>JAVJIF010001664.1:0-384439 GCA_038442645.1 Agave tequilana | reverse complement strand
CACAGGGATTGAGTTCGAGTTTATGATCTATGCGTGGAACGCCTCCTAAGCAAGTAGAACATGTAAGGTTTTCACGTTTTTTTCTTCAACCAAACTCAAGTAAGTATTCTTTTCTTTCCTTTTCTTTTCTTTTCTTTTTGTAGATTAAATCACAAATTCTCCCAATTCTTTATTTGCCGACCCATTGTAAATACCACTTCCTTCTAACTTAACTAATAAAATAAAAAACTTTAGAGATAACTTTCTAACGCTTCCATCGCAGTCCCTCCCTGAGGATCACGACCCGCATAGCCTGCTACAGCGGATTAGAATTGAGAACTTGCACATCCTATTCTTAAAACTAAAATACTATCTTTGTGTGCAGGAAAACTCAGTCACAAAGATAGTATTTTAGTTTAAGAATAGGATGTGCAAGTTCTCAATTCTAATCCGCTGTAGCAAGGCTATGCGGGTCGTGATCCTCAGGGAGGGACTGCGATGGAAGCGTTAAGCAAGTTATCTCTAAAGTTTTTATTTTTATTAGTTAAGTTAGAAAGGAAGTGGTATTTACAATGGGTCGGCAAATAAAGAATTGGGAGAAGTTGTGATTTAATCTACAAAAAAGAAAAGAAAAGAAAAGGAAAGAAAAGAATACTTACTTGAGTTTGGTTGAAGAAAAAAAACGTGAAAACCTTACATGTTCTACCTTGCTTAGGAGGCGTTCCACGCATAGATCATAAACTCGAACTCAATCCCTGTGCACATTATATCGTCAAGCATATCAAGAACGAAGTGATGCGTAGCTTGGAGGAGAACGTCTTCATGAACTATCGCTGGTTCTCACATAGCTTAGTTATACTTGCTTTTGGAATCCACTTGCATGTTCATCAACAACCACAAGAGATCACAGAGAAAAAGAAAGGAAAACAAAAAGAAAAAAAAATATCAGAAAAATGAACAAAAGAAAAATAATTACCTTATTGCTGAATACAAATGCAGAGAAGAGGAAGGGTACATCGGTGTCACGCTGAATATAAGCCTCTCTCTCTCTTGAAAATAAAAAGAAAAGAAAATCTAACCTAGAAACTAAAAACCCTAGCTTTTGGCCCTTGGCTCGCCTCTGGACGACTCTGTACGTTACACTGCAGGGGGTATTTATAGATGCAGAAGGTAGAGGAGTCTCGGATGAAGTTGCCCACGAAAATTGGTTTCTGGATAAGCTCAAAGTGCCGCGGAATCTTGGATTTTGCCGCGGATTTGCGGCATTTTTGTGGAATCTTCCTGGTCCGTCCATGTGGGCGCCTGCTTCTGGAAGTATGATCCTGGCTCTTAATATTGGGATATGGATATAACTTGGAAATCAAGTTATCTAGATTTTGTATTCTCCCAATCTCTTTTAAACGAATTTCCTTCTCATCTTTGGCTTTTATGCTCATCCTGCAAGAGTTTAGGGTTGGGTAGAATTCTATCCTTCCCTCATCTATAATAATTGCAACTTTAGCCCTTGTATATTTGCACTTTGACAATCTGATATTTGCACTTTGACTCTTGGGCTTCAAATATGGGCTTGGATCTGGGCTTTTGGGCTCTTTAAGCTTTATTTATTGTTAAAATAATAATTCGAGGCCTGCACACAATAAATTACAAATATTAATAAATGTGCAGAATTAAATGAATAAATATGAAAATGTGATGGTAAATATGATGATAAAAATGCACTTTTGACTACCAATCACACCCACACTTATCTTTTTGCTCGTCCTCGAGTAAAACAAAGAAAAGAAAAAGAAAAGAAAAGTTAATCTAACCTAACTCACTTTCGTAGGAATCACGATTGCACTTAGCACGTGCAACAAGCCGTTAAACCTCTAGGTTACCCTAGAGGACGAGTGTTGTCTCGTGAGGGTTTTCAGCGGATTGCACCCACAAAATCCATAAAAAGGAAAATATTTGAATTATTATTGAAGAGATTAAGTAGTCTATAAGTTTTAGGATCCTCATTTTTATTCATTCTTTAAACTTAGTCTTAATAAAGTTAATTGTTTTCCATTTTAGGTAAGAATTAAAATTGAATTTCTAATATAGTCTTTTTCGTTACCAAAAATCATATGCATCCTTATGTATTTTTACTAGCAATTCCTTAACTTGGACTCTCATGCCTCTTATATATATATATATTTTTTATTTTTTTTAATATTATAACGCATCTAATTTTTTTCGTATAAGCATTAAGGCTTCTTGAGGCCCTCATACCTAACTAATTGACTATTAGATGTGTTAATACATATATAAGTAATTTTTCCTTAATTTACTTAGGCTTTCTAATCCACCCATGTCGATGACTCCCAAACCGGTGGCTTTAGGGCACCAGGTGAGAAAACACCCCGCAGACTCAAATTCGAGTGAACTAGGCCCCAAAACTAAGGACTTTATTTTATTTACTCACCTTTAGGCATGAATACTTATGCTTCTTGAGGCACATGTATCAGCTTAATTGGTGAATTTTTTTTTTTTTTTTTTTATGAGGCACAAGATCTTTGTCTTAGAATCCTAGATATGCATTTGGTATGCATATTTCATTAAAGTAAAAATCAAGACTAATTACTTATTCAATTTCTCTCCTATACCTAAAAAATTTAAACAATTTATTTATTTGACCAAGTTTTTAGAAATCCTAATCACGATTTTCCTAATCCTTAAAACTAACTTAGATTTCTTTCAAAAAATAAGTCAAAATATTTCCTTTTTATAACATTTTTTTTTAAATTTTTTTTATTAGCAAATTTTGTTAGTGTCTACTTATGTAGTATGTTAGTAAAGCCCACCCCCACACTTATCTCATGCATTGTCCTCAATGTATGAATGAATGCATGTATGCATGAAACAGAACAAGGGAGGTGGAAGTTACCTTAAGGTGGTGGTTCCAGAGGTGGTCTAATTGGTCCACGAAATGCGGCCCAAATAAGATAACGTGGTAGTTCACGGGACCTACCTTTATTTACCTCTTTTTTATTTACATATTTACAGTCCCCAGATGAATAGGATCATGGAAGATCCTCTCGTGAAACTTACTCCCTTTACATGACCAGTCCTGGAAAATCATCACAGAGTCATGGTCTATACCTATGTCCAACAAAAGAATGTGACTTGGTAGAATGGTTGACTTGGACTCAAGAATGATAGGTTCAGGAACTAATACCGACTCAGGAAGGTAACTTAAATCAAGTAAGGGTTCAGGAGTCGAGCATGGTTCAAGAAGTGGGTCCAAGTCAAGAAATGGAAAATCAAGTCCACAATTATCTTCCCACAATGGAATGTGACTCAATATTGGTGATTCAAGTTTAGGAAGGATAGGTGTGGGAATCAAAACTGACTCTAAAAGATTACCTAAGTCGGGTAACAAAACAGGAGTCAATATTGATTTGGGAATTTGGACTTGATCACAGATTTGAGAATCAAGGTCACATATCTCATTGGGTTCAACCTCATAAAAATGAGAACTTGCCAATTTGTCAATAGGGCTTTCAAAAGTATGAATTTGATCAAGTTCAATATGGTGATCATCAAAAATGGGTGATTCAATTTCATGATCTATGGGTAGGAATAAATGTTGGCTCAGAAAATTGGTCCAAATGGGTAAGGATACTAGAGTCAACATAGATTCGAAGATGGAAACTGAATCGCAAAGTTGGGGATCGGGTTCACATTCATAATCTAATTCAATCTCATTGAAATTAAAATAGCCAATTTGTCCAAGGATTGGGATTGAGCGAGTTCATATTGATGTGATGAAATTGAATTTTGATCAGGTCTTCTAAACAGAATGATTCTTGGTTCCTATCAAGATGCTTAAGAATGTTTGAAAGTCTAGAAATTGATCATTCATTGTATCTTGCAACCGATCCACTTTTTCTTTTAACCCATCGAATAGATCAATGGAGGACTGAAACCTTGGTGATGTGAGAAAAGACGTATATGAAGATAATGGTTGAACAGGTGGTTGACCATATGGCTCAGGGGTGTTGAATCCCCATTGACTCTGTGAAGAGTAGTGATGATTATTCTAATCTTGTTCATAGTATTGGGACTGGGGCATGTAATGATTCGGATAAGACCAATCTGGCACACTAGGTTGGTTAGAGTTATGATATGCCGGGTTGGTAATATCCGAAAAAGAGGTTGGTGTATAATATGGATCCTCATTAAATTGAAAAAATTATTGTTATAGGCCATATCACACAAAGCAAACAAAAGAAAAAAAAAACACAAAAAAGAAAAATTTCTAACCTAAGTTAGGGTAGACCTAGACCTAGACGACTCCTAACTGGTTAGACTGTCCACGGGAGGTAGGGTGTAGACTTTGATCACAAGTTAATCAGCCAGGTCGGGGCAAGAGTGGTGGGAGGTTTCCGTCAAAGACGTTCCTTAATTAAATAACCACCACACTTCGGGCTTTCGGCCCTCAATCCCCTTCCTAGACACTGATTTGGCAGGAGTCAACTTCCAACACCGTTCCCCCTTAGGATAATCTCCTAATTGAGTCCGAGTGTCCCTAGGGCCAACGTCTACTCAGTTTAGTTAGGCTTGGGTTAGTGAGTGCTTGGGATATGATTTTTGGGCTAAGGAAGGGTGATGAAATCCCCACCTTATCTTGTTAATGGGTTATGCCCTTAAGATGAATTAGTGCAAGTGTACAAGATAAATAGATAAGAATCACTCAAAGCAGAAAATCAACCAAGAGATGAGTCCTATTCTACATGCAATGCGTACGTACCTTGCTCCTCCAGCACTCTTCAACAGTAAATAAAAATAATTGAAAAGACACGTGCCTAATATGCAAACGTCTAATCAATTTTATTTTTAAAAACCAATAATTTACTGTTGAATTATTAGCAATTTATAGGTATATCACAGAACAAAATAAACAGAGCAGTAAACAGAATTTACAATTTGCAGCAACCTGCAAAAATATCAATCAGTAGTTCTCTACTGTTGCCGCGTTTCCGCGGCTCTGGCCGCGGATCCGCGGCAAAACAGTAGGTTCTGGTGTTCTGCCTTCGAGGGCAGAGACACAAAATAGCAATATGTCCACTGCTACTGCTATGTTTCTGTTTCCTGTTCTCCAAACCTGCAAACAGAAAAGAATAAAGAATTAGTTAATAAAAATATTTTTTATTAGAGAATAACTTACCGTCCCTCCCCGGCAACGGCGCCAATTTGTTGACTGAGATTTCCTGCACACAAATATAAGATATTAGATTTAGAACAAGATGTGCAAGGTGCTCAATTCTAATCCGCGGTAGCAGGGCTATGCGGGTCGTGATCCTCAGGGAGGGACTGCGATGGAAGCGTTAAGCAAGTTTCTCTAAAGTTTTATTTTTATTAGTTAAGTTAGAAAGGAAGTGGTATTTACAATGAATCGGAAAAGAAAGAATTGGGAGATAGTGATTTAATCTACAAAAATAAAATAAAAGAAAAGAAAAGAAAACTAACCTTGGTTGGAGAAAATATGTGAAAACCTAACACTTTCTACTTATTTCGGAGGCGTTGAACGCATAAATCATGGGATCGATCTCAGTCCGCTGTTCGCATTAGATCATCAAGCCTTGGGCAAGTATGAATTGATACGCCTCGAGGAGGAGAACATCTCCATGGAATATCGTTGGCACCACCAAGATTTGTTATACTTGTGGTTCGGTAATCGCTTGCATGCTCATCAAAGATCAACAGAAATAAAGTAGAAAAGAAAAAGAGAACAAAAAGAAAAGTAAAGCAATGACATAAATAAAAATAAAAATTACCTTCATTACTTGATACAATGGAGAAGAGAAGCATACATCAGTGTCACCCTCAACATATCCATCTCCCTCTCTTGAAAATAAAAAGAAAAGAAAATCTAACCTAGAAGAAAGAAAAACCCTAAAAATCCTAACTTTGGCCCTTTGCTGGACGACGCTTTCTGTGTTGCATCTGCAGGGGTATTATAGGAGTTGAAAGATGTAGAGTCCTAGTACAACTCTCCCAAAAAATCTTATCTCCAGACTTGTGGCACTTATCCATAGAAGTTCAAATCAAATCTGTCCTGCAATTATTATCCTGTTGATCGCCAAAATTGGCTTATCTACAGACTGAATTGGAAAGTTTGATCAACATAAGAGTTGTAGGGCTTCAAGTCTTCTTTCTGGAGCATTTTGAATCATCGGATTTGCATATCTGTAGCAAATGTTATGATCTGAATACTAAACATGTACAGTCTGAATCCGAATTTATCTTTAAACTCTTTCCTGCAAGCATTTAGGGTTGAATAGAAGTCTATCCTTCCTCTTCTTTGTATTTGCAACTTTGGCCCTTATGTATTTGCACTTTTGACATTTGGTATTTGCACTTTTACACCTGGGCTTGGACTTGGGCTTGGATATGGGCTTTTGGGCTTCATTAAGCTTTATTTCTTATAAAAATAAGAACTCGAGGCCTGCACACAATAAATAACAAAATATAATAAATGTGCAGAATTAAATGAATAAATATGAAAATATGATGGTAAATGTTATGATAAAAATGCATTTTTCACTACCAATCACTTGGTTAAGTCTGTTGGGGGAGCGTTTGCTCCCCTATCTTCGTACGCTCCTCTCCGATGGGTTTTTGCCTATAAATACTGGGTTTCAGAGACTACAGGGAACGATGAAGCAGAGATAGATTTTAGGCTAGTTTTTCATTCTTTTTAATATAGGTTTTTATTTCTTCCTTTTATGTAATTTTTACTTTTTTTTATGTAACTGAGAGGAGAGGAGATTTTCATGGAGGAATGAGAACAAGCTTATACTGAGGGTGACACTGGTGTAAGTAATCTTTTCTTTCATTGTTATTTGAACCGAATCGAAGTTTTCTTTCCTTTTCTATTCTTATTTTTGTTTGCTTCCCTCTTCTGTGTTTGTGAATCCAAATGACTCTGATAGCCTCTAAGTTGCTTTGCCCTTGCAAGTGCCGTTGATGGCTTATGGTGATGGATAGTCATTTCTATGGTAGTATAGCTTGCCCTTCATTTCATAGTATAAATTGAGAATGGGGAAGATCCTATTTGTCATACTTCGCTTGCCTTCAAACAAAGGTACATCATAGATACGGGTCAAAGGTAAGCAGGCGTCGAAGAGGTAAGTATGTTTTTTTAGGTTTTAACTTTCTTTTCTTTTAATTTTAGTTTAAATCACCAATACCACAATCTCCCAACTCTTTTACTACTCTTTTTAATTTCTTTGTATAAATCTATTTTCCATTTTCTCCACCTTCTCAATCGACAACTTCTTATTAACTCAACTGTAACTTATTTTCTTTTCGTTTAAAGAACTAAAAGAAGATCATTAACCATTGATTGTAACTTAAAAGAGAGCTTGCTAAAAGAGCTTCCATCACTAGTCCCTCCTTGTGGATCATGACCCGCATAGCCACTTGCTATTGCGGTAGAATTGAGTACTTGCACATACTATTCTTAAATTCTTAAATTCTTTATTTTTTATGCAGGTAAAAACTCAATCAAATTTTGGCGCCGTTGTCGCAGAGGGACGGTAAGTAATTCTCTTTTTAAGTTTACATTTTTGGTTAACCTTCTTCTTTGTTCTTGGTGTACAGGTTTAACTACAAGAAAATTTTTCTATAGTGGACATATAAGTTGCCCTGGACTCTGCTCAAGAAAGCAGAGCCCCGAAGCCTTCAGATTTGCTACATTCTAGTGGCAATCTGAGTAAACTACTAACCTGTATTTTTGCAAGTTGGCTGAATTGCAAAGCTAAATTTCTGTAGCTATTTATTTTCTTAATTAAATCACTATACATACTTTCTAACTTCAACGGTAAATGATGTTTGTTAAAATCTAAAAAGGTTTAGACTTTACATTTAGGCACGTGTCTAATTCATTTACATTTTATATTTTTGTTGAAGAGTGCTGGAGAAAAAGGTAGCATATAGTTTAGGAAACATTCTTGAGTGATTATTTACTTGTTGAATGTTACTTTTCTATATCCTGCACACTTTGCACAATCAATCTTAAGGGCTTTTCCTATAAACAAGTTAAAATGGGGAAGTCATTACCCTCCCTTAGCCCACAAACAATCTCCTCACTCACTAACCCAAGCTTAACTAAAACTGAGCAGATGTTAGCCCTAGGGACATCTCGGACTCATATAGGAGACTGACCTAAGGGAAACGTTGATTTGAATTTGACTCTTGCCAAATCACTGTCTAAGGTTAGGGATTGAGGGGCGAAACCCCGAAGGTTGGTGGTTTGACATAATTAGGCCCGTTGCTTAGGCACGGATACCTCCCATTGATTTTGCCCCTACCTGACCGATTAACTTATGGTCAGATTCGGTAATATACCCCCCGTGGACAGTCTAACAAGTTATGAGTCGTTTAGGTCTAAGATTTACCATAACTTAGGTTAGATTTTTTTCTTCTTATTGTTTATTTGTTTGTTTTTCTTGTTTAATTTTGACATTTCTTGTGTGCTATGGCTTATAACAATAAATTTTTCAATTTTAATGGTAATTCATGTTACACCCCATCCTTTTTTGGATATTACCAACCTAGCATATCATAACTTTAACTAACCTAGTGTGCCTGATTGGTTTTATCCGAATCAATATATGCCCCAGTCCAATACTATGAGAAAGACTGGACTAATCATCACTACTCTCCATAGAGTCAATGGGGATACAACTCCCCTGAGTCATATTGTCAACCATCCTACCAACATCTAGCTTCATATACTCCTTCTCCCGAGTAACCATTAGAAGAATCAATTGATTGGGAAAAGAGGATGGAAGCCTTAGATGAGCTTGAGCGATGAATTCAAATTTTAGAAGAATCAAAATCCCGTCAAAATTTTCAAATCGCAGATCCTTACTCTATGTTTCAAGAAAAACATACCGACTTAGAAAAGTTTATGGAAACAATGATTCAATGCCAAAATGATTTACTCGATATGATAGAAGCAAGACTTAGTAGATTGAAAAACATGCGTAGGAATAAGGAAACTCTCCTACCCATTCTTTGACTATTCCTGACACTTTTAGCCATATTGATGAAAATCAAGAATCATGGTACCTTGAAGACTTTGACCAAGATTCAATTTCACCTTAAAATTTTGAAGTTGACCAATGTCAACCCATAAACGAATTGGCAAGTTTTCATTTTAATGAGATTAAACTTGATTATGAATGTGGCCCCGATCCCCAACTTTGTAATTCAGTTTTCACCTTCGAATCTATGTTGACTCCGATATTCTTACCCATTTAGACCAATTTCCTGAGCCAACATTTATGCTCGTACTCATAGATCTAGAAATGGAATCACCAATTTTGGATAGTCACATTCCATTGATGAAAAAAGAATGTGAATTTCAATTCTTAGATTTGGACTCAACTCTTGAAGCAAAACTGACTTTCAAACTCAAAATCAATTTTCTTAAGTTAGTATTGGTTCTTGAACCTATCATTCTTGAGTCCAAATCAACCATTCCACCAAATCACAATTTTTTGGGCATAGGTATAGACCATGATGACTCCGTGATGATTTTACAAGACTGGTCATGTAAAGGGAGTAAGTTTCAAGATAGGATATTTATGATCCTATTCATATTGGGGACTGTAAATATGTAAATAATAAAGAGGTCAATAAAGGTGGGTTCCATGAACCACCACATTATCTTGATTGGGTAGCAACGCTTGACCAATTAGACCACCACCAGAACCACCACCATAAGATAATATTTCCTTCCCTTTCTTCTTTTTCATGCATCTATGCATTAATTCATACATTGAGGACAATGAATGAGATAGGTGTGGGGGAAGGTTCTAACATAACTTAGGTTTTCTTTTTATTATTAAAAAAATTGTTATTAACATTTTCTTTACTTTTAAAAACTTTTGAAAATAGAAACAATATTTTGATATATTTTTTGTAAGAAATTAAGTCAATTTTAAGGAATAGGAGAATCATAATTAGGATTTCTTATACTTGGTCAAAATAAGATTATTTGTTTGATTTCCAAGGTTGAGAAGAAAATTTGAAAAAGTAATTTATTCTTAATTTTTACCTTGATGATATATGCATGCTTTATACACTTACACACTTAGGGTTCAAAAACAAAGATTCTTATGCCCTATAAAAAAAAGAAAAA
The DNA here is from genome assembly GCA_038442645.1 of Agave tequilana. NCBI lineage: Eukaryota > Viridiplantae > Streptophyta > Magnoliopsida > Asparagales > Asparagaceae > Agave > Agave tequilana. Next base: position 374,283 of record JAVJIF010001664.1, on the reverse strand, counting down.
AAGGAAAAAGAAATATATATATATATAATCCTTTGATTAAGTTGGGTATTTGTGCCTAATAAAGCATAAGTATTCACGCCTAAAAGTAGTTCATGTAATAAAATCCTTAGTTTTGTGACCTTATTTGCTCGAGTTCTTAAGTTCTTAGGGTGTTTTCTCACCCGGTACCCTAAGACCATTCGGTTTAGGAGTCACTGATTAAAGGCTCGTTACATGGGCAGATTAGAAAGCCTAATAAAACTGAGGAATAATACCACCAAAAATAAAATAAATAATAAATGAGGTATAAAAGTTAAAGTTAAAGTACCCTTAGTCAAAATTTCACGATCATGAAGGTGCATATGGCTTAGGGTAAAGTAATAGACTAGATGAGAAATACAATTTGACTCCTAATTTGATTGATAACAAATTTTTGAATAAAGATTAACTTTAGGAATGAAAAATTTGATTTTCCTATAACTTATAGATTACTTGAACTCTTACAATAATACTTTAAATATTTTTTCTCTTTCAAAATGTTTTTTGAAAATACTAACTCTTTGTTTCTCTTTCTTTATGGATTTATGGATGTAATCCACTGAAAACCCTTACGAGACAAAACTCGTCCTCTAAGGGGAAATAGAGGTTTAATGGCTTGTTGCACATGCTCAGTACAATCGCGTGACCTGCAAAAGAGGTCTAATACTTTTTAGTTTAGTTTTGTTATTTTTCTCGAGGATGAGCAAAAGATAGGTATGGGTGTGTGATCGATCTCTGATACTGCATATGTATTGTCACATTCTCATACTTATTATGTAATAAACTCTGTTTTTAAACCTATTTATTGTCTAATTTATATGCAAGCCCATTGTTAAAGGAGAGAGAAGAGAAACGAGCCCAAAAGCCCATTAAAATTCTGATTTAATTCAGAATTAATTCAAAATTAGAAGATTACGGTAGATCAATACAAAATCAGAGAAGATAAATCGGTTAAAGTTCGGTTAGAGTAAATCTTTACAAATCAATTGGCTAAAGCTAAAGATCAAAGGCAGTTTCGTCAAATGCAGGAGCTGAAACGAAAAATCTAGAACCAGATAAAGGAAATCGCTAAACCAAGAGTTGTACCCCCGGTGTGGCCACCTTGCCACACCCAGGCCACGGAAACATGGCAAAAGTCGCATTTTCGCAGCTTGGTTAGGTCTGTTGGGGGAGCGTTTGCTCCCCTATCTTCGTACGCTCCTCCCTGATGGGTTTTTGCCTAAAAAAACTGTTCAGAGACTACAGAGAATGATGAAGCAGAGATAGATTTTAGGCCAGTTTTTCATTCTTTTTAGCGTAGTTTTTTATTTTTCCTTTTATGTAATTTTTACTTTCTTTATGTAACTGAGAGGAGAGGAGATTTCCATGGAGGAATGAGAACAAGCTTGTACTGAGGGTGACACCGTTGTAAGTAATATTTCTTTCATTATTATTTGAATTGAATCAAAATTTTCTTTTCTTTTCTATTATTGTTTTTGTTTGCTTTTCTCTTCTGTGTTTATGAATCCAAATGACTTGATAGCCTCAAAGTTGCCTTGCCCTTGCAAGTGCCGTTGATGGTTATGGTGATGGATAGCCCTTTCTATGGTAGTGTAGCCTGCCCCTTCATTTCATAGTGTAAATCGGGAAGGGGGAAGATCCTATTTGTCATACTTCGCTCGCCTTCAACACAAGGTACATCGTCGATATGGGGTCAAAGGTAAGCAGGTGCTGAAGAGATAAGTAAGTTTTTTTTAGGTTTTAGCTTTTTTTTCTTTTAATTTTAGTTTAGATCACCAATACCACAATCTCCCAAATCTTCTATCACTCTTTTTTAATTTCTTTATATAAATCCATTTTCCATTTTCTCCGCCTTCTCAATCTGCCACTTTCTTATTAACTCATCTGTAACTTATTTTCTTTTCTTTAAAGAACTAAAAGAAGATATTTTAACCATTGATTGTAACTTAAAGAGAGCTTGCTAAAAAAGCTTCCATCGCTACTCCCTCCTTATGGATCATGACCCGCATAGCCACTTGCTATTGCGGTAGAATTGAGTACTTGCACATACTATTCTTAAGTTCTTAAATTCTGTATTTTTTGTGCAGGTAAAAACTCAATCATCTTCCATCAAGCAAGCGACACTGCCCTCTTTCATTCTTCCAATCAGTACCGACGCCGCGGAAGATGAAATGGTCGGTGACCCTGTACGCGTCGGAAAATTACCATTGTAAAATTCTTTTAATTGAATAGAAGATTACAACGGATACAATCCGATTACAAAAGAGAGGAAATCTCTTGATTGATTCTCTTCTTTATTTAAAGCTGGGTTCTTCATGTGGCGGTGGAGAGTGAGTCTTGTTCTCCGTTGACTAGCCGAACGTCAAGTTTCTCTTATGGATCCTCTCTTTAGATCGACTGGTGGAGTAGCACAGCTCCTATCAGTAATGGAATCTCAAAGAGATTTAAAGAACTTGAACTTAGCAAGTTAACAAAAAGAGCTGAACTCTTCTTAGGCTACAAGAGCTTCGAGACCGAACTCTGCTGAGGTAGCTCTCCTCCTCTGCCCATGGCTTCTTGGATTCCTCCATCGGGACCTCCTCCTCAGCCCTTTTAGAAGAGGTCCCCTCCCCCTGGGGTCATTCTCTTCTCTAGCTATTCATAGCTATTTATAGAGGAATTGGGTGTAACCAACCCCTTAAATCTCTCCATAATAAGGGGGTGTAACCAACTCCTTAAATCTCTCCATAATGGTGTTATTCCCTATTATGTGGAGAGAAAATAGGGTGTAACTGACCAAGTTTGTGGCTGTCAGTTATAGTAGAAATGCGGGCCTCGCGCTGGACGTGGACCTCGCTCTGATGTTGAGACGCGGAGCTCACAGGCTCGCGTCTGTGTTGGAACGTGAAGCTGCTCAGGCTTGTGTTTGAGTTGGAACGCGACCTCCGCGTCTGACGACCTCCGCGTCTGACAAAGGATGCGAGGTCCGCGTCTGACGATTTTCGCGTCTGACAAAGGATGCGAGGTCCGCGTCTGACGACTTTCGCGTCTGACAAAGGATGCGAGGTCCGCATCTGGCGACTTTCGTGTCTGACAAAGGATGTGAGGTCCTCGTCTGGCGACCTCCGCATCAGAGGTGGAATGTGACCTCCGCGTCTGACAAAGGACGCGAGGTCTGCGTCTGGCATTGGAACGCGACCTTCGCATCAGAGGCTGGAACACGGGGTCCGCGTCTAAGAGATTCGCGTCTAAGGATTTGTCCGTAGTAATTTTTTGATAGCCTACAGAACCCCCTCCAAAGTTTTCAAAACTTCGCGGTTGACTGAGACGAATTTTGAAATACTTTGGATTTTAATTGAATCTAGACTTCCTGTAATCGGACTGGCATTCTTCTGCGAGGCAGTCTTCTGTGGTGCCCTGAGCTCGATCCTGTCTGGATGGTGAACTTCATGGGTGTACTGTTGAACTTCTTGAAGCCTCCAGGAAAGATCATCACATGTGTCTTAGAAACTCAGTCTAACACTTGTTATGAGCATTGGTTTGCTTGGTGCACTTTTAAGCTGATGGAGTTGTCAATTGCTCTTGCCACTGTACTATTGAACTGATTGCAGAAGCAGAGACATACTCTTTGTATTTGAAGAGGGAGGATGCAGTTCTCACAGACGGGCTACTGATCAAGTGGAGACGCGAACTTCACCAAAATTGAGACGCGACTTTCAATTGTTTTAGAGAAATGCTTCTCAATTGCTGTAGAGACGAGGCTCTTAATTGTTGTAGAGACGCAGCCTTACTTGCCGTTGAGACGCGACTCTTAAGCCTGTTGGGACGTGGCTCTGTGCTTGAGACACGAAGATCACGCTCAAAAAATTCTTTGAAAGAGCTTTAATTGCCAGAGGTGTGATATTAACTTAACAAATGAAATAACTCTACTGGGATAATTTGAGAAGGTTATTGTCAGAGGTGTGATGTTAACTTGACAGCGAGATCTGGACTTGTATTTTGAACAAGTTTTATGGACTTGCTATTCTATTGATGAGAATAACAAGTGGAGTTTGATCCGCTGGGGATTATGCCAGAGTCTATTGTCAGAGGTTTAGTGTAACATGACTAGTACTCTGCTGGGAATGAAAGTTTACTGTTAGAGGTGTGATATTAATATAACAACGATTGATTTTGCGATCTACGCAATTTAAGTGGACCTGTCATTCTGTTGAAGAGAATGACAAGTGGGATTGGATTTGTTGAAGATCCATAGAGATTTTTACCGTCAAAGGAGTAATGTTAACGTGATGGTTGAGTTTGCAATTTGAGCAAATTGAATTGTCAGAGGTGTGATATTAACTTGACAAAGATGTGTGCTAGAGGTGTGATATTAACTTAGCACCACGAAAGTCTCATTTTCACTGAGAAAATGAGAGAAGATCATTGTCATAGGTGTAATGTTAACTTAACAATGAAATGCATGCTAGAAGTGTGATGTTTAACTTAGCATTGAAAGAGCTCATTTGCACTAAGAAAATCGAGGAGATCACTGTCATAGGTGTAATGTTAACTTAACAACGATTGATTTTCCGATATGAGCAACTTGGTCAGAAGTGTAATATTAACTTGACCGAGAGATTCTGCGATTTGCGCAGTTTGGTGGACTCGCCATCCTATTGAAGAGGACTGACAAGTTGAAATTTTGGTCAGAGGTGTGATGTTAACTGATCAGGATTTGTCTTGCGATTGGAGCAAGTTTGGTCAGAGGTGTGATGTTAACTTGACCGGGATATTCTGCGATTTGCGCAGTTTGGTGGACTCGCCATCCTATTGAAGAGGACTGACAAGTTGAAATTTTGATCAGAGGTGTGATGTTAACTTGACCGGAATTTGTCTTGCGATTGGAGCAAGTTTGGTCAGAGGTGTGATGTTAACTTGACCGGGATTTGTCTTGCGATTGGAGCAAGTTTGGTCATAGGTGTGATGTTAACTTGACCGGGGATATGTCTTGCGATTTGAGCAACTTTGGTCAGAGGTGTGATGTTAACTTGACCGGGATTTGTCTACTGTTAGAGGTGTGATTTTAAACATAACAGTATTTTGAGTGGATTTGTCATTCGATTGAAGAGAATTGACAAGTTAAAATTTACCCCCGGGGAAAAATCAAAGTCTTAGGAGATTTTGGAGTAGAGGATGGGACCAAGTCCCTCAAGGTTTTTAACAAACCTTCTACTCAGGTTCGTGTTTCTGCGTCTGAGAAAGGACGCGAGGTCCGCTTCTGGCGATCTCCGCGTCTGACTAGGAAAGACGCGAGGTCCGCGTCTGATATTGGAACGCGAGGTCTGCGTCTCTTGGAGGAGTTTGAGTTTGAAGCCTTACAGGCTGAAAGTTGCAGTGACGATCAAAGAGCACTGCCGAGATGAACTGCTCGCAATAGCACTCGAACCCATGGAATGAGAGCTTCTCAGTTCATATTTGAACATGGCCTCTTAGGGCTGAACGCGAACCTTGCATTTCTAAAGTGAAACGCGATGATCTCATTCTGGCATAGCCTCCTGCTAAACGCGTGTCTTACGCTTTTGAATAGAAACGTGAAGGTCAACCTTTAACACTGTTAGCGACTCTCGCATGCTAAGGTCATGTTCTGGCGTGGGCTTAGGCTGAACATGGTCGCGCGTTCTCGCATGTTGGCTCAGCTTCAGCTGGACGCGAACTTCACGTTTTGGCGCTGAAACGCGCAGCTCGTGAATGCGAGCATCGCGTTTTGTTGCAGAAATGCGGGGCTGAAAGCGAACTTCACGTTTGGTGCCGAAACGCGGGGGGGAAAGCGAGCGCTGTTTGCTGATGGTGAACTTGGCGTTTTTGTCGACGTTCAGCAATCCGTTTGGCTTGCAGGAGTTGATGCAAACCCTGCAAATTGAGTTTACTGAGCCTTGGGAGGAGTTTTGCGGCGAGATTTGCCTTCATCATCATTGACCTCGCGGGTCTCGTAGGAGATATTGATGCGGGCCACATATGCTGTTGCAACCACTCCTGTCTGCTGACGATGAGTACAACGCCTTCGCCATCTCTCGGCATTCCGATTGAGTCGAAGAGGTTGTTGAGAACCCCCGGCATCTAAAACTGGAAGTGCCTTGATAAAAGGATGGAGGGGAGATTGGTCTCTATTGCCATCTTAACCATGGGTCATGGCGCGGGTCTCTGAAAAGACGGGGCTAACCATGTTATCTCCACGGGACTCCCGAAGCTTTGGGGGAGTTCAACTTCTCTTAGTCGAATTCGATCACAAGCGATTCGACTGTGAATCCAAGCATCTTGACGTCGGCTTGCACCACCACTTTCTCGTTAGTTGAGAAAGATCATTCTCCCCAGCGGAGTCGCCATCTTTTGTACGCGTCGGAAAAATTACCATTGTAAAATTCATTTAATTGAATAGAAGATTACAACGGATACAATCCGATTACAAAAGAGAGAAAATCTCTTGATTGATTCTCCTCTTTATTTAAAGGGTTCTTCATGTGGCGGTGGAGGAGAGTGAGTCTTGTTCTCCGTTGACTAGCCGAACGTCAAGTTTCTCTTGTGGATCCTCTCTTTAGATCGACTGGTGGAGTAGCACAGCTCCTATCAGTAATGGAATCTCAAAGAGATTTAAAGAACTTGAACATAGCAAGTTAGCAAAAAGAGTTGAACTCTTCTTAGCCTACAAGTGCTTCGAGACCGAACTCTGCTGAGGTAGCTCTCCTCTGCCCATGGCTTCTTGGATTCCTCCATCGGGACTCTCCTCCTCAGCCCTTTTAGAAGAGGTCCCCTCCCCCTGGGGTCATTCTCTTCTCTAGCTATTCATAGCTATTTATAGAGGAATTGGGGTGTAACCAACCCCTTAAATCTCTCCATAATAAGAGGGGGTGTAACCAACTCCTTAAATCTCTCCAAAATGGTGTTATTCCCTATTATGTGGAGAGAAAATGGGGTGTAACTGACCAAGTTCGTGGCTGTCAGTTATAGCAGAAATGTGGGCCTCGCGCTGGATGCGGACATCGCTCTGATGTTGAGATGCGGAGCTCACAGGCTCGCGTCTGTGTTGGAATGCGAAGCTGCTCAGGCTTGCGTTTGAGTTGGAACGCGACCTCCGCGTCTGACGACCTCCGCGTCTGACAAAGGATGCGAGGTCCGCGTCTGACGACTTTCGCATCTGACAAAGGATGCGAGGTCCGCATCTGGCGATTTTCGCGTCTGACAAAGGATGCGAGGTCCGTGTCGGCGACCTCCGCGTCAGAGGTTGGAATGCGACCTCCTCGTCTGACAGAGGACGCGAGGTCTGCGTCTGGCATTGGAACGCGACCTCCGCGTCAGAGGCTGGAACACGGGGTCAGCGTCTAAGAGATTCGCGTCTGAGGCTTTGTCCGTTGTAATTTTTGATAGCCTACAGACCCAGTCCACCGATTCGGTACATGTGGGGATCCTGATACTAAATGGCTACAATCGCTGTGGATCACCTAGAGCTGTACTTGGTCTGCACCTCAGGAGAATAGATGTCGCCGAGACACTCAAAAAGTTTCTACTGCTGTAGTGAGTGATCCGGTTGCAGAAGTCCCTCCTCCTTTAGTTATCAGATTGCCTAGTCGGAAATGACTCCTAGGGTGCCTGCTCAGGTTCCCGGTAAGCTTGATTTTCTTCACATTATTTTCCTTTATCCTCTTTTACTTTCATGATTAATTATTCTATTTCTTAATCTCTGATGCAGGCAAGGAAACTCTGGGTGGTGGAGAGAAAAAACTCGACGATCTCTTCACTATAAGGAGGGGGATGAAGTGACATACTTTGTCTCTGAAGGCTTTGGGGATCAAGAGCTTGATGTTGGGCTATCTGGTGGGGCTGCCACTACTTCTGAAAAGGTGAGGTCACCACTCAGAGAGATGAAACCGAAGACGTGGAGATTCTGCAGATCCCTGAAGAAAGAAGATCGATCGTCGAGCCAGCTTCCGGGGAACTAGTTATCAGGGAAGCTCATGTTGAAACCACTACTGCTTAGAGTGTTACTGTCACGCTCGCTTTCCAAAATACGGAATACAGGTATGTGACGATGGCCAGTAGATACTCACGAATAGTGAAATCTCTTCATGAGTACCTTAGGCTTGAAAAACACCTAGAGGGGGGTGAATAGGTGAATGCTAATCTAATGATCTTTTAAACTTTAATTAAATGAGTGATGCAACGATCTCTCAAAACACGACTACTAAGAGCCAAATACCCTTGCGAGGTTCTGAACTCCTTCCTCCCAATTCCCTTAGATATGGGTTAGAGGTGCGCAATGCAACCGTGTTGAATAAGATATGATTGAACAAGTAGAGGATGAAATGCTATGATGAAATACACACAAGCAATATAGCAAGTAAAGTGAACAAGACAAGATTGCACAAGTAAAGGGTTAGTTCTCAAGCAAATAATTCAAGACAATATAAAGCAAGAGAAATGTAAGCAAGAATAACGCAAAGGCAATCGCAAACAAGATGATTTGTTTCGAGGTTCGAGCACACTTGCTCTAGTCCCCGCCTTCACCTCCGTGGAAGGGTTTCCACTATCCACCGAGGATGCCTTTACAATTTGGTCTACCGAAGACCGAGCACCGAGCTCCACCAAGTACAAAGGACTCTACCGAAGAGGTTGCTCCACAAGGAAAGGATTACAAGAACCAAGTGATCACAACAAGATCACTACACTTTTCTCAAACTCTTTACAAACACTCTCACTTCAATTACAACTTCACTATAGAATGAGTATAGGATTTTTGGCTCTATGAAGTGGTGAGAAAACTTCAGTTTAGAAGTGATATTAGTAATCAAACACAACTGAAAAACTAGCTCAAAAAGAATTGGAATGAAAGCTTTAAACTTTTCTTTTCTCTTTTGAAAGTAATGCAAACTTGAGGATTTTTCAAAGTAATATGCAAGAGAGACTTCTCCTCTATTTATAGGGTTAGAAAATAGGTAAAAACAATTTCTTTACACCTAATTTGACCTGCAAAAGCTCCCCAACAACTCTCTAAAAATCTGTTTAAAGCAGAAAAAGAGACAGATTTTCAGAACTGCCCAAAGAGGAAAGAGCCGTTAGGCTTGTTGCAGGCCTGGCGGTCGACCGGTCCGGTCGACCGCCAGCCCAGCAGCAAAGAGCCGTTGGCTCTCGGTCGACCGGTCCGGTCGACCGACCAAAAAGAGGAAACACAGTTTCCTTCTTCCGGTCGACCGGTGGTCGGTCGACCGAAACATCCCGAGAGCAATTTGCTCTCCGTCGGTCGACCGGTCCGGTCGACCGACGGACATGCACAAACAGTGCATGTCCAGACACATCGCCGGTCGACAGGGCCGGTCGACCGAAGTTGTCTGAAACAGAAAAAAAAACTGGGCTGTTTGAGTTAGAAAAATTTTGAGAAATATTTTAAAAATACATATAGCTAAGTATTATGCAGAAAATAGTTTATACACATGTTTTAAACAAGATTGTCAAGATATAAAGCTTTTGGTACATGTATATATAAACTAAGGCATAAAACTTAGAAATAGCCATTTTCCCATTTTTCAAAACATAGAAAATATATGAAACAAGTGTGTGTGTGCAAATCCTAGAGCCAAATTCCTATATTCAAACTTTAACATTCTAAACTTACAAACTTCTAAAAGACTTCAAGGCAATGCTTCAAGATGGGCTATCTTCACTTGATCTTCAATTTGCATCTTGAGCCCAATTGGAGTTGACTTGAGTCCAAAACCTTGTATTTGTGAGAGAAGACTTCTAGAATGAATAGAAATCTGAAACACACTTAAACAACAAATGTTATTAGTACAAATAACTAATATGTTTTGTAATCATCAAAATACACTAATCATGGGTGATTGTAACCTTGGGCCAGCAATCTCCCCCTTTTTGATGATGACAAAACATATAGGTTATTTAAAAAACATGGAAGAGGAGTTTGGAAAACTCCCCCTCAAATAATGCTATGTATAAAAAATTGGACTATTGAAAGCACAATACATAAAGCATTCAATGTACAAAAGTTTTGTCAAAAACTTAAATGAACAAACTTTCTTTTTCTACATAAAACAAAACTCAAATAATATCAAAACTAAATATCAAACTAAACTTATTCAAATTCAAAATATCAAACTCTTAAACTTATTCTCCCCCTTTTTGTCATACATCAAAAAAAGGGTTAAAATACATGAAAAATTTTATTTTTAAGAATCCATAATGCAAACATTCAACTCACCACAAATAAATGAAAATCTAGCATAGTCTAATGGTTTAGTAAAAATATCGGCAAGTTGAAAATCGGTAGAAACATATTCAATAACATTATCACCTTTCTCATAATGATCTCTAAGAAAGTGATACCTAATGTCAATGTGTTGGTTTTTACTATGTTGATTTGCATTCTTTGTCATGTGAATAGTACTAGTATTATCACAAAATATTTTAACATGATCAAAGTGTAAATCATAGTCAAGGAGAGTATGTTTCATCCAAAGAACTTGTGCACAACAAGCTCGGCTGCAAACATACTCCGCCTCGGCGGTTGATAGGGCTACCGAATTTTGCTTTTTGGAAGACCAAGATACAAGACAATACCTAAGAATTGACATGTTCCACTTGTGCTCTTCCTATCTACCCTACAACCGCATAGTCGGCATCCGAAAAACTAGTCATTGAAATTGGCCGGTTTTCGGATACCACAAACCCATTTCAATAGTGCCCTTAAGGTATCTAATTATGCGTTTAACCGCAATTATGTGAGACTCTTTAGGACAAGATTGAAAACGTGCACAAAGACAAACGGAAAACATGATATCCGGCCTACTAGCCGTCAAATACAATAAACTACCTATCATGCTTCTATAAAGTTTAATGTCTACACTTTTACCTTGTTCATCCTTGTCAAGCTTTGTAGTTGTTGCCATGGGAGTTTTGCTTACTTTAGATTCTTCAAGCCCAAACCTTTTGATTAGTTCCTTTGTGTACTTGGCTTGATTGATGAAGATCCCATCCTTCCTTTGCTTGATTTGGAGTCCAAGGAAATAGTTGAGCTCCCCCATCATAGACATTTCAAATTCATCCTTCATGCATGACTCAAAAGCTTTGCAAAGAGATTCATTAGTAGAACCAAAAATAATATCATCAACATAAATTGCACAATAAGAATGTCATTTTCTACATGTTTTGTAAACAAGGTTGTGTCAATTTTACCTTTCTTAAAACCATTTGAAATCAAAAATGAAGAAAGTCTTTCATACCAAGCCCTAGGGGCTTGTTTTAAACCATAAAGAGCTTTATCTAATTTAAAAACAAAATCCGAATGTGTAGGATCAACAAACCGGGGGGTGTTCAACATACACCTCCTCTTCAATAAAACCATTTAGAAAAGCACTTTTGACATCCATTTGAAATAATTTGAAATCTTTATATGAGGCAAATGCTAGTGTCATCCGTATGGCTTCAAGCCGTGCTACGGGTGCAAAGGTTTCTTCAAAATCGATCCCTTCGATTTGAGTGTAACCTGGGCAACTAACCTAGCCTTGTTTCTAACTACATTACCCGATTCATCCAACTTGTTCTTAAAGATCCACTTAGTACCAATTGTTGGTCTATCGTGGGGCCTAGGAACAAGGTGCCAAACTTGGTTGCGTTCAAATTGATTGAGCTCCTCTTGCATGGCAAGCAACCAATATGAATCGGCCTCGGCTTCGAGGACATTTTTGGGTTCTATATGAGAAATGAATGCATAGTTACCACAATAGTCATGAAGTTTAGAGCGAGTAGTTACCCCTTTTGATACTTCACCTATGACGAGATCCTGGGATGATGTGGATTGTATCTCCAATCCTTTGGAAGTTGTTGAGTGGGCTCTTCTCCATTTGTTTGATCTTCATTTCTTTGAGCCTCTTGCAATTTAGCTTCACTTCCTTCATCATCCTTTGGCTTGTCTCCCATAGTAGTTGTATCCTCCAAGGTTACTTTCTCCAAGCCTTCATCCAATGCATCTATTTCTACAACATTCTTAACAAACTTGTTAGATTCCTCAAACTTAACATGAATAGATTCTTCAATAGTCAAAGATGATCTAATGAAAACTCTATAAGCCTTACTAGTGTTTGAGTAACCTACAAAAATAGCCCCATAAGATCTAGCATCAAACTTTCCTAAATTATCTTTTGTGTTTAAACAAAGCATTTGCAACCAAAAACTTTAAAATAGGAAACATTAGGTTTTCTAGAAAAATACATTTCAAAAGAAGTTTTAGTAGTATTTTTACACAAGAAAACACGATTTGATATGTAGCATGATGTATTAACGGCCTCGGCCCACAAATAATGTGGTAGACCATATTCACTTAGCATTGTCCTAGCCATCTCTTGTAATGTTCTATTTTTCCGTTCAACTACTCCATTTTGTTGTGGAGTTCTAGGACAAGAAAGTTCATGCTTTATTCCATGTTCATCACAAAAAGTGGTAAAGGGTTGGTTAATGAGTTCACCTCCTCTATCACTTCTTATTCTCAAAATCAAAGAATCCTTTTCTTTTCTACTCTTTTCTTAAAAGTTTGAAAATAAGAAAATGCTTGGCTTTGTGTTCAAGGAAGAAAACCCAAGTAAACCTTGAAAAATCATCAACCAAAACATAAGCAAATCTATTCCCACTTAGACTTTTGGTTTGTGTAGGTCCAAAAAGATCCATATGGATTAATTCCAAAGGACGTGATGTCATGATATCCTTAATTGACTTGAAAGAAGACTTAGTTTGTTTCCCAAATTGACATGCGTCACAAACTCGGTCCTTTTCAAATTCAAGCAAGGAATACCTTCACCATTTCCTTTGTATTTAATCTAGAAATATGGTCAAAAGAAATATGGCCTAATCTCCTATGCCACAACCAAGAGTCATCATCGAGGGCTTTCAAGCAAGTAATATTACAAGACATATTCAACATCAATCATATAAACATTACTTTCACGAAAACCGGAAAATACACAAACATTAGAAATTCTATCAATTACTTTACAAGCAACATTGTCAAAAACAACATCAAAACCTTTATCACAAAGTTGACTAACACTCAAGAGATTATGCTTGAGGCCATCAACTAAAACTACATTTTCAATTAAAGGAGAGGTGCCAAGTTTTACATTACCAATACCGTTGATTTTACCCTTGGCGTCATCTCCGAAGGTGACGGTGCCACCTTCATGATATCTTGATAGGGTTGCAAAGTTGTTGATGTCCCAAGTCATGTGCCTTGAGCAACCGCTATCAAGATACCACAATCCTCTACGTCGTTGGGCTTTGGAAAGTACCTACATCATTTAACACAATTGTTGATTTTGGTACCCAAACTTTCTTGGGTCCTTGAAAGTTAGTGCCTCGAACCCAAACATTATGACGTGATATGTTTAATCTATCATAGCAAAAATTGGCTAAGTGCCCTTTCCGTCCACAATGTGAACATGAGAACACTCTACCATACATGAATGCATGATGTGTATGTGTAGTGTGAGCATGTTTTGGGGTTTTGCCATGTTGTTTAGGTTGTGTAGCATGAACATGAACATGAGCATGAGCATTTTTCTTTGGGGCTTGTTTCTTAGGATACATAGCCTCAATTTTCTTCTTGTTAAACTCACAATTTTTCAAAACAACACTTAATGAGTCTAATCTTTCCTTAAGCATAGAAACTTCATTAGAATCAATTAGTGGCGCCTTACCTTTGCAAGAAATCTTATATTTTTCAAAATCATTTTTAGTAGTGGCTAAGGTGGAAACCAAATCATCTTTTTCCTTTGTAAGAGTAAAAACTTGAAGACTTAAAGATTCATTTTCCTTTTTCATTTTTAAGTACTTTTTCTTTAAGAAATCATAATTTTGTGACAACTCAACAAAAGCTTCTCCTAGTTCATCCATGGAGAGTTCATCATCAAGAGGGGTGGAAGAGGTTACCTTGCTTGTGCTTTTATTTTCCATGAAGCACATGTTGGCGGTGTCGATCTCTTCTTCGGATTCGGTCTCCGAATCCCAAGTTGCCTTCATAGCCTTCTTCTTGTAAGGCTTCTTTGAAGTGGAGGGCTTAGCTTTGTCCGGACACTCCGCAACAATGTGTCCCGGTCTTTGGCAATTGAAGCATATGATCTTTCTTTTTCTTTGCCTCCTTGCCATCTCCTTCTACCTTGGAACTTCGCCTTGTTGTACATCCTCCGAACATTTTTGACTAGAAGTGAGAGCTCTTCGTCATCTTCTTCTTCATCATCTTCGTCGGAGTGTGATGATTGACACTTGAAGGCAATAGTCTTCTTCTTGGTAGGAGCCATGTCCTCCTTGCTTTCCTTTCCATCTCATGGGTTTTGAGGTTCCCAATGAGACCTATAAGCTCCATCTCTTCATTGTCGTTGAGTTCCTTCAAGGTGTTGCTTTAACTTCCCATGAAGGAGGAAGAGCCCGGATGATCTTCCTTACTCTTTGATCATTGTTGATATCTTCACCTAAAGAAGAGAGTCCATTAGTAATCTTGGTAAATCTTGTAACCATATCATCTATGGGTTCATTATCTTGCATGCTAAATGTTTCATATTGGGACCGAAGGAGGTCAATCTTAGCCTTCTTTACTTGTGAGGTTCCCTCATGAGTGACTATCAAGTGTGACCAAATCTCATATGCGGATTTGCAATGTATAACCCTAGCTATGTCATCATCATTTAGGGCTTGAAGAAGTGCATAGTGAGCTTTGACATTGGCATCGAATTCCTTAGTCTCAATTTCGGACCAAGTGGATTCGTCACCGGGGGGTACACTAAAGGACTTAGTCACGGCTTTTGCAACTCGGCTACCTAGAGATTGCAAAAACACGGTCATCTTAACTTTCCATATGGGAAAGTTAAGTCCATCAAACTTAGGAGGGGTCTTAATTCCATCGGCCATTTTTACTATATGAATATGAATGAAATGATTAGCAAATTAGGATCTTCTCTAAGGTTGTTAAACAAATCCTAGAGTCCAAGCTCTGATACCAATTGAAAAACACCTAGAGGGGGGGTGAATAGGTGTGAATGCTAATCTAATGATCTTTTTAAACTTTAATTAAATGAGTGATGCAACGATCTCTCAAAACACGACTAAGAGCCGAATACCCCTTGCGAGGTTCTGAACTCCTTCCTCCCAATTCCCCTAGATATGGGTTAGAGGTGCGCAATGCAACCGTGTTGAATGAGATATGATCGAACAAGTAGAGGATGAAATGCTATGATGAAATACACACAAGCAATATAGCAAGTAAAGTGAACAAGACAAGATTGCACAAGTAAAGGGTTAGTTCTCAAGCAAATAATTCAAGACAATATAAAGCAAGAGAAATTGTAAGCAAGAATAACGCAAAGGCAATCGCAAACAAGATGATTTGTTTCGAGGTTCGAGCACACTTGCTCTAGTCCCCACCTTCACCTCCGTGAAGGGTTTCCACTATCCACCGAGGATGCCTTTACAATTTGGTCTACCGAAGACCGAGCACCGAGCTCCACCGAGTACAAAGGACCTCTACCGAAGAGGTTGCTCCACAAGGAAAGGATTACAAGAACCAATTGATCACAACAAGATCACTACACTTTTCTCAAACTCTTTTACAAACACTCTCACTTCAATTACAACTTCACTATAGAATGAGTATAGGATTTTGGCTCTATGAAGTGTGGTGAGAAAACTTCAGTTGTAGAGTGATATTAGTAATCAAACACAACTGAAAAACTAGCTCAAAAAGAATTGGAATGAAAGCTTTAAACTCTTTTCTTTTCTCTTTTGAAAGTAATGCAAACTTGAGGATTTTTCAAAGTAATATGCAAGAGAGACTTCTCCTCTATTTATAGGGTTAGAAAATAGGTTAAAAACAATTTCTTTACACCTAATTTGACCTGCAAAAGCTCCCCAACAACTCTCCAAAAAATCTGTTAAAGCAGAAAAAGAGACAGATTTTCAGAACTGCCCAAAGAGGAAAGAGCCGTTAGGCTTGTTGCAGGCCTGGCGGTCGACTGGTCCGGTCGACCACCAGCCCAGCAGCAAAGAGCCGTTGGCTCTCGGTCGACCGGTCCGGTCGACGACCAAAAAGAGGAAACACAGTTTCCTTCTTCCGGTCGACCGGTCCGGTCGACCGAAACATCCCGAGAGCAATTTGCTCTCCGTCGGTCGACCGGTCCGGTCGACCGACGAACATGCACAAACAGTGCATGTCCAGACACATCGCCGGTCGACCGGGCCGGTCGACCGAAGTTGTCTGAAACAGAAAAAAAAACTGGGCTGTTTTGAGTTAGAAAAATTTGAGAAATATTTTAAAATACATATAGCTAAGTATTATGCAGAAAATAGTTTATACACATGTTTTAAACAAGATTGTCAAGATATAAAGCTTTTGGTACATGTATATAAACTAAGGCATAAAACTTAGAAATAGCCATTTTCCCATTTTCAAAACATAGAAAATATATGAAACAAGTGTGTGTGCAAATCCTAGAGCCAAATTTCCTATATTCAAACTTTAACATTCTAAACTTACAACTTCTAAAAGACTTCAAGGCAATGCTTCAAGATGGGCTATCTTCACTTGATCTTCAATTTTGCATCTTGAGCCCAATGGAGTTGACTTGAGTCCAAAACCTTGTATTTGTGAGAGAAGACTTCTAGAATGAATAGAAATCTGAAACACACTTAAACAACAAATATTATTAGTACAAATAACTAATATGTTTTGTAATCATCAAAATACACTAATCATGGGTGATTGTAACCTTGGGCCAACAAGGCTGTCAATAACAAGCAGGATAGCACACATATATACATATACAATCAAGCGCAAGGATAAAATCACATATATGAAAAACTGAACCCTAAACAATATCATCCACTATATCTGAATAAAGAAGTCAAGAAAGAAAACTGAACTCACCGGAGAACAGCTGAACCAGAATATGATCTACGAACAACTCTCTATACCGACTTTCTGATCTAAATACTGAAAAATAATATAAAAGTCCGTCAGAAGCGGACTAGCAAGAGTATACGAAGGGAAAGAACGATAAAAGGAGAATATGAAAATGTAGTAACAATAAGTAGGACATAAGCACAATATGTTTGACAGTATCGTGAACTGAAAGTAGTAATAATAACAAAAATAATAAGGAAGATAGATCATATACAATAAGACCGTGCATGTATGGTGTGACATGTATATAATGAATATGAGACGTCCTAGACAAGTAACTGTCGTGTAACATAATCACAAGATCACAAGAACTCGAGATCACAAGATAAAATAACATGGTATGTCCAGGAATGTCATGTAGTCAAGATAATGCATGTCACATGAGTCTCAAGTGTCAGTATCTTAAAAATACATGTCAGGTACTAGATCACTGAAGACAATAAAGGATATGATGCAAGTGCATATGTCTAGCATATTTTATTACTCTAACTAATGCAACCATCTTGTGCCCCATCCCACAGGACAACTACATATCAAACAAGTGATGCGTTAGTCGATCCTGATAGCAGGGAGAAATGGTTCACTGTACTCAGGTATCATAACATGTAATAATAAGAGCGCACATAAATAACAAGATCACGTGTGGTATCCAACCCATAAGGGTCGCCCTTCAAGCACACCTCCCTGGATTTCCCCTGCTACAGTCTCCCCCAGAAACCCTGGCTTAGTTAATTTTATTAATCAATATAAATGCAAGATAATGTGTTACTCAGTGTATATGATCCAGAAATAGTATCATGGATATCAGTGACACATAGTGAAAACAATATGCATCAAGATCACGGACGATGTAGACAATGACAATATCAAGTGACAAATATATAATTGAGCAAGTGATACCAGATACATGCAAAGTGATGCAAATGATGTCAGTGACATATAATAAAGGTCATAATAAGTCGGTCATGATCATATATCCATAATCCAAAAAGTATCCTCGAATAATTACTCAAAATATAAAAGTTGATTTCCTCGATTAATTTCCCATAATATCAGTATCACGATATCAGTAGATATATAGTCTTTATCCATCAATCATTATAGATACTCGTGTCAAATTCTATCACATACAAGTAATAATGTCAATTTAAGTTGGATGCATGAATGTACAGAAACAAGATGCAAGCATGATATGTAAGGTAATGAAATAAGATCACGAGACGGTATCGGTAATAATATAAAGAATAGAATAAATAGTCATATAATCGAAAGAGGAAAAGCTGATATGTAAATGTGATCACAGGATAATATTGACGATCGTGAGATATGATAACCAGAATTTATAATTAGAGGCAAAATTAAGATCAATAAGAAAAGTCAAAGAGAGAATCGTGTACACTTGCCTGATGTCGTAGGAATCTGAATTCTCGTAACTGCAACCGGCTCTGGGTAAAATCACAGCCTAAATATTACGTGAATTAATTAGAGACTTGACATGTTATTTATTCAGTGATAAGTTAAATAAGAAAGTAATTTTTATTATAATTTTGGTTGGTTAGTATTTCCAAATAATTCAATTTTTGACTTTTAGCAACTATTTAAAAACATAATTTATTACTTAAATACATGCATAAACTATAAAATTGATGTATAATATTTACATATTATTGAATTATGAATTTCATATTTTTTTGTACTATTTAGAAATTTATTGGTCATTTTTAAGTAAAATATCATTGAATAGTAATTACAAAAATATTTAATTTCATGTTATTCTAAGTAATATTACATCAAAATAATTTTACAGAGTTTCGAATTTAGTTTATGATTTTCTATGAATTTTTTGGAATTTTTTTTGAATTTTCTGGAATTTTCTGAATTAAAATAAACCGAAAATCAATAAAAATAAATAAAAAGCATAACGGGTCTGTTGCTACAGTAATGGGTTTGGGTCTGATTTTACTATAGTAAAATGCTACAGTAATTTTCTACCTATTTTTATTTATTTATTTATTTTTCTCTTTTTCTTTTTTCTTTTCCTTTTCCTTTTCTTTTCTTTTTGAATAATATTTAAATATTATTTTATTGGATTAAACTCTATTAATTCAGGAAAATCCCAAAAATTCTCTAAAATAGAAGATGTCATTCTGAATGTCGTTGTGAAGTCAGATTTTTAAAATTCATCACCGACTGTTAATTAAAAATTCTGGAGTCAGACCGTCACACCAATCGACCCCGAATTGAGATCCTTTCCAATAATTCCCAAAAAAATTTCAAAATTCAAGAAAAATTTAAAATAATGAAAAATATATCTTGAGCTGAAATGGCCTCAATTCGACTATCAGAATGATTAAATCATCATTAGATACCAGTATTGAGATACGTATATTAGAAACCGAGGGTTACAATCCTACCCACCTTATAAAAGAATTTCGTCCTCAAAATTTAGCCAGGCATCGACATATGAATCGAAGCAGCAGCTGTGTGAGCTAGGATTGTCCCAGATCCATACTGTGTCAATATGATGTAACCTAATACCAAGTCAACCATAAGTCATGATCTTACATATTCATCTGCCAAGAGTATCACCATAAGTCTGGGGATCAAATTGACTTCTCAAAGTTCATAATCGATCATCCTTAATCTTACTTTAGTCCTCCGGTCCACTATAGTTATATTCATCTGATAAGATTACTCCCACCATATAGAGGTCAAATACTTAAGATCTATCACTAACCATAGTCCACTGATTATTCACCATGATCACATCGAACAAGAATTCAGATATCTCAATTACG
Source organism: Agave tequilana (assembly GCA_038442645.1). NCBI lineage: Eukaryota > Viridiplantae > Streptophyta > Magnoliopsida > Asparagales > Asparagaceae > Agave > Agave tequilana. The sequence continues at coordinate 354,498 of JAVJIF010001664.1, read as the reverse complement.
TTGCCTTTCTTGTAATATCACTCCAAATTTAGATTATCTTTAAGAATATTACATATTGCCCAAACAATAATCACCCATGATTGTTATATCCTTAAAACCATTAAGATCCCAAATAATCTCAAATCCTCGAGTGCATGTCTTATATAGGTCCACAATATCACAATAACACAAATTTCAGATCATACCGTCACTATTGAAAGATCATCAGTTCAAGTAGCAGTCGCTAATGGAAATTTCTAAAATCAAATATCAACAATCAGTAATTATAAGTCCTTGAAAAATGTGCAATGATATCAATTAGTCCTTATCTCAATCCCTCAATATATCTTTCAAATTGATCCTTATAATCTTACTTTAATATTCCTGCTTCAGATCCCCAAAGTTGAGTTTTAAACTCATTGATTTTCATAAAGATCTAGATATATCTATCTCCTCTTTTCATCTATAATTCTCAATCAGAAGATCACATGATTCTCAATTTATCAGGGTATTCTAATTACAATATTCTTAAGAGTCAAAGGATTCACTCAAAAACCTCAAACTATGACAAACATTCTTAAAATATTACTTAGATCTGAAAACTAACCTTCAAAACTAAATCCAAGCAATCTGATCCAGGTATAGTCATATTTCACCCAAGGCAATAGTTCCATTTATTGATCTGATTATCACTCCAAGATCCATACTCCCAAATCCAATATATATTGATGTAATCTGATCATTATTTTATCCAGGCATGATTATTATCTTAAGTCCACCATCTTACTATGATTCCCTTGTAGACATGTATATCAAAAGTTTCAGATCCAAAATTCCTCATAGAATTAACCGCCAGATAATTCGACGATGATCCTCTCAACTATTCTTCTTCGTCCAAATAATCAGGTCAATTCCTCAATATATCTATCCTCAATCTAAATCAATAATAGTCTAACCAGACATGATCAAGCAGGGTAGAATAGGTACGATGACTATATAGATGGAAGAGTCACATCAGGGTGACGGTTCAAGGGTTTCAAGGGATCGATTATACAAGTATGGAGTCAGAGAAGGGAGTCAATGACTGTTTACTCAGATAATTTCGGGATGATTATCATATATGTGGCCTGATTGCATATATGGCATATAACTAACCTAGCTCTGATACCAACAAAACCATGTCACGCCCTGCTACCCAAAATACGGAATACAGGTACGTGACGATGGCCAGCAGATACTCACGAAGAGTGAAATCTCTTCCATGAGTACCTTAGGCTGTCAATAACAAGCAGGATAGCACACATATATACATATACAACCAAGCGCAGTGATAAAATCACATATATGAAAAACTGAACCAAACAATATCATCCACTATATCTGAATAAAGCAAGTCAAGAAAGATAACCGAACTCACCGGAGAACAGCTGAACCAGAATATGATCTACGAACAACTCTCTATACGGACTTTCTGATCTAAATACTGAAAAATAATATAAAAGTCCGTCAGAAGCGGACTAGCAAGAGTACATGAAGGGAAAAGAACGATAAAAGGAAGAATATGAAAATGTAGTAACAATAAGTAGGACATAAGCACAATATGTTTGGCAGTATCGTGAACTGAAAGTAATAACAATAACAAGAATAATCAGAAAGATAGATCATGTACAATAAGACCATGCATGTATAGTGTGACATGTATATAATGAATATGAGACGTCGTGTAACATAATCACAAGATCACAAGAACTCGAGATCACAAGATAAAATAACATGGTATGTCCAGGAATGTCATGTAGTCAAGATAATGCATGTCACATGAGTCTCAAGTATCAGTATTGATCGGTCGCTAAGATTGCACATTTATTATCATATTCTCATACTTATTATTAAATAAACTCTGCTTGTTCCTAATTATTGTTTAATTTATTTATAGGCCCATTGCTAAAGGATAGTGAAGAGAAACGAGCCCAAAAAGCCCACCAAATTCTGATTTAATTCAGAATAAATTCGAAATCAGGGAATCAGGGCAAATCTTGGCATATCAGAGAGGCTGAAAACCGGTTGAAATGAATCCTCCCAAATCAAGAGGTTGAAGCCAACAAATCAAAGATCGTTTCATCAAAATCAGAAGCTGTAACGAGAAATCCAGAACCAGATAAAGCTGAATCTCAAACCTGAAGCTGTACCCCCCCCCCCGGCTGTGGCCACCTGGCCACAGCCAGGCCGCGGATCCACGGCTCTTTAGTCGAGATAAGGGGAGCGTTTGCTCCCCTTATCTTCTCACGCCTCCCCCCTCTGGGTTTTTGCCTATAAAAGGCAGGGTTTTCACTGTAACCAGGGACGACCATGCAGAGATAGGATTTAGTCCAGTTTTTCATTCTTTGTAGTGTAGGTTTTGTTTTTCTTTTCATGTAATTTTAAGTTTTAATTTATGTAAATCAGAGGAGATCAGAGTTTCATAGGAGAATAAGAACGAAGCTTGTGCTGAGAGTGACACCGGTGTAAGATTTCCTTCTTTCCTCTTATTGTTATAAAATCGAATCTGTAGTTCCCTTTTGTATGTACTTTATTTTTGTATTCTTCTTCTTCTTCTTCTCTACTTTTCTTCTTTTGGTACAATTGTTATCCAAGTGAGTCTAAAAGCATCGAAAGAGCCTTGCCTTTGCGAGTGCCACCGATAGCCCATGACGATGGATTTTGAGTTTCATTCTGTATCACTTCATACTTGCAACGTCTTGATGATATAATGTGGAGGAAACGGGAATCGACTCTTATGGGCTATACGTTGATCGCCTCGCTTCAAGGTAACATCATTGCAAAAGATTCAAGGTAGGTATTTGGCCAAAAGAAGTAAGTAATTTTTAGTTTCTTTTCTTTTAATCATTTAGTTTAGAACACCACAATTCACTAAATCTTTTATCACTCTTTTCAATCTCATTTGTACAAATCACTTGTTATTTCTCCCCCTTCTTATTCTACCGCTTTCTTTCTAACTCAACTTTAACTTCATTTTTCTCTTTCTTTTAAAGAAACTAAAAAAGAACTTTAACCTTTAATGGTAACATAAAGAGAACTTGCTAGAAAAGCTTCCATCGCTAGTCCCTCCTTGTGGATCACGACCCGCATAGCCACTTGCTATAGCGGTAGAATTGAGTAACTTGCACTCTTTAATCTTAAGTTCTGAAATACTATATTTTGTGTGTAGGTTTCAAGCTCAATCAAATTTTTGGCGCCGTTGCCCGGGAGGGACGGTAAGTTACTCTCTTTAAAAGTTTATATTTTTGGTTAACTTTCTTCTTCTTTTTTTTGTACAGATTTAACAACAAGGAATTCTTGCTGCATTGGACACATAAGTGGCCCTGGACTCTGCTCAAGAAATCAGAGCCCAGAAGCCCTCAGATTTGCTACATTCCAGTGGCAAAACTGAGTGAACTACTAACCTGTATTTTTGCAGGTTGGCTGAATTGAAAGTCTGAATTTCTGTAGCATTTATCTCCTTGTTTGACTCACTGTATATATATTTCTAACACAACAGTAAAAAGTTGATTGTAAATGCTAAAAATGATTTAGACTTTGCATTTAGGCACGTGTCTATTTCATTTTATTTTTTATTTACTGTTGAAGAGTGCTGGAGCCAGGTATGTGTGCATAGCATTTAGTATAAGGTTCATTCTTGTATGAAATATTGCTTGAATGTTACTTTTTTCTATATACTTGTACACTGCACTAAATTGACTTAAGGGCTTGTCCTATAAACAAGATAAGGTGGGGAAGTCATTACCCTCCCTTAGCCCACAAACAATCTCCTCACTCACTAACCCAAGCCTAACTAAAAATGAGTAGACGTTGGCCCTAGGGACATCTCGGACTCAATTAGGAGATTATCCTAAGGGGAAAGGTGTTGGAATTTGACTCCTATCAAATCAGTGTCTAGGAAGGGGATTAAGGGCCGAAAGCCCGAAGGTTGGTGGTTACTTAATTAAGGAACGTTTTTGATGGATAACCTCCCACCAATCTTGCCCTGACCTGGCTGATTAGCTTGTGGTCAAAGTCTGCATTATACCTCCTATGGACAGTCTAACTAGTTAGGAGTCGTCTAGGTCAAAGGTCTATCCTAACTTAGGTTAGAATTTTTTCTTTTATTTGTTTGTTTTTCTTGTTTGTGTTTTATTATGTGATATGGCTTATAATAATAATTTTTTTCAATTTTAATGGTAATCCATATTACACACCAACCTCTTTTTCGGATATTACTAACTCGGCATATCATAACTTTAACCAACCTAGTGTGCCGGATTGGTCTTATCCGAATCAATATAACCCATGCCCCCAATCCTATAACCATAATTTCCAGAATAATTTCAACTCTTCACAGAGTCAGTGGGGATTCACCTCCCCCGAGCCCTATTTTCAACCAACTTGTCCTCCTTATCCACCTTGTCCACAATATTTTCAAGATTCATGCTCAGTTCCACAGTCTAAAATAGAAAACCATCAATTTTGGAAATGAGTATGCGTGAGTCCAAACAACAATCAGAAAATCTGATGGACTCACAATTTTATCACCAATTCCAAAACAACACTTCATCTTTTCAAGACCAATCGCAACAAAACGATGAACCTATCAACTATGAAAAGATGCTTGAAGCCATGACTCATGCTCAAAATGCTCGTAATCATGACATAGATATGATGGTCCAATCTCTACGTTCTCACCGTTTGGCCAGTTCTGATGTCGGTAACCATTCTGTTAGAGCCGAAGAGTCATGTTATTTTGAACACAAGGTTCCATTTCAGCACAATCATTTGAACTTACCCAAACTCCAAATTTTAAAAGTGACATTGACAGTTTGGCAAATTATCCCATTCTTGAAATTGAACTTGAAAATGAATATGATCATGAACCTCAACTTAGTGATTCAATTCTACTTACTGATTCAATTATGACTCCGGTGTCTTCACCTGATTTTAATCTTTTTCCCGAGTCAACATTGGATCCTGTGCCAATTCATAATGAAATTGAATCGCCCATCTTTGATGATCATCATATTGAACTTGACCAATTTATAATTTTGAAAGTCCCATTGATAAAGTGACAAGTTCTCATTTTTATGAAATTGAACTCAATGAGACATGTGACATAAATTCTCAATTTTGTGATCCAGTTCAAATTCCCGAATCAATATTGACTCCTATTTTGTTACCCGATTTGACTAATATTTAGAGTTAGTGTTGATTCCCACACCTGTCATTCTTGAACTTGAATCACCAATATTAAGTCACATTCCATTGTGGGAAACTGAATGTGGACTTGAGTTTCAACTTCTTAATTTGGACCCATTTCCTGAGCCAATCTCGACTCCTGAACCTTTACTTGACTTAAGTCACTTTCCTGAGTCGGTATTAGTTTCAGTACTTCCTGAGTCCAAGTCAATCATTCTATCTTTTCACACTCCATTTTGGGACAAGGCGGTTGACAAATTGACTCCGAAATTAATTATAGAATTTGGAAATTAGCTGAGGTTAAATTTTAATAAAAAACGTTCATGTATATATCATTTTAGTGGGTTATATTAGAGAAATTTCTGGTGGGTTCCTCCGAATTTCACGAAAAGTCGATTGGGCCGCATTTCGTGGACCAATCAGACCACCACCGGAACCACCACCTTAAGGTAATATTTCCTTCCCTTTCTTCCTTTTCATGCATGTATGCATTAATTCATACATTGAGAACAATGCATGAGATAGGTGTGGGGGAGGGTTCTAACAACTTAGGTTTTTCTTTTTATAAAAATTTTTTTTTAACATTTTTCTTTACTTTAAAAAAAAACTTTTTGAAAATAGAAACAATATTTTGACATATTTTTTGTAAGAAATTAAGTCAATTTTAAGGAATAGGAAAATCAAAATTAGTATTTCTTAAACTTGATCAAAATAAGATTATTTGTTTAATTTTTAAAGTTAGGAAGATAATTTGTCAAAGTAATTTAGTCTTAATCTTTACCTTAATGAAATATGCACACTTAGGGTTCAAAAAACGAAGATTCTTATGCCTTATAAAAAAAAGAAAAAAATATATCTATGAAAGATGAACAGATCTAATTATTGATTAGCTAGGTGCTTTGGCCTAAGTAAGCCTTAGTATTATGCGAAAGATGATTAGATAAGTTTGAGAAAAAAATATATATATAAAATCCTCTGATTAAGCTGGGTATTTGTGCCTAATAAAGCATAACTATTCACGCCTAAAAGGGGTTCATATAATAAAATCCTTAGTTTTGTGGCCTTATTTGCTCGAGTCCTTAAGTCCTTGGGGTGTTTTCTCACCCGGTGCCCTAACACCGTTTGGTTTGGGAGTCATCGATTAAAGGCTCGTTACATGGGCAGATTAGAAAGCCTAATAGAACTAAGGAATAATACCACCAAATATATATATATAAATAAATAAGGCATAAGAGTTAGAGTTAAAGAACCCTTAGTCAAAATTTTCACGGTCACAAGGTGCATGTGACTCAGGGTAAAGTAATATACTAGATGAGAAGTACAATTTGACTCCTTACTTTGATTGATAACAAATTTTTGAATAGAGACTAAGTTTAGGAATAAAAATTCAGTTTTCCTATAACTTATAGATTACTTAAATCTTACAATTATATTTCAAATATTTTTCTCTTTCAAAATGCTTTTCGAAAATACTAACTCTTTGTTTCTCTTTCTTTATGGATTTTGTGGGTGTAATCCACTGAAAACCCTCACGAGACAAAACTCGTCCTCTAGGGGTAACCTAGAGGTTTAACGGCTTGTTGCACATGCTCGATGCAATCGCGTGACCTGCGAAAGTGGTCTAATAATCCTTAGTATAGTTTAGTTGTTTTGCTCGAGGACGAGCAAAAGATAGGTATGGGGGTGTGATCGGTCGCTAAGATTGCACATTTATTATCATATTCTCATACTTATTATTAAATAAACTCTGCTTGTTCCTAATTATTGTCTAATTTATTTATAGGCCCATTGCTAAAGGAGAGTGAAGAGAAACGAGCCCAAAAAGCCCACCAAATTCTGATTTAATTCAGAAATAAATTCGAAATCAGGGAATCAGGGCAAATCTTGACATATCAGAGAGGTTGAAAACAATTTGAAATGAATCCTCCCAAATCAAGCGGTTGAAGCCAACAAATCAAAGATCGTTTCGTCAAATCAGAAGCTGCAACGAGAAATCCAGAACCAGATAAAGCTGAATCTCAAAACCTGGAGCTGTACCCCCCGGCTATGGTCACCTGGCCACAGCCAGGCCGCAGATCCGTGGCCAAGCCGCGGATCCGCGGCTCTTTAGTCGGGATAAGGGGAGCATTTGCTCCCCTTATCTTCTCACGCCTCCCCCTCTGGGTTTTTGCCTATAAAAGGCAGGGTTTTTACTGTAACCAGGGACGACCATGCAGAGATAGGATTTAGTCCAGTTTTTCATTCTTTGTAGAATAGGTTTTTGTTTTTCTTTTCATGTAATTTTTAGTTTTAATTTATGTAAATCAGAGGAGATCAGAGTTTCATAGGAGAACAAGAACGAAGCTTGTGCTGAGAGTGACACTGGTGTAAGATTTCCTTTTTTTCTCTTATTGTTATAAAATCGAATTTGTAGTTCCCTTTTGTATGTACTTTGTTTTTGTATTCTTCTTCTTCTTCTCTACTTTTCTTCTTTTGGTACAATTGTTATCCAAGTGAGTCTAAAAGCATCGAAAGAGCCTTGCCTTTGCGAATAACACCGATAGCCCATGACGATGGATTTTGAGTTTCATTCTGTATCACTTCATTCTTGCAACGTCTTGATGATATAATGTGAAGGAAACGGGAATCGACTCTTATGGGCTATACGTTGATCGCCTCGCTTCAAGGTAACATCATTGCAAAAGATTCAAGGTAGGTATTTGGCCAAAAGAAGTAAGTAGTTTTTAGTTTTTTTCTTTTAATCATTTAGTTTAGAACACCCACAATTCACTAAATCTTTTATCACTCTTTTTCAATCTCATTTGCAAATCACTTCTTATTTCTCCACCTTCTTATTCTACCGCTTTCTTTTTAACTCAACTTTAACTTCATTTTTCTCTTTTCTTTTTAAGAAACTAAAAAAGAACTTTAACCTTTAATGGTAACATAAAAGAGAACTTGCTAGAAAAGCTTCCATCGCTAGTCCCTCCTTGTGGATCACGACCCGCATAGCCACTTGCTATAGCGGTAGAATTGAGTAACTTGCACTCTTTAATCTTAAGTTCTGAAATACTGTATTTTGTGTGCAGGTTTCAAGCTCAATCAAGTATCTTGAAAATACATGTCAGGTACTTGATCACTGAAGACAATGAAGGATATGATGCAAGTGCATATTTCTAGCATCTTTTATTATTCTAAATAATGCAACCATCCTGTGCCCCATTCCACAGGACAACTGCATATCAAACAAGTAATACGTTAGTGGATCCTGATAGCAGGGAGAAACAGTTCACTGTACTCAGGTATCATGTAATATGTAATAACAGGAGTGCGCATAAATAACAAGATCACGTGTGGCATCCAAGCCCATAAGGGTCGCCCTTCCAAGCATACCTCCCTGGATTTCCCCTGCTACAGTCTCCCCCAGTAACCCCGGCTTAGTTAATTTTATTAATCAATATAAATGCAAGAAATGTGTTACTCAGTGTATATGATCTAGAAATAGTATCATGGATATCAGTGACACATAGTGAAAACAATGTGCATCAAGATCACGGACGATGTAGACAGTGACAATATCAAGTGACAAATATATAGTTGTGCAAGTGATACCAGATACATGCAAAGTGATGCAAATGATGTCAGTGACATATAATCCAAAGGTCATAATAAGTCGGTCTTGATCATATATCCATAATCCAACAAGTATCCTCGAATAATTACTCAGAATATAAAAGTTGATTTCCTCGATTAATTTCTAGTAATATCAGTATCACGATATCAGTCGATATATAGTCTTTATCCATCAATCATTATATATACTCGTGTCAAATTCTATCACATACAAGTAATAATGTCAATTTAAGTTGGATGCATGTATGTACAGGAACAAGATGCAAACATGATATGTAAGGTAATGAAACATGATCAGGAGACGGTATCGGTAATAATATCAAGAATAGAATAAATTGTCATATAATTGGAAGAGAAAAAGCTGATATGTAAATGTGATCACAGGATAATATTGACGATCATGAGATATGATAACCAGAATTTGTAATTTAGAGGCAAAATTAAGATCAATAAGAATGTCAAAGAGAGAATCGTGTACACTTGCCTGATATCATTGGAATCTGAATTCCCGTAACTGCAGCTGGCTCTGAGTAAAATTCGCGGCCTAAATATTGCATGAATTAATTAGAGACTTGACATGTTATTTATTCAGTGATAAGATAAAATAAGAAAGTAATTTTTATTATAATTTTGGTTGGTTAGTATTTCCAAATAATTCAATTTCTGACTTTTAGCAACTATTTAAAAATATAAGTTCATACTTAAATACATGCATAAACTAATAAATTGATGTATAATATTTATATATTACTGAATTATGAATTTCATATTTTTTTTGCTATTTAGAAATTTAAGTGTCATTTTTAAATAAAATATCATTGAATAGTAATTATAAAAATATTTAATTTCATGTTATTCTAAGTAAAATTATATCAAAATAATTTTACAAGTTTCAAATTTAGTTTATGATTTTCTGTGAATTTTTTTGAATTTTTTGAATTTTTTGGAATTTTTTGAATTAAAATAAACCTAAATATCATTAAAAATAAATAAAAAGGTTAACGGGTCTTTTGCTACAGTAATGGGTTTGGGTCTGATTTTACTATAGTAAAATGCTACAGTAATTTTCTACCTATTTTTATTTATTAGTTTCTTTTTCTTTTTTTCTTTTTTCTTTTCTTTTTCCTTTTCTTTTCTTTTTGAATAATATTTAAATATTATTTATTGGATTAAACTCTATTAACTCAGGAAAATCCTCAAAAATTCTCAAAAATAGACGATGTCATCCTAAACATTATTGTGAAGTCAGATTTTTAAAATTCATCCACGATTGTTAATTAAAAATCCCCGAGTCAGACCGTGACACCGATCAACCCCGAATTGGGATCCTTCTCCAATAATTCCCCAAAAAATTCCAAAATTCTAGAAAATTTTAAAATAATGGAAAATAATATCTTGAGCTGAAATGGCCTCAATTTGACTATCAGGATGATTAAATCATCATCAGATACCAGTATTGACATACGTATATTAGGAACCGAGGGTTACAGTTACGCCCCCTAAAATTGCACTAGAAGATTTGGCTAGTAGCAAGGGGAATTCCTGGAGCCCCCACCGTCTAGGTATCTTCGGATAACACTGCAACTGCTGAGTATACTTTCTTAGAGGTTATCCACACCAAGGCTGCCTAAGCTATGATGATCACCACTGAGGTTGCTACTACTAACATCTCATCTCTCTCAGGTAATGATCATAAGAGTCCAACAATCAATTTTTCATATGCTATTTTTAATTTCGGAGCTTTTGCAAGAAACCTTAGCATTGAATGCTCCAATCGCGGAGTCACCACAAGAGGAGGTAACTGCTCCTATCATATTGGACAGTGCGAGGATTGACATCCTTTATCATAGCATCATTCAACGTCAACCCTTGTCTACTAACGACTTGATGCTGACCGACTAGGTGCCGTCTGCTTCTTCCACCATGCTAGCTATGGAGCAGATTGGTTTTTAGCTTGAATCTATCAGCGAGCTGGTTTCCATTCTTTCCACATCTTCAACTTTAGTTACTACTGGCTTGCAATGATTTTCAGCTCAAAATTTCCAATATTGTTTGTTGATCCGGACCCAATGATTACCAGTCCTACTTCTCTTGTAGCCAGCACGCCTATCTCTATGAAGACTCCTCTACGGTTGCCATCTGTTTTCTCGATTTCACTGACGGTTGCCCCCGTGACACCTTCAACGATTGTGACCACAAGCTGTAATTGGGGAGCATGTAAAGCTAAAATCTAGGGAGATAAACTCTGAAATCACTAAAGTAGTGGGGTTAACCTACTAATAACTTTGTTAATTATTGACCTGGCAAGCCCTCCAGCAGGGGAAGTAAAGCTTCAAGTAAAGCTAGTACAATGCTTCAGGCGAAGCTGGAATTAGCTTCAGGTGAAGCTACAAGTGATCATTTTAAAGAGCTCTGAAGAGCTTCATACGAAACCAAAAGAAAGCTTCAGGCGAAAGTAGAATTAGCTTCAGATGAAGCTATAAGTTAGCTCTCTGTGGAACTTTGAAGAGCTTCATGCGAAGCCAAAAGAAAGCTTTAAGTAAAACTAGAATTAATTTCAGGCGAAGTTAGAAGTTAACTCTTTGAGAAGCTTTGAAGATCTTCGTGCGAAGATAGAAACTTAGCCCTTTAACAAGGTTGTAAAGCTTCAAGCGAAGCTATCCCCTTGGGTTTATACGAGGCCAAGTGTTGAACAGTATTAGCCTCATAGGCCTGCTTGGGTCTCTTCAATGGAAATACTTATCTTACTATCTACTTCACTGGATCAGTAATGTTTGAGTCATTATTTTGTCCCTTGAGGATGGGCAAAAATTGGACGTCAGCTTGTCCATGACTCGTCTTTTGTAAATGTCGACAACTTTAGATATCGTTCAGACTAGTTGAAAATATTGTCTAAAAATTTGTCTTTTCAGAGTGTCAACAACAAGCTCTCACTTATAGAGATGAGCTTTAGGTGAGCTAGATCACCAAATCGACTTGGATCACTTTATTTTCGGTAGGAGGTTCACGTTGCTCGAAGCGCTTCTCCCATTGAAGGTCAAGTTGTTGAGCTTATGGATCGGTGTCGAATGGCTCAATACTTTCATATTGCTCCTGACTGATTGACATCATATTGGCGAAGAGATTTTTGAAGGCTACCCCTCCACTGACATCTGATTCCCAGTTAGATGAACTCGAGGAATGTGACGATGGAGACTCGTCAGTCTCTGATTCATATTGAGCGGGTAGGGTGACATATCCCAACTCCCTGTGTCTGATCATAGTAGTTGGCTTGTTTTCTTTTTGGTATAAAAGATTATAGAGGGATAAGCCATCCCTTTCCAAAATTCAAGCCATGTCCATGACGTAGGTCATATCTAATTTTTCTTATCATGCGATGCGCTGACTGTGTGTAATGGAAGAATTGTGGAGGCTCCAAGTCTTCGTCTGAGTCTTTGGATGTGGTGGTCCGAGGCCTGACTCTGCCAAATACAATTGACAACTGCTTCCTTTTGGATGGAGGGACTACAAAGATAGATTCTTCGTTATCCTTTACATGCATGCATGCCATGTTTGACGTAGGCAGAGGCATGTGTAAGGAACTATTATCGGCAGAATTAAAAAATCATCAAGACTCAGAGAATATTCAAAAGCAACATTATTGATGACCCATTCGCTTTCATCATTGGTGGGATTATTACATTCAGGATCATTCAGATATGCTACAATTGGCTCTAAGGCAAACGTAGCATGCGTGTTTCTGGATCCGCCTCATTGCCACTGTCGACATCATATGACAATGATTCTTTGGGAACTTTATTAACTTCTTGTTATAGGAGAGAGTCAGTAAAGTAATTCTCCACTCTTTTGAATGGCTACATTTTGGCGAACACCATTTAGATCATGGCATTATCATCCACGCACTTGAAATATTGGTGCAGAATGGAAGGAACGATCCAGTTGGCACGGATCCAGGGTCGTCTGATCAAAAGATTGTAGGATGTATCAGCGTCAATGATGTAGCACATTACTCCTAATTTCAAGCCTCCAATCTGGCATCAGAGTTGAATCTTGCCCACAGGATGACTTCTTCTGGCATTAAAGATGATATTATAGTTGTTGTTGATAATCTGTTCAGCGAGATACTGAGAAAGTAGAAGAGTCTCTTTGGGATGATGCTCAGAGAAGACCTCGGATCAAATTGGATCTTCTCGACGTATGTGAAACCAATGTACCCAGTATAGTATAAAGGTCGATCATGCTTATCGTCTTTGAGGAGCATATCTTCTGAGCTGAAAGTGATGGAAGGCACCAGCTATTGTGCTAGATGACATTGGGGTCATAAAGCTCTGTTGTCATTAGTAGAAATTGCTGGCACTCATGTCAAGAAGGATTCTGAGTCAGCCAACACATCCCTAAGTGCCTCTCTTGTTTCCTTTAAGAGGTGAAGCAACTCATGTAGAGTGATACGAGCTGGAATATTGGCAAGTTGTGCCAATATATCAAAGCGAAAACGGGTATTAAGTCTGTGAAAGGGAGTTTTCTTCAAAGCATTATCGAATCGGACCTCCTTTGCTTCTCTTGTCCAGTGCAGAGCTAAAGCCAAAATAAGGATAGGTGTAGCTATTCTAGACATTGTTTGTTGTTATGTCTCATTTGGGGTCTGGTGTACTGTTATAAGTACTGTTTGCCAGACCGAGTGCCTACCGACTGAGAGGTAGCGAGCTGCGCCGCTAAGGCAAGCTTTTCTTCCTCAGAGGCACTGAGAGAAGCTACCGTCACAGTGTTGTCATTGTTTGCAAAGGAGACGACATTGCATGACCTGCCCTTGAGCTTGGGTTTACTGGATTCCCATTGCTCATCTTTAACGATATTTGAGTGGACTCACATGATCTCCCCAGCCTTGGTTGTCATTGGTATGACGCGTTTAGCCTCATGTTGTTTCACCAATGGATTGATCACCTCCAATCGTGCCTTGAGAACCAGAGTCAGTCCATCTGGAATAGTTACTTTTGGAAGGTCCTGAAGTTGAGAGTCACCATATTGGTGGTTACTTTCTTTTATTTCAACTTCAAATTCAGAACACCCGCATCCACCAGCGCTTGGATCTTCTCCTTAAAGATAAAGCATTTCCTAGTAAGATAGTGCATCATCCTATAGAAGAGACAACAGTTGGGGTTTCTTGTACATCCAACCTCATCCGGGCGCCAAACTTTTGGTAATTTGAGCTTGTTATCTTTGTTGAGTAGGTGAAAGATTGTCACCACCTATTCCATCCTTAAAGGAGTACTATTTCTATTGAAACCTGAACTCCTGACTGTTGCTGGTATTGCTCCTTTTCTGCTTGGGCGGAGCTTCCCTAGATAACTCTACCATCATAGTTTCTTTCCCTTTGGATTGGGAAAATTGGACAGCATCACGTTCCTTATTGTTGACCCCCCATTTGTTCTTAGGCATAGAGGGTTCAAACTTTTTAGCCAGTTTCTCAGCTATCTCAGCTTGCTTAACAATCTTTTTCCAAGTGTGGGCATGACAGCCCTCATGCGACCTCCACTTGGTCGAGAAAGTTATGCCCGCATGTATGGAGCAACATGGGCAAGGCATTCCTGCAGGGCACATGAGAGAAAGGTTTTGAAACCTTCCTATATAATCCTGTATAGATTCTCCCTTTTCTGAACTGTGGAGAGGAGCTTGTCCATGGTCACCTCAGTATCATTCTCATAGAACCGAGAGAGAAATCGGGTTTTCAAGTCAATCCAAGAATTGATGGAGCTAGCGGGAACGCTCCTGAACCAGTCAAAAGCTACCCCTTTAGAGTGCCAATAAACAGTCTGGCCATGATCACATCATTATCTATTATATTTCCAGTTTACAACCAAAAGTTATAAATGTATTGGTTCAGCGAACTCTTGCCATCGTGTGTAGTGTAGGCGGCTTGAACTTTGGTGGGTAGGGCACTGAATCCCACTCCAGCGGGTAAAAACGTGTTATTCCTACTTTATTCAGTTCATTCCTCTATGCTAGGGATGCAATCTGAGCTTAAATGCCTTTGGTAACTTGAGCATCGATTCTTAGGATGTTTATTGTTGAAGTTTTCCTCCATATCATGATTACTACCAGTGGTGTCATTATTGTTCTAGTTTATCAAAAGCTGAGCCAACATTTGCTGAATGTTGTCCAAGGCTTCTTGCAAGACCTTGGAAGTTTGCTTCTAAGCTTCCATGCGACGACAGAGATCATTATCATTATTATTGTCAGCCATTTTGGTTGATACTCTCCCTATCTTCATAGAACTGACAGTGGCAGAGGAGGCATGACCACTGGCTTCTCCTTTGTCATCAGACCATTGGAAAAGATAAATGGTTTTGGCGACAGGGCACCTCCTGTCAAGGAAGAAAGTTGATCATAATTGAAGGGTATTTCTACCTTAGAACGAGTACCCTTAAAGGCACCCTAAGAATCCACCATAATCTGACTTAAGCTAGGGATATAGTCAGAGTCTGGAGAACTGGGAGGAAGATTACCCCCTTGTCTCCTTCTTCGAGATTGAAACAAATCTCTTCTTCTGTTTATCATCTTGACAGAAGCCGCCGGGAGGTCTGGTACCTTCGTTGTCTTCTTCTTCCAAAACATGGGCTTCTCAGAAGTTTTGATTGATAATCAATTAAAAACTGATTGCTGAGTTGGAGGTGGAGTGGGGTTGTCTCCAATCGGCAGTGAACGGAATGGACCATCAGTAGTTGGCATCCCGCTTGTCCACACTAGGAGGGCAAGATGTGAACATGCTCTTTAAAGCAGATTTTCTACTTGTTACTTAAAAATTCCCGTAATTCAATATTAGCTAGGCTTAATCGGTCCAACGCAGAGACTCAAGGGGGCTGAGAGTTAGCTTGTTTAGGCTAAAAAGCCCTAGGCTTAGAAGCTCTTTTCTTAGCTGCAAGAAAAGCTAGTATAGATTCTCTATAGCACTTAGCTTAGCTACAGCGCTTAGCTTTACAGTGCGAAGCTGTTGCAGCATAGAGTGCTTAACTTCACTGGATGAGGCAAAGCTGGCAATATAGCATCGCGCTGGTGCTTTCAACGAAGCTATGCTAGCTTCGCTCTGTGGCTGGGCTTATTCAGCGCTGTATAGTGCTTTTTCCTTAGCTTTTTAAGAGCTATCCCAGATATCTTAGCTTCGCGGCTAGATGAAGTGAGAATAGCTTCGCCAGAAGCTAAGAGATGAGAATTATCTCTAGTCTAGTGCGAAGCAAATTTTACCTAACTATGGCTATAGTGAGTTCACCAGTGCTAAGTTAGTCTCACTGGGAGAGACTGAAATATGTCTGCGTCAAACCTTTGCTTCACACAAAGCTGGCTGAGTTTTACAAGAAATTGAAATAAGCTCGTGCAAAGTTGAGTTAGTCTGAGCAGAGACTGATTTTGGCTTCCAAGTCTTGGCCAGAGGAGCTTTGGCCAACGAGATCTTCTGGTGCTTGCGCACATTGACAAGGCTTGGGCCACCATGAGAAAAATGTTGCTCAAACTTCTATTTGTCAAAATGAATGACCAAAGTCTCAGCACTATTCTTGGTGATTTGCTCATCGCATTGCAATACTATCTTCTTATTGTTGAAGAAGACAATTGATCAGTCACATATTTTGCATATACATGTCACCTTACCATACTTTTTAGCTAATAAATCTTATTAATAATTCTTTTCTTCTTTGTTTAATGTAGGCCCAATTGCTAAAAGAAAGGAAAGAGAAACAAGACCAAAAGCCCCAAAATCTCATTTAATTCAGAATAAATTCGAAATCAAGGAATCAGGGCAAAATCTTGGCATATCAGAGAGATTAAAAACCGGTTGAAAAGAATCCTCCAAAATCAAACGGTTGAAGCCAACAATCAAAGGCTGTTTCGTCAAATCTTGGAGTAGAAACGAGAAAACCAGAAGAAGATACAGGAGAATCACCAAACCAGGAGCTCCCACCAATTGGGTGTGGCCACATGGCCACACCAGGGCCGCGGAAATGCGGCTAGCCGCGTTTTCGCGACTTTGTAATGGCAGTTGGGGGAGCGTTTGCTCCCCCAATCTTCCGGGATCTTCCCCCTTTGGTTTTCCCTATAAATATCAGTTTCAACAGGGCAAAAAGGAGCGAAGACTAGGATTAGAATTTGTTTATACTTTAAGGATTTAGGCTCTTTGTTAGATAGTAAAAGTTGTATTTTGTTTTGCAATTTATAGTTCAGTACAAATACTTGTGAGAGAGAGGAATTGAGTGCTTGTAACATGAAGATTGAAGTGACATCAATACAAGAGTCGAGCTACATTCTCTTCTACTCATTTTACGGTATGTGTTACTTGAATTACTTGCATTGTTTCTTGTTTACCATGAGTAGCTAAATCGATTTTCTGGGCTCACTATTGTAACTCTCTCCAACTCTTCTTCTCTTCTGATTTTAATGAAAAAAACCCAATGGATCATTTGCATACCTAACTTAAAGCCTTTCTTCTTGAAAGTGTTCTTAAAGGCACATGAGGATGGGTTTGGATTTTTAAACTCTAACTTCTTTTAAGAACATTTCTTGAACTGTTTTTACTTCATACTTGCTTCTTCGCGCTTGATGATTTAACCTTCAATTCAAAACGATTTCTTAAAGAAAAAAGTGAACTCTTCCAACCATCTTATGTGCTTTACTTCAAACTTTCTAAAGTCAACCTTAAGTTTTGCCTATGATCAAGTTGAGGCACTTAGGATTTCAATAGAAGAACAAACTGTTGAGTAGTGAGATAGTGAGCCCAGATTTTCTTCCTTATTATAATCAACAAAATAATTTTCGAGCTTTTTAAATCACCTTCTCCAAATCCTTCTCTAAAGTTGCAATTTCTCTTTTAATCATCTCCTCTTTCCATTCTCTTTTCAATTAAAAAACGAACACAATTCTTTGTTATTAAACGAATCACCGAAAAGCTTTCATCGCATTCCTCCTCGTGGACACGACCCATTAGCCACAAGCTACACGGTAAATTCTTAACTCTTTGATTGTTCTTTCATTTTAGCAATCAATTTTTGGCGCCGTTGCGGGGAGGGAACAGTGTATTTGTTTTTTAAAAGTTTGGTGTGTTGTTTCAGGGACTTGAAGATTCAGATCTAGCATTCAAGCTTTACAAGAGAAGACTTGCAAATTCTGTGCCCCTACTCTCGAAAGTAGGAAACAGAATTTCAAGAAATTGCATTGCAAAAGTTAAAAATTTCATTGGACTACTAAAAAATTTTTTTGCAGGACATATTGCTCGCAAAAAATTAAGTTTTTGTACGTTATATTCTTGCTATTTCTGCTATCTACCATCCCTGTTTTTAATCCAACTGTAATTTGAGTGATTGTTAATTGCTTAAAAAACGTTTAGACTTGCATTCTAGGCATTTGTCTAATTACGTTTATTTTACAATTACTGTTGAAGAGAGCTGAAGACAAGGTACGTATGCATAGCATATAGTTTAGGAAACATTCTTGGGTGATATTTGCTTTTGAATGCTACTTTTCTATATCTTGCACACTTTGCACAATTAACTCTAAGGGCAAAACCCAATTCAAGATAAGGTAGGGAAGTCATTACCCTTCTTAGCCCACAAACCATCTCCAAGCACGCACGACCTAAGCCTAAGTAAAATCTGATAGACGTTGGCCTTAGGGACATCTCGAACTCACTAGGAGATTATCCTAAGGGGGAAGGTGTTGGAATTTGACTCCTGCCAAATCAGTGTCTAGGAAGGGGATTGAGGGCCGAAAGCCCGAAGGTGGTGGTTACTTAATTAAGGAACGTCTCTGACGGATAACCTCCCACCAATCTTACCCTGACCTGGCTGATTAGCTTGTGGTCAAAGTCTATATAATACCTCATGTGGACAATCAACCAGTTAGGAGTTGTCTAGGTCGAGGTTACCTTAGATTAGGCTTGGTTGATTACTCTTGTTGATTGTTGGTAAACTTGTTTGTGATTGTGATTGTGATTGTGTTTGTGTATGCAAGTGTGGTCAAGAGACCCTAATTCATCTAGGTTGACTAGAAACACATCACCACCCAAGTTTGAACCAAGACCAGATCCGGTAATGGCTCAATCAACATCATTGCAGGATAGGTTCTACCCCATTAGAACCTTACTTCCATCTTGCATTCTACTTCCATCGGTTGGTGAATACAATTTTGAGCTCAAGCCTCAATTCATCAACACACTCCACAAGTTTCATGGCTTAGAGTCCGAAGATGCTTACTTCTTTATAAGAGAATTTGAGAAAGTATGTCTAATGATGAAAATCCCACACCTTGTAGACGATGCTATTAGGTTGGGATTTGTCCCTTTCGCTCTTAAGGACCTAGCAAAGAAATGGCTTTACAGCTTAGCGGCCGGTTCTATCACATCTTGGGATGGTTTCATCAAGGTCTTCTAGAAGAAATTCTATCCAATTCATAAGACTGCTCTCATTAGGAAGACAATCATGCAATTCAAGTAAGAATCGAGTGAACCGTTCTGGAGGTACTTTGAACGCTTTAAAGACCTCCTTGTCCAATGTCCACATCATGGAATAGAGAAATGGCGACAATGCTAAATTTTTATGACGGTTTAGACTATTCCACCAAAACCCTCTTAGAAAGTATGTGCCAAGGGGGATTCTTGCAGAAGGATGAAATGAAGGATGGGATTTGTATGAAAACCTAGCTGAAAAGACCATCCAATGGGAACCTACTAGTGAGACTTCTAGGAATCCACACTCTATCTCTTCAAGAGGAGGTCTCCATTCTATCGAATCATTCATCGCTAATGAGGCTAAGTTAGCTAACCTAGCAAGAAGACTGGAAGCTCTAGAAACAAAGGAACAAAGTCCAGTCAATCAAGTCAGCCCAAACCAATTTCCAACTCCGGGCTACACTTACTGTCAAGCCATGAATCATGTGTTCGAGGAATGCCCTGTGTTTCAGGCTCAGCAATAATACCATGAACCGATGAATGCGGCCTTTTCAAGGCCAAACAATAATCCTGACGCACCAACGTATAATCCTGGCTAGAGAAATCACCCTAATTTCTTATGGAGCCAAAATAACAATGACCATTCACGATCAAATCATGCTAGCCACTTCCATCATGCCAATAATTCTTCCAATAATAAACCCAACTTTTCCAATTTCCATAATAATTCTCCCAACCATCCACCTAACTTTTCAAACTATCAACAGAACTTTCCCAACCAAGCTCCACAATCCTCCTTCCAGAATCCTCAACTAGAAAGGAGAATGACTGACTTTGAAAGAAACATGGAAAGATACATGAAAAACTAAGATTCTCTCATGCAAACTATACAGAGGTTAGAGGTTCAAATGAGCCAACTAGCCACTCCACAGAATGAGAGATAGAAGGGTACCCTGCCTAGTCAGCCAATAACCAATCCGAGGAATTCTCAACAAGCTCATTTGGCTGAGGATCATTCATTAAATCAATGTAATGTTGTTCATACATTGAGGTCAGGAAAGAGAGTTGATAATCAAGTGTCAACGCCAATCAATCCCATTCAGCACAACCACAATCAAGCATCCACCTCATCTAATCCAAATCCTTCCAATTCTGACGAATCTGAAAAAGATAAGTCAACCAGTCTGGTGCACCAGCCTATAGTACCATTTCCTAATAGGCTGAAAAATAACAAGCAAAATCCACACATGGACAAGATAATTGAGATATTTAATCAAGTGAAGATAAATGTGCCACTTCTTGATGCCATCCAACAAATCCCTTCCTATGCTAAGTTTCTTAAGGACATGTGCACTAAGAAGAGAAAGACTAATGTACAAAAAAAAGTCTTCTTAGCCACTAACATTAGTGAGCTACTATCGGGTCCGATCCCTGTCAAGTACAAGGATCCAGGTAGTCCCACCATTGCCTGCACAATAGGACAAGCTGAGATTAGTCGTGCACTTCTTGACTTGGGGGCAAGTATCAACTTGCTTCCATTCTCAGTTTATCAACAACTCGGGTGGGCGATCTTAGTCCAACTCGAGTCACCATCCAACTGGCTGACCGTTCAGTAAAAGTTCCAAAAGGGGAGATTAATGATGTCCTGATCCGGGTAGGGGAGCTCATTTACCCTGTCGATTTCATAGTTCTGGAGACACAACCTGTGTCCAATTCCAATCATAGGGCTCAAACTCCTGTTATCCTAAGGCGACCATTCCTTGCTACTGCCAATGCCATCATCAATTGTAGGAAGGGTCCATGAGGTTAACCTTTGGGGATATGACTAGAGAATTCAATGTCTTCAATCTAGGAAAACAACCCCGCGATATTAAGGACCAAACATTTGAAGTCAACCTAATTGAGAACTTAACAAGTGAACATAGGGAATAATTGGAATTAGAACTGAGTGTGACTTCGGGTTAGAGTCTGACGACTTTAATCTTGATCAGGTTGTAGATTCTGATGTGAATTGGGCCTCGAACCCTATTTCACGAATAATGGAGCCAACAAATTTGACTAGTTCTTCCAGTGAGCCTTCCTCTTCCTTAGAATTGAAAGCCTTACCTGCGCATCTCAGGTACGTCTATCTAGGCGAACAAGAGACCTTTCCTGTCATCATTGCCTCCCATTTAAATGACGGGGAAGAAGAAGATCTTAAAGCAATTCTAAGAAAATATAGGGAAGCCATTGTTGGACTATGACCGATATAAAGGGATTAAGTCCAACCATCGTTCAACATCGCATTCATCTCAATGAAGACGCCACACCTAAAAGAGACCCGCAGCGTAGGTTAAACCCTATAATGCAAGAAGCTGTTCATGCTGAAATTATCAAACTCTTAGACAATGGGATAATTATCCCATTTCTGATAGCCAATGGGTCAGTCCTGTCCACGTGGTTCCAAAGAAATCCGGTTTCACCGTAGTGGAAAACGAGAACAAAGAGTTGGTCCAAACTCGACTTCCCACAAAGATCCGAGTTTGCATCGACTATAGGAAGCTTAATGCTGCAACTCGTAAGGACCATTTTTCACTTCCCTTCATTGATCAAATGCTTGAACGTTTGGCGGGTCACGAGTATTACTGTTTCTTGGATGGTTACTCGGGGTATAACCAGATCCCTATTGCTCCTGAGGACCAAGAAAAGACTACGTTTACATGTCCATTTGGGACATTTGCTTATCGTCGAATGCCTTCGGCTTATGCAATGCCCCAGCAACGTTTCAACGTTGCATGTTGAGTCTTTTCTCTGATATGGTAGAACGATTCTTAGAGATCTTTATGGATGATTTCTCCATCTACGGAGATTCATTCACTCAATGTCTCCACCATTTAGAACTTATCCTCCAACGTTGTGCTGAGAAAAATCTGACACTGAACTGGGAGAAATGCCACTTCATGGTAAAACATGGATTGTCTTGGGTCATGAAATCTCCAAGAAAGGAATTGAAGTGGACAGAGCTAAAATTGAGGTTATTGCTAAGCTCCCATGCCCAAATGCGTTAAGGACATTGGATCCTTCTTAGGACATGCTGGTTTCTACCGAAAATTTATCAAGGATTTTAGCAAAATTGCTAGGCCCTTGACTAATCTGTTAGCTAAGGATGTATCCTTCACTTTCGATGCTGAATGCATAAATTCTTGGGAGAAGCTTAAGAGAGAGCTTATTTCTGCACCAATCATATCTGCACCGGATTAGTCTAAGCTGTTCAAAATCATGTGCGATGCTTTCGATTTTGCCATAGGCGCTGTCCTAGGACAACGCACTGATAACAAGCAGCATGTGATTTACTACTCTAGTAGGACTCTCAACGATGCTCAATTGAACTACACTACGACTGAGAAGGAATTCTTGACAGTAGTGTTTGCCTTAGAGAAATTTCGTCCCTACCACTAGGGTCCAAAACCACCATTTTCACCGATCATTCTGCGCCTAGGTACCTCATGATGAAGAAGGATGCCAAGGCCCGACTCATTCGTTGGATCCTCCTTCTTCAAGAATTCGATCTTGAGATTCGAGATAAAAAAGGCGTAGAAAATGTCATTGCTGACCATCTCTCACGGATCCCTAATTCTCCATGCAACGAATTACGCATAAATGAGGATTTTCCTGATGAAAATCTCTTAGCTATCTCTAGGGAACCTTGGTTTGCTGATATAGTGAGTCACTTAGTCACAAACCAAAGTCCGTCTCATTGGTCCAAAAACGATATATATCGATTCTTATCCCAAGTCCGGTATTTCTTTTGGGAGGAACCGTATCTTTTCAAGTACTGTTCTGACCAAATTATTAGGAGATGCATTCTCGATGAGGAGGTTAAGAGTGTTCTATCTTTTTATCACGAACTTGCATGCGGTGGACACTTTGGTCCCGCAAGACTGCTGAAAAAGTGCTACAAAGCGGGTTCTATTGGCCCACTTTGTTCAAGGATGCTTATGAATTTTGCAAGACGTGCCCTAGATGCCAAATGGTAGGAAGGATCTCAAAACGAAATATGATGCCACTCAACCAATTCTAGAAATAGAACTCTTTGATGTTTGGGGCATCGACTTTATGGTCCATTTCCTAATTCATTTAGAAACCAATACATATTGGTTACTGTGGATTATGTGTCCAAGTGAGTAGAAGCCATTCCTTGTAAAACTAATGATAACAAAGTTGTCATAAAGTTTTTGAAAGAGAACATTTTTTCACGCTTCGGAACCCCTCGTGCTATCATCAGTGATAATGGCACTCACTTTTGCAATAGATCTTTTGAAGCTCTTATGCGAAAGTAAGCCATAACTCACAAGTTGTCCACACCTTATCATCCTCAAACCAGTGGGCAAGTTGAGGTTTCCAATAGACAAGTCAAGCTTATCTTGGAGAAAACTGTGAACCAAAACCGGAAAGATTGGTCCATCAAACTTGTAGATGCCCTATGGGCCTACAGGACCGCTTTCAAGACGATTCTAGGAATGTCTCCTTATAGGTTAGTCTATGGCAAACCTTGTCACTTGCCCGTTGAGTTAGAGCACCGAGCCTTATGGGCAATCAAGCAGTTGAATTTCGACTTGACTAAGGCCGGTGACCTTCAGAAATTACAAATTTTCAAATTAGAGAAATGAGAAATGAGGCCTATGAAAATGCTAGGATCACTAAAGATAGAGTCAAGATTTTTCATGATAAACACATCATAAGAAAAACCTTTGTCCCTGGACAAAAAGTCTTACTCTATAATTCTAGGCTTCATCTTTTTTCAGGAAAATTGAAATCAAGATGGACTGGGCCATTCGTTGTAAAAACCGTGTTTCCACACAGTGCAGTTGAGATCAGTGACACCAAGAATGGAAATGACTTTAAGGTAAATGGTCAACGCCTTAAACTTTTCTTGGAATCGGTGCCGGTGAATGAAACGGCTATGGGTTTTTTTGACCCAGTGTATCGGTAACTTTCCTCTTTTCCATTTTATTTCATGCATCTATACATTTCTTTCATACATTGGGGACAATGCATGAGATAAGTGTGGGGGAGGGTTCTAACATGACTGATATAAAAAAAAAAGAAAAAAATATATATATAAACTTTTTTTGAAAGGTTAGAACAATATTTTAATATATTTTTTGTAAGAAATTAAGTCAATTTTAAGGAATGGGAAAATCATAATTAGGATTTCTTATACTTGGTCAAAGTCAGATAACTTGTTTGATGTTCAGGGTTGGGAAGAAAATTTGTGAAAGTAATTTAGTCTTGATATTTATCTTGATGAAATATGCACACTAAATACACTTACACACTTAGGGTTTAAAAACAGAGACTCTTATGCCTTATAAAAAAAAATATTACAAAAAAGAAAAGAAAATATAAACAAATCTAATTATTGATTAGCTAGGTGTTTTGGCCTAAGCAAGCCTTGGTATTTATGCAAAAGATAATTAGATAAGTTTGAAAAAATATATATATATATAAATCCTCTGATTAAGCTAGGTATTTATGCCTCATGAAGCATAAGTATTCACGCCTAAAAGGGGTACATTTTATAAATAAAAACCTTGGTTTCGTGGCCTTGTCTGCTCGAGTGTTTAAGTCCTTAGGGGTGTTTCTCACCTGGTGCCCTAAAACTGTCCGGTTTGGGTGTCACCGACTAAAGGCTCGTTATATGGGCAGATTAGAAAGCCTAATGAAATTGAGGAATAAATTCTACCAAAAATAAATAAGGCATAGGAGTTAATGTTAAAAAGCCCTTAGTCAAACTTCACAGTCACGATGGTGCATACGACTCAGGGTAAATTAATAGACTAAATGAGAGGTACAAATTGACTCCTTACTTTGATTGATGACATGTTTTTGAATAAAGACTGAGTTTCGGAATGAAAATTTTGATATTCCTATAACTTATAGAGTACTTAAAGCCTTACAAATATACTTCAAATATTTTCTCCTTTAAAAATGCTTTTCAAAAATACTAACTTTTTTTTCTCTTTCTTTATGGATTTTGTGGGTGCAATCCACTGAAAACCCTCACGAGACAAAACTCGTCCTCTAGGGGTAACCTAGAGGTTTAACGGCTTGTTGCACATGCTCAGTGCAATCGAGCAACCTGCGAAAGTGGTCTAATAATTGATTAGAATTAGTCTGATGTTTTGCTCAAAGGCGAGCAAAAGATAAGTGTGGGGGTGTGATCAGTCACATATTTTGCATATACATTGTCACCTTACCATACTTTTTAGCTAATAAATCTTATTAATAAGTCTTCTTCTTCTTTGTTTAATGTAGGCCCAATTGCTAAAAGAAAGGAAAGAGAAACAAGCCCAAAAGCCTACCAAATTCTCATTTAATTCAGAATAAATTCGAAATCAAGGAATCAGGGAAAAATCTTGGCATATCAGAGAGATTGAAAACCGGTTGAAAAGAATCCTCCAAAATCAAACGGTTGAAGCCAACAATCAAAGGCTGTTTCGTCAAATCTTGGAGTAGAAACGAGAAAATCAGAAGAAGATACAGGAGAATCACCAAACCAGGAGCTTCCACCAATTGGGTGTGGCCACATGGCCACACCAGGGCCGCGAAAACGCGGCCCTACCCGCGTTTCTGCGGCTTTGTAGTGGCAGTTGGGGGAGCGTTTGCTCCCCCAATCTTCCCGGGATCTTCCCCCTTTGGTTTTTCCCTATAAATACCAGTTTCAACAGGGCAAAAAGGAGCGAAGACTAGGATTAGAATTTTGTTTATACTTAAGGATTTAGGCTCTTTGTTAGATAGTAAAAGTTGTATTTTATTTTGCAATTTATAGTTCAGTACAAATACTTGTGAGAGAGAGGAATTGAGTGCTTGTAACTTGAAGATTGAAGTGACATCAATACAAGAGTCTAGTTACATTCTCTTCTACTCGTTTTACGGTATGTGTTACTTTAATTACTTGTATTGTTTCTTGTTTACCATGAGTAGCTAAATCGGTTTTCTGGGCTCACTATTGTAACTCTCTCCAACTCTTCTCTTCTGATTTTAATGAAAAAAGACCCAATGAATCATTTACATACCTAACTTAAAGCCTTTCTTCTTGAAAGTGTTCTTGAAGGCACATGAGGATGGGTTTGGATTTTTAAACTCTAACTTCTTTTAAGAACATTTCTTGAACTGTTTTTACTTCATACTTGCTTCTTCGCGCTTGATGATTTAACCTTCAATTTAAAACAATTTCTTAAAGAAAAAAGTGAACTCTTCCAACCATCTTATATACTTTACTTCAAACTTTCTAAAGTCAACCTTAAGTTTTGCCTATGATCAAGTTGAGGCACTTAGGATTTCAATAGAAGAACAAATTGTTGAGTAGTGAGCCCAGATTTTCTTCCTTATTATAATCAACAAAACAATTTTCGAGCTTTTTAAATCACCTTCTCCAAAGCCTTCTCTAAAGTTGCAATTTCTCTTTTAATCATCTCCTTCTTTCCATTCTCTTTTCAATTAAAAAACGAACACAATTCTTTATTATTAAACGAATCACCGAAAAGTTTTCATCGTATTCCTCCTCGTGGACACGACCCGTTAGCCACAAGCTACACGGTAAATTCTTAACTCTTTGATTGTTCTTTCATTTTAGCAATCAACAATCTCCAACGGAGTCTCCATCATGTTTCCCATAGATTTGGAAAGGGGAAAATTTACAATATTTTGAAGAAAATTACAAGTTATTTAAAAGAAAAATTATAAGAACTCTCCTCTAGAATTTCTGGAGAAATGTGCCAGTAGGAGTGATCAGCGCGCGACCACTTTGTCCCATTGATGGTGTGAGTGAATAGATCTCAAACTTTGTTGCTTGAGAATTTCTTCTCGCCTGTTTTCAGAAGTCCCTCACAAGTAGAAGATCGTAGGGAATTAGCACCCTGAAGTAGAGAACCGAGTCTCTGAAATCTTGGAAGCTGAGAGAGAAAATCTCTTGAGATAAGAACTTTTGCAACTTTGCTCTGTAATTGCTAGTCCTGAAAGGTTTAATCTTCTTTTCTCTCTCCAATTTTTCTCCTTCTTTGTTTAAACTCTGAACCGACTATTTATTTGCTTCAGAAGGTTGTAACTCCCCCTAGAAAATAGCATGGACTGAGATAATCTTCTTCGCACTCAAAACTAAAGAGAGCTGTAGTGAAGCTAACTCTGAGCTTATGTGAAGCTATCTCAGAGCTTATGCGAAGCTAACTCAGCCAGTTCGCTCTTGAACTTCTCCATTATCTCCTCTTAATGAGGCATAATGGGCCTCATAATCAGGAGATTATGGGATAACCACTCGTTTAAAGTGGGGGGTCAGCCCCGCTAACTTACCGGGTACCTTACCCACTAACTCCATGTTGGGATTTGAAATGGTCCGAATGACCAACAGCTCGTGCGGAGCTAAAGTTTTATACGAAATAAGCTTACTGCGAAACTAAACAAGCTCACTGCGGAAGCAATCTTTAGGGCTTGTGCAAAGCTAACTCAAAAGCTTTAGGTGAAGCTAATTCACTGCAAGATTGAACTCTGGTGCAAAGCTAGCTCAAAACTTCATGCGAAGCTAATCCTTAACCAATCTTTTGGCCAAGCTTTAGCCATCTTCTGGCTATTTGATCACTTGTTTGCAACCTACCTTTTGGATGTGTCGACTTGTAAGCCGTTGTTTAGACAATATGAGGGCAATCTAGGGTCTTGTCTTTTCGGAGTATTAACAGCGGGTTGGATCATCCAGCAAACAACCCTCCGCCACTACCTCCATCAGGTAATCCTCATCCACCACCTCTATCTCTCTTAAATAATCCTCACCCATAACCTCTACCACTAAATCAACCAACCCCACTATTATCACCCCCACATGAACCACTATCATATCAATCATATCCAAATCAACCACCCCTAAATCACCCATATCAATACCCTACACCACCAAACTACCCTCTACAACATCCCCAAATTGATGATTTCTCTTACGAGGAGCTCAACAAACCTACTTATTAGTATGACTTTGGAGATGACGGCCTAGCCTATGGAAGGCATGGGAGATTCGCTATTCCTAATCCAAATAGGAGAGGTGGGTTTCCTGACCCCAATTGGGAGGCAAAAATCTCTTACCCTAATCATGGCAGGGAAGGAGGATACCCAAATCCTCAGGAGTACAGGATGAAGGTTTACATCACCTCTTTTATCGAGAATCTTGATATGGAATCCTTTCTAGATTAGATCTATAAGGTGGATAAATTCTTTGACATGGCTTATGTTCTCATAATGAAACCAGTTAAATTTTTGACATAGAAACTCAAGGGAGGAGCAGACATATGGTGGAATCAATTGCAAGTCTCATGAAGACGACAAGAAAAGCAACCCTTGATGACATGGTGGTGCATGAAGTAACTCCTACAAGGTAGATTTCTTCCACTCGATTATCAACAGATCCTTTACCATCAATTTGAGCAATGCATGCAAGGTACGAGGACTGTGACAGCCAACGCGGAGGAGTTCTGTCACCTCGCATCGTGGTGTGATTTGTTACTGACTGAGGATCAGCAGACTACAAAGTACTCCATCGGTTAAAATATCCCATTCAAGAGCAGCGCAGGCAAGGTTCCACATTGAGTAAATGACCTTCAGCCCGTCAGGTTATTGACGCCTCTCCAGTAAACCTGGCGATGGAAGCGGCCCCCGTTACATAGGGAAAGGAGAATCCATATGTCAAGCCCAAGATTAGGAAGTGTTATAGGTGTGGGGAGCCCAAACACGGGTCCAATAATTGCCAAAGAGGAGGCCCGTCAACATGGTGAACTACGAGGATGAAGACGAAGTGCTAATTGAGACCAAGCTGGAAGACTCTGACTTCATTGAAGAAGAAGGAGAAGTAGCTACTTACATGATTTAGTGATTGCTATGTAACCAAAAGGATCTCGACGCCACACAAAGGCTTCAGATTTTCTACTCAAGGTGTTTGGTAAAGAACAAGGTGTGCAATCTCATCATCGACAATGACAGTTGTGAAAACATTGTCTCTACCGCTTTGGTGGACTATTTGAAATTAGAGATAGAGCCACACCCTTACCCATACACTATTAGGTGGATAAAGAAGGGCGCCTACATAAAGGTAATGAATTTTTGCCATGTCCCTATTTCAATTGGCAAAATTTACCAAGATTCAGATACTTGTGATATAGTTGATATAGATGCGTGTTATATATTCTTGGGACATCCATGGAAACATGACATCGATGCTACCCATTAAGGCAAGAGGAACATCTGCATGTTCACTTAGGAGGGAAAGAGAATTGCCATGAAGCCAATATCTCCACCACCAAAGCCGACTAAATGAGAAGAGCCAAAGTTCATATCCATATGCAACTGAGGCGAGTTTTTGGTAGAGCCCAAAGGGATAAAGCAATGATTTGCTTTGGTAATCAAAGAAGAAGTCAGCCTAACAGTTGAAGTTTCTGAGAAAATGAAGCCGATGTTGGAAGAATTCCAAAGAATAGTTCAGACGAGCTCCAAGACGAACTACCACCCATGAGAGATATCCAACACCATATTGATCTGATCCCCAGAGCGAGTCTATCCAACCTCCCACACAACCAGATGAACCCAAAAGAGAGTAGAGTTTTAAGGGAGAAGGTCAAAAACTAATTCGGAAGTGGCACATTAGAGAGAGCATGAGTCCATGCACGGTACGGACCCTTTTGACGCCAAAGAAGGATGGAAATTAGTGCATGTGCATGGACAGTTAGGTCATCAACATGATCACTATCCGATATCGATTTTTCATACCTTGTCTTGATGATACGCTTGATTAACTAGGAACATCATGCACATTTTCATAGATTGATCTGAGAAATGACTACCACCAAATTCACATTAGGCCGGGAGATGAATGGAATACGGCATTCAAAACTCCAAAAGCTCTATATTCAAATGAAGCCTTTCATGGGCCACCTCCGACTGGTTTACCGACCTCCGGGTGGATGGTCATGCCTTTTGGACTATCCACACTGAGCACTTTCATTGGATTGATGAATCAAGTGCTTAATATTTTCTTGGGAAAATTTATAGTTTTCTACTTTGACGATATCCTAATCTACAATTCAAGTGAAGCCGAGCATTTCCAATATCTACAGGACATGTTCACAATGCTACAAGCAAATGAGTAATACATCAACCCGAAGAAGTGCAGCTTCGAGACTATAAGCTTGATATTCTTAGGTGTTGTGGTTAGTTCACAGGGAATTCAGGAAAGATGAGGAGAAAGTAAGGGCCATTCGAAATTGGCCCGCACCAAAGAATGCAACAAAACTACGGAGCTTTCATAGTTTAACCACCTTCTACTAGCGATTCATCCACAATTTCAGTACCTTGTTAGCGCTTATGACAGACTATTTGAAGAAAAAAGGTCATGTTCTTTGAACTGAGGAAGCTGAGAGAGCTCTTGCACTCAAGGAAAAGCTCACTAATGCCCCCATCTTAGCTTTTCCAAATTTTGAGAAGGTGTTCGAGCCAGAGTGTGATGCTTGCAGAGTGGGCATTGGAACAATACTCTCACAAGAAAAGAGACCCCTTGCCTTTCTCAGTGAAAAGTTGAACGAGGCATGGTAAAAGTGGTCTACATATGAACAAGAGTTATATGTAGTATATCGTTCATTAAAGTCATGGGAGAGTTATAATATAGCTAGTGACTTCGTGTTGCTTTCGGATCATCAATCACTCCAACACTTCAAGAACCAAAAGCACGTAAACAAGATGCATGCAAGGTGGGCATCCTACTTTGAGCAATTCAATTTTGTGATCTGTCACAAAGCTGGAGTAGAGAACAAAGCTCCCGATGCATTAAGTCGAAGAGTTTCATTGTTGGTCTCATTATAAAGCAAAATTATTGTTTTCGAATTTTTGAAGGGGCTATATAAAGATATGAAGACTTTGCTTAAATCTAGGAGAAGTGTTCATCACGACAGCATGCATAAGATTTTCATATATTTGACGGATTTCTTCTCAAGGGAAGTCGGTTGTGTGCCAAAGACTTCATTGAGGGTGAAGGTTATTAGAGACCTACATGGAGGCAGACGTGCAAAATATTTTGGGAGAGACAAGACGATGATAAGTGTTAAATAAAGATACTACTGGCCCCAACGAGGTAAGAATGTGACTACAGTTGTGAAGAGTTGCCCAGTGTGTCAAGTCGCTGAAGGCCAAGCTCAAAATACGAGCTTGTATAAACTTTTGCTTGTCCCGAAGGATATTTGGAAAGACTTGAGTATGGATTTCATGTTAGGACTTCCTCGCACACAAAATGGAGTAGATTCTATCTTTGTAGTAGTTGATCGATTCTCCAAGCTGGCATGCTTTACTTGCCGGAAGATATCTAATGCACCACATTTGACTATTTGTTCCTTCAAGAGATTGTAAGACTGCTTGGCGTGCCAAATTCTATTATTTCAGATCGAGACAATAAGTTCTTGGCGATGTTTTGGACTACTCTATGGAGAAAATTTGACACATCTTTAAAGTACAGTAGTACAACACACCCGCAAACTGATGACCAAATGAAAGTTGTCAACCGCACGTTAGGCAGCTTACTGAGGAGCGTATGTGGAGACAAGCCAAGAGCATGGAATAGTCTTTACCTCAAGCAGAGTTTGTTTACAATAGCGCAATTCACAGCTCAACAGGTATGTCACTCTTTTCTATTGTCTATTGTAAGGTACCTCTTCATCTCTTAGACTTGGCTAAATTGCCCGTTGGCGAGAAGTTCAGTAATGCAGCTAGTGCCATAGCTAAGCAAGTAATAGATGTTCAAAAGGAGGTTCGAGTAAGATTGGAGAAATCTAATACAAAGTACAAAGCCAATGCTGACAAAGAAGGAGAGAAATTGTCTTCGAAGAAGGAGACATGGTAATGGTATACTTGAGAAGAGAAAAAACTTTTGCTGGCGCATACAACAAGTTAAAGCCAAAGAAGTATGGTCCGTTCAAGATCGTGAAGTCTGTCAATAATAATGCATACTTTATAGATCTTTCAAACGATATGGCAATGTCAAAAACATTTAACATAGCTGATCTCTACAATTATTACCCTACAAAGTAGTTATATCTTGACTATAACTCAAGGATGAGTTCTTTTAAAGAGAGGGACTGATGTTGGATTCAAGCAGTAAGGCAAGGAAATCAACAGGCTGAAATAGCTTAAATTGTCAACAGCCATTCAACTGGCCTGTTAACAAGCTTTTCTCTAGAGTCCGGGTTTGTCAGTCTTTCTTGACCTGTCGATAGCCCCTTCCATATGGCTTATCGACAGGCTTTTACTGAGAATTTGGGTTTGACAGTTTTTTCCTTACCTGTCGATAGCCCCTTCAGCTGTCGACAGGCCTATTACGTATCAGTGTTTCTAATTTTGATTAGGAGTTATCTTCTGGGTCCATTTTGGATTCCAATTTATTTTATTTCTATTTCTTTATTTTAGTTTCCTAGTTAAAGAAGTACTCTTTTTTTGTTTGATAAAGGCCCTTGTATCCTAGTTTTGAATCATCTTTTATTCAACTTTTATCAATAAACTTTTGAGTTTTTTCTCATATTTGCTTGTGGATTCGAGTTCTTCCTTTTGACTCGTGGATTTGGATCATTCTTACTCATGGATTCGAGAAGTTACCCCTACCTGGAGATCTCTTCAGGGTTCATCAGCGCTAGAATAAGATCTAGCCCACGTTGATAATCTTTTTTACTTCCCCATCTGTGTCAGTTTTGGACCGGATCAGGTTATTCCTTCGAGCAATATCCACCCAGCAGTTGAGGAATAAGGCGATGGACATGCCATCAGCGATCAGGTGAAACACTGACATGCTGAGTGCCAGGCCTTTGCAGCTGAACACGCTGAGTTGCACTGCAAGAAGAGGGTCTTCAGCCTATCTGAACTCAGTTGCTTCGATGGGGAGAAGCTTATCGAATTGGTCGATAGGAGGATCGAGGAGGAACGAGGATATATCAGCTCTGTTTGGGATTCTACGAACTCGATTCCCTCGTTATTGCATTCTACATGGAGAGTGTTAGAGGAGGAGAGCTTGAATCTGTCGGCTAAAGGGTAGAATATGTCAAGATTTATGAGAGGGAGGTTTTCAGTTTGTGAGGTATTGAATTGGTTAAAGTATTGGGAGAGTAGAAGAGAATGATGTGAGTGTAGTTTGAGGTACAGCTGATCAAGTGAGGAGAGTTGAATGTTGTGCAAGTGTTGAGGGGCTGAGGATGATGGCTTAATGATTTGTTTGGAGATTGTTTGGATATCTAAAGACATGTTGGTGATCAATTGATAGTTGTGGTGATTAACTAGATACCTGATATTTAATTTATAACATATAAAGGGGAGACTAATGAGAAGAGAGGTCCAATTTTGTTTCCCCTTGGGAAAAAAGAAAGAAATGCTGATTGTTGTAGGCTTTGATATTTGATAGACTTTCTAGCCTTGTGTCTCTCATATCATCTAATTGAATTCAACTTTCAATTGTTGTGCAAACAAAGTAACATAAGGAGAAGAAATCAAGAAGTGGCAGCCAAGCAATTGTACTTGTTTGACTTAGATGTAAGACCCCGTTTTCAGAATTCGTATTTAAATATGTATCCTAGTTTTTTTTATCATATTTTTCAAATTTACCCATATTTATTTTAATTTATGATTATTTATATTATCAGTTGGTATTGGATCCAGATTCTTGGAATCAGAGTTAGCCTAAGACTGAACCGAGGACCCGATCCCAGTGTACTGCTTGATTTGATCATTCTAGTAGTCAAATTTGATCAGTTTTAATTTCAAAGGCAGTTTTTCAATATTTTAGATTTTTCATGATTTTTCAGAAATTTTTCGAATTATTTTACAAAATCTTCAAAATCGATATCAATTAGTATCACTGATCGATTCTTGGAATTTTAATTTACAAACGGAGCTGAAATTCTAAAATCTACTTTTATGTTGTTCCTCAGAATTATACTTTCTATCTTAACACATTTTTGGAGATTTTTCTAAATTAATCAAAATCCGACCGGATTTAGTGTCAGCCGGTATCACCTGTTAATTCCAAGATTTTTGATTTGAAAATGGGATTGAATTTTTTGAATCTGATTTCACCATATACCTCAGTATAAAATTTTTGGAGATTTTTCTGAATTAGTCAATTTTGATCAAATATAATAATATTATTTTTTTCCTGTTTCCACACTTGTTTTTCCCAATTTTCAAATTTTCATAATTTCACTATTTTCTTATTTTTCCCATTTTCATTTCTTTTTCTTTTTTCTATCCTTTTCTTTTCCTTTTTTCCCTTTTTCTTTTTTCCTTCTCTTCTCTTCTTTTCTTTTTTTTCTTTTCTTTTCCTTCTCATTCTCCCCCTCTTCCTAAAATCTCTCTCCCTCTCTCTTCCAATTTCTCTCTCTTCCAATTTCCTCGCTCGCTTACAATTACTCTCTCCCTCTCCTCCCAAGCACCCTCATTACCCCACCACCGGCCAGCGCCCCTCCGGTAACTCTTCCCCGCTTGCAGCCACCCCAAGCTTGCCAAGCTCTACCTTTTCCCTCTCCTCCTTCATCTCCTCCTCTCTCTTCTCCACTTCCACCATTCTCCATCTCCATCATAACCCACCTCCAAAACCAACATCACCACCACCAATTCCACCACCTCTCCTCTTACTTCACCGAGGCCGGCCACCACCCAAGCCACCAACTCCGTCCTCTGCCACTCTACCGCCAACATCTTCAATATCTCCATCACCCACTTCATCAACATCATCATATCCTCTTCATCACCATTACCACACCCTCTCTCTTCCTCCTCAACCCGGACCCCAGGCCGCACTATTGGATCCTCATGGCTATCGCCGGTGCCTTCTGGCCTATCATGCCTTCCCTAGCCGGCCAAGCTGCCGGCGTGCCCCCTCTCTCCCTCCTTCCTTTCTTTCTTTCTTTTTCTTTCTTTTTTTTCTTTTCTTCCCTGTCCTTGTTCCTCTCTCTCTCTCTCTCTCTCTCTTTTATTTACTGCCCTCTCTTGCCTGCCCTCTCTCTTATTTTTCTCTTTTTCTCTTTCACTCTCCTCACCTTCTCTTTCTTCTCTCTTGTCGCATTCACTCTCTTTCTCTCTCTTTTCTCTCTATCATTCTCTCTTTCCCTCTATCTCTTTCTCTCCTTCCTTCCCCTCTCATTGTCGCACCCTTTCTCTTCCTCTCTTTCACTTTCTCTTTTCTCTTTCTTTCTTCGACACGCAAGCTTGGTTTGCAGAGTTCCCAGTGAGTGTGGTGGATATAGGTGAGTACCTTCTTCTTCGTATTGGCTGCATGTATATTCCCTATATTGTATTGTGTATTTGGGGATGTATAGTCTATTATTGATTTTGCAATAGGAATTGTATATGGGTTTTTTTTCTGAAAGTATGATCATGTATTGTATTGGATTGTGTACATGTATGTGTATGTGGTCGAGCGTCCAGGACCATGCATGTAATAACTCTGTGATGAATGCTTGTATTACTATAGCAAATATATGTACATATATACTACCTATGATATTGTTCTACAACTGTCAGCGATGTAAGACACTGGCAGGGAGTTGATTGAAATATCAGACGGTACTAATTATTATTATTAGATAACTTAAAATACAACACTTTAATCTACTCCTGCATGGGGCAACTCAGGATGTATGCGCTCTGGAGATGGTGACGTAAGGTATATGGTATATATATGAGGGTTTTCTTGTTTGGATTATTCCTTCGACGTATCAGTCTCATGAATTCACAATCTGAGTGAATACAATTAGTTTTGATCACTAATGCTTGTGACCTGCCATAATGTTGTTGTTCATTCATTCATATTATATGACTTGAGCTGAATACTCTGTTCTACTATATGTGATTTCCAAGCTACTACATTAGATTCCTGATCTCTGGTATACTGGCTTGTGCTTGCATGCTTGAATACACAGCTCATGACCTACACCTAATATAACTTAAATACTAAATAATAGTAATGTAAGGAACAGGTGCTATTTAATCATGTCTTAATCCGAATAATGGTAGCCATATATCAGAGTTCGGATTAAGTTCTACTAGAGTACAGACCAACACGAGCTACCAGTTGTATGGGATACTGAATGAAAATAATTATAATAATAGGTGACACAGATAGTTATTATTGTATGATTAACTTATCTTGATATCACTTGTATATGATTCTTATGACACAGTAACTACTCCCGACATTCTGGTTCTGTTACTCCGAGGACAACTCAGATTGTGCACACTCAGAAGATGGTGACATGAGGTACATGGTATACAGATGAGGGTTTTCTTATTTGGATTATTCCTTTGACGTATCAATCTGATGAATCCAAAGTCTAAGCCTGTACAACTAGTTTTGTCCACACTTGTATTTATTGCATTACTTGATATCTCATTGCCTACTTATATGTGCCTATGCCCATGACACACTTTTCATGGACACTTGTGCCTACTTATGCATGCCATTTGGCTTCATTTACGTACTCGTTGGGTTGCCTTTATAACCCTGGACCTGCATTTTCAGATCCCGGAGCTTGAAGCTTGTGGACTTATTGTTAATCAGAACGCGCAACGAATGCGTGGTAGATCCGTCCGGAGCTCTTTGCTTCTAGCCCCCTCTCGACCGGCTCTCGAAATTCTTCTCATAGCTCATGAGCATCTTTTGTACAGTTCATACTTGTATATCTCCTTATAAATCATACTTTTGCACCTCTTGGTGATATAATATTCCTTTAATATTGGATCATGCTCTATAATAACAGTGTACTTACACTATTTCATTGGAATGTATATCATCATTGTGCTTCTGTACTCTGATTCCTACCTATACTGATGCTTAGCATAAATATGTGAGGGCATTTTTGCTCTATGTATATACGTCACAGTAACGTTTCCGTATCCACGGGATCAGGGTGTTACATTGGATCTATATTGTAATAGTGAATTGTGAGGGAATTTAGCTATGCAAGAGAGATGAAGTGTTTCCCCAAAATAACAAAGGCAAAGGTTGCAAATTCTTAATACGGAACTCTTGGGATTTGAGGCATGTTTTTCTTCTATTTCAGCTTAGATAAGGATAATCTCCTTGATTGAATAACAATTGTTATATCCTCGCTAACTCCAACACTAGCATTTTTTCATACTTTCTGAAAGATTTCAAGTGATGACTAAATTATATGACAAGCCCATTTCTCATCCATGATCATCTTTGCACAAGTGAATCAAACTTAACACACTGTTATGGGTGAAGAAAATGTAAGACTTGTATAATATGGATCAGATATCAAAATAATCTTAGGTGATAATAATGTTGACTGTTTACATTTAAGGTAACACTGAGTGATGGGGACATCTTATGCTTTACTTAACTTATTTGAGTTCCTTTACTAGTTATTTTATTTTAAGCTTGTTTAATTTTCTTTTTAGTCCCACATTGTCTGTGGTGGGAAACTTTTTGTGATGTAGGCCTATATAAGGCTTAGACTACTATTGTTATTAGTGTTAATGATTGATTATGAAGATTATTGTTTGAGCATTTTGTATAGCCAGTGTGCTTCAGGTGAGATGCCCAAGGGAAAGATTCCCAAACCCTATCTTGGATGATAAATCCTACTTTGAGATTTTCTAGTATCTGTCCCTCATCATCTTGGTATCAGAGCTAAAATCCTACTCTTTTCCTCTCCTTCCACAAAATCCTAGCTTCCACAAAATACCCTTCCCTTCCACAAAAATTCCCCCAGTTCCAACAAAACCCTAGATCTGCTCTTTTCCATCTTCTTCTTCAAGTTTAGCCTTTTGAAAAAAAAAGAAAAGAAAAAGGGGGAAATGAAAATGAAACTTAAAATCCCCAATCAACATTGTTTATCACCTCCCTTCTTTGCTCCCTCTACAACCTCATGCCACCAACCCAAAATCCTCAGTATTCGCACTCCAAAACAAAACTGAAAATGGCATTTTTGTAAAGACTACGATCATGATCGCAATCCTATAAGGACTCAGAAACATGGTATTTTTGTAAGGAATGCGATCATGATAGTAGTCCTAATAAAGAGGACTGTGATCATGATCGTGGTCCTATAAATATTCAGAAGCATGATATTTTTGTGAGGATTGTGACCATGCTCGCGATCTAATAAAGAGTAAGAAATAGAGTATTTTGGTGGGGACTACGATCATGGTTGCAGTCCTCTATATACTAGCAGTCTGCATTTTCAAAGCGGTCTATTTTTTCTGAAGCGATTAGTGTAGGGCATTTGTGTCTTTTCTGCTGAGAAGTGATTTTACGCTTGACACGTGGGTGCACGTGGTTGGTTTTAAAAAGGAGATGACTGTAGAGAATTAAATATGAAGACGAGTTTTTTTCTAATTACAGTTTGTTAAAAGGGGCTGTAGCAAAATCCCCTAAGATAAAAAGGGAGGACTTCTTTGCGAGTACCAAATCCTTTTTGTTAGGATTCTCAACCTAATAGATTTAATCGGATATTTTCCTATTTATATTGAGAAAAATGAACATTCCTTAATTCTATCTTTCACAATTTCCTATTGTCTTTCAACCAAGATGAATGAGAGAAAGGAAAAAAAAGAGGCTTAGGAGAAAGTAGAAGATTAAATTCTAAATCAACATGTAATTTTTCTAAACAACAAACCTTTCGTGTTATCATATTATCAGTTTTTTTGTAACTTTTTCTTATTTGGAAAGCGTGCAAGGGACTTTGAACCTAAACAATTTATCTATTGCAAAAAAGATGTCAATTGAAGTATGATTAGTGTTAAAACATAAATCCTAATTTACATGAGATTGCATGGAAAAATAGTTCACCAAAATTATTATCATATATGTCTTGTGTTTAAGACTTATGTCACCCACATGACTGATAAACCCCAATGATAATTAATTGCAATTATTTATCTAATAAATACATAACATTTTAATAGATAATTAGATGTTGAAATCTTATTGGTCAAATATTGAGGAGTTGTTTCTTAGATATAACTGACTCCTTAATGGGAGGAGTGCTTTCATGATCATAACTAACCCCTTGATGGGAGGAGCGGTATCATGGTTACAGCTAACACATTGATGGGAGTTTTTTTTTTTTGATATATTGGCTTATCAGAAACTAGTTCTCTCTAAACTTAATTATTGTAAGTTTTCTCCAACAAGGTTTCAACTGGAGTTTTGACTCGATTGTCCATGTAACAAACTTTTCATTTGGATTTATGGTTTGGGTCATAAGGAATCGCTGCATTGTATTTGAAACATGAGTGGTACAAGCAGAATCAATCTACCAAGTATTATAAAAAACTTCAGATAAATTTGATTCGAAACATACAAAAGTACTAGGCTTACCTTTCTTTTCAATCCATACCTTACATTTCAAGCAATCTTTCTTGTAACCTTTAAAGTTAATACACAATAAACCCTTTAAATTAGAACCTTCCGGCTTATCTTTATTAACCAAGAAGTTCCTTATAATACTTGGTGGATTGATATATATCAGTACAAAGACAACACGGCAGGATGTGAAAACCATCTCCTTGATGAATTAAATGGCCCTCACATACAAAAAAAATCTTGTACATTCTCAATAAATATCATATATATCAATTCACGGGTTGTAAAACTGCCCCTCTCCTTATGCCTAAAGCTCAGTAAAACTAAATGATGTCCAGTGTCTAAAATCAAATGATAAGTTCCAATGGCTTAAACTGAAGCTTTGACTTGGTTTCCCATGAAAACTGTGATGTTTATGTGTTTGACACTTTGAGCTTAATTATATGTTCTGTTTCTGAAATCTTAATATCTTGTACATGAATGAATTAATGAACATTATAGGGTTTGGTTTTGTTAATCAATAACCGTATTCAATCATAATCCACAGATCATAGAACTCTATTGTTCTGACATACAAATTCAGAATAATTCATTATAATTTTAATACATACCTAGAGTCATAGTAGATCCTTGAAAAGACCAAAGTCTGTGATGAAGAAACTAGTTTCTCTCTAGACCCCCTTCAGTTTTTGACGCACGTTAAGTAATTAGGTTGAGAGAGGATCAGTTTCTGATAAGCCAATGTATATAAACCTCCCATCAAGGTGTTAGTTATAACCATGAAACCAATCCTCCCATTAAGAAGTTTGTTATAACCATGAAAACACTCCCCCATCAAGTAGTAAGTTATAACCAAGAAATCACTCCTCCCATCAAGGAGTCAGTTATAAATAAGAAATCACTTCTCAATGTTTGACCAATAAGTTTTCAGCATCTAATCATGTATTAAACCATTTATTTATTAGATAAATAAATACAATTAATTATCATTTGGCTTTATTAGTCATATGGGCCACATAAGTCTTACATTCTCCCACTTGGCCCATATGACACTTAATGGCAAGGTATTTCAATTCCATATGTTTTCCAACTTTTAATAATTATCGTTTTCGCAAAGATGACAGTTGCAGAATTATCACAATAAAATTTTAGTGGCTTAACAATACTGTCAATAATTTCAAGTCTTGAAATAAAGTTCTACAACCAGCTTCCTTGAATTGTGACCTCAATATTTAATCTCGGCTAGGACACATACTTTTAGAATGGACCATACTGAATGTTCATTTAGTGTGGTTTCATGGTTATCTCTAACTCCTTGATGGGAGGAGTGATTACATGGTTACAACTAACATCTTGATGGAATGGTTTTTATATATTGGCATATTAGAAACTGGTCTCTCAATAGGGACATGTACTACAAGAACAACCCAATTATACCTCTAAAGCATCTACTCTGGCTCAAAGTATGTATTACAAATTATTATGAACTATTATAAATTTGTATGTGAGGGCTAAGAAGTTCTATGATCTGTGAATTATGATTGAATGTAGTTATTGATTAACAAAAACCAAACCCTTTAAAATTACTTATATTGTGTTCTATGTCTAGCTTCTTTTTATGACACGGCAATAGTATTTATTTGCTTTCTTTAGTAAAAAGGGACATCTTTATTTTTTCGGCTTTTGGATTGTAAGTATAAAGGGACTCTTTATTTAGTAAAAAGGGACTTCTTTTTATAAGCAGTCATTTTAAGTACTTGGGTTCTATTATCCAAAAAGATGGGGAGATCGATAGTGATGTCAACCATAGGATCCAACCCGGTTGGTTGAAATGGAGGAGCGCAACAGGAGTTTTATGTGATCGTAACATTCCGTTATGGCTGAAGGGAAAGTTTTATCGGACTGCTATTAGGCCAACTTTGTTATATGGCACAGAATGTTGGGCTATAAAGAGGCATCATGCCCAGAAGATGAGTGTAGCAGAGATGCCATACTTTGTTGGATGTGTGGTAACACGCGGAGAGATAAGTGAGAAATGAGTATATTCGCACTAAGATAGGTGTAGTCTCTATAGAAGAGAAGATGAGAGAAAACCGCGTATGATGGTTTGGCCATGTGCGACGTAGACCTACAGCTGCGCCAGTTCAGCGAGTAGAGTATATCAATTTAAGGCAAGTTAAAAGAGCGCAGGGGAGACCGAAGAAAACATGGATGGAGGTAATAAGACAAGATATATAGGCTCAGGTTTTAGTGAAGGCATATTGCTTGATAGGAATGAGTGGAGAAAGCTAATCCATGTGCCCGATCCGGCGTAATTCTCTTTTAGTTCATGTAGCCTACCCAAATACTTGGGACAAATTGTTTTGTTGTTGTTGTTGTTTGGATTGTAAGTATAAGCCTCTAAAATTATTCTTCCTTTGGAAAAAAAACCCTTTAAAATCGAAGGTTTAGCTTAAACATTCCCTAAATATATTAGTCCATTTTAATCCTAAGACAGCTATGAGATCCAGATCTGGTCATGCAAATCTAGGGTCTCAGATACGACCCGGCAAGTGTACAAAGGAAAGATATAAAAACTAGGGGATATATATATATATATATATATATATATATATATATATATATATATATATATATATATATATATATATATATATATATATATATATATATGGGGTTACTGTACCTCAGCCGACGGCTGAGAGAGTTTCTCAGCCCGCGGTGACGTGGCTGAATATATGCCACAGATCGGCCGCAGAGTGTAGGCGCCAAAAAAAACAAAAAAATCCCGCCTAAACATTCGTGAATCAAAATGACAAAAATACCCCTTTTTTACTTCTAAACTAGCATAAACTCATCCACAAATAAAATTTACCTACATAATTTTCAGCTGTGAATATATCTACAGTTATAAAATTCTTAATTCCACTACAGACGAAACATGATATCGTTTCGAACATTGCGACCATCGTCGCAGAATTAATACAATATAACTTTCAATATATATATGACGACTGCGGCACTAGTCGCAGTCATAGTATAACAAAAAGTCGCAGTCTGCAACCCTAGTCGCATTCCTTTTTTATATCACGTCTGCGACCCTAGTCGCATTCCTTATTCCCATAAAAATAACAGACGAACATGGTCGTAGCACTGCGACCTCGTTCAGAACAGCGACCATGGTCGCAATCTTTTTTCAGCACTGCGACCAAAGTCGCAATCCTTTTTCGCATGCCTTATGGAACAGAATTTTTATAAGTTTACAAAGTAGATTAGTGTATATCACATCTTATAAAATACTATATTAATTATACTGAATTAAATGAATTAAATGAAGTAATTAATATTCTATCTACCGTGATACAACAACAGTCTCGGAAAAAGAGATGCAATAATATTAATCTCGATAAAGGAATGATGTGCACCATACGTAATCTAAAGATATAGGGAAAATATTCTATAAAAAGTTAATT
This sequence comes from Agave tequilana, assembly GCA_038442645.1. NCBI lineage: Eukaryota > Viridiplantae > Streptophyta > Magnoliopsida > Asparagales > Asparagaceae > Agave > Agave tequilana. Next base: position 311,405 of record JAVJIF010001664.1, on the reverse strand, counting down.
TGTACTTTACGCAGTAAACCTCTAGAAAAAAGGAACTCTTCGGATTCTCCCGCCATAACTCTTCAATTAAATATTTAATTTTTTTTACCACTTCTTCCAATACTCAACCTTCACCTATAACAATTATTATTACTTTCATGTTCTTTCACATTCTTTACCTTTATATAGTGCTTGTAACTAATACATTATCTCATATCTAAAAATAATATTTTTGCTCTTCCTTTTCAATTCATTCTTGAATCATGTCTTCCGCATCTTCTTCCTCTGAACACTTGGATTTCAACTTCAAACGTTCCCCCACCAGTCCTTTTTCTTCAGGATATTCTAGTGAATCTGATACCAGTCTGGACTTCACTCCTTTTGACTATCTCACTACATCAAATAATGTATTAACTGATCCTCCTATTCATGAGGATGATGAAGTTTTCATGTGGGTTAGTGAGGAAGACATTATCCCTCTGCCACTTGATGGAGACATGCTTGATGAAAGCATGTCCTCTGATGCTGCAGGCTCGCTTTCTCGCAACGGATCGGACGAAGAGCTTGATAGAGACGATCCATTCTGGGAGTTTATCGGTGAAACAAAAAAACCTCAAAAACAGGAAGATGATGAGAAAATAAGTGATGAACAGGAAGAGAAGAAGAATGAAGACGACGAATCTGCTTATGATGGTGATAACAACGAGGATTAGGATTTCCTGATCTTCTGATATTCAACCTTATTTTGTCTTCTTTTAAAAGCTTTTAATTCTCATTTTTTGTAAGGTCTCTTTCTCACTATATTAACTTATAAGCTCTTTTAATTACATATGAAACTGCGACTGTTGTTCTTAAATACTGCGACCATAGTCGCAGTCCTACTACGCATGCAATAAGTAAAAAAATTCATAGTTTATAGGTGGCTGAGACAACAGTTACGGTGAAGCGCAAAACATATAAAAACATACGTAAACTGCGACTGTAGAATCAGTCCTTAGTCACCGTTATTACTGCGACTTCTGTTCTTAAATACTGCGACCATAGTCGTAGTTCTACTATGCATGCAATAAGTAAAAAAAATTCATAATTTATAGGCGGCTGAGACAACAGTTACGGTGAAGCGCAAAACATATAAAAACATACGTAAACTGCGACTGTAGAATCAGTCCTTAGTCACCGTTATTACATTTAACTTAGCAAAAAAACAATCATCCAGAAAAATGCAGTCGTGGGTACTGCGACCATAGTCGCAGTCCATGATCGCATACTATATGTAAAAACCAATTTAATAGTTCATAGGAGGATCAGACAATAGTCACAAATGAAGAACAAAAAATATAAAATGAACAAAAAATATAAAATAATACGTAAACTGCGATTATACTATCGCTCTCGTTAAGTACTGCGACCATAGTCGCAGTCCTTGATCGCATTATACATTACATGCGAAAAAAAGTAAACTGCGACTATATTAAAAAATCATTAAATTTCAAATCAGATAAAAAAAAATTAAAGAAGCATTAAAATTAGTTTCGTGATTTAATAAAAAAATGTTGACAGTTTGGCCGCAGTTATAAAAGATAATTGTCACAAAATTGAATAACGTCAGAAAATATAAAAATATAATAAACTATACATACCGAAAGAGTAGCTTTTCATAAGGGGTATTTAGTAATTTAACTTCTTCCTATAAGCGGGCCACAAGTTAGTAGGGTGACAAAAATTGAGCCACGTCACCGCAGGCTGAGAGAGTTCTCTCAGCCGCAGGCTGATATACATTTTTCTCTCTCTCTCTCTCTCTCTATATATATATATATATATATATATATATATATATATATATATATATATATATATATTGAAGGACTTGGGGCACCATCCCAAAAGACTAGCCCTCTAAGTGGAGTTGCCCAAATCCTTATATTCCCAAGACCATCCCCACGTCTAGCCGATGTGGGACTATTTGTTCGACCCAAATCCCAACAATCCCCCCTCGAACAAAGAGTCTCCCTGCAAGCTCAACTATCTTCACATTGAAAAATCAAATGCTCCATCGAGATATATATATATATATATATATATATATATATATATATATATATATATATATATATATATATATATATATATATATTTTGAAGGACTTGGGGCACCATCCCAAAAGACTAGCCCTCTAAGTAGAGTTGCCCAAATCCTTATATTCCCAAGACCATCCCCACGTCTAGCCGATGTGGGACTATTTGTTCGACCCAAATCCCAACAATCCCCCTCGAACAAAGAGTCTCCCTGCAAGCTCAACTATCTTCACACTGAAAAATCAAATGCTCCATCGAGATCCAACTCTTCACTGTGTGAGGCTACGGCACGCCTTATGTGAAGCACCAGCACCGCAGTCGGTCACTCCTCTACACCGCGTGGTAACCGACACGCCCATTGCAATAGAGCACCACTGCCAAATTTCTCGAGAGCCCAACATTAGCTTCACAGGGGCCTATTGCGCCTTTTTGTGCTAGTGGGGTGGGGCAGGCCCATTGCGTATTTGCGCCATTGGGGGGATCTACATCGTCGAACATCACCCACACACACGTCTAAGTTCGGGGCATGGCTCTGATACCACTTGAAGTACTTGGGGCTTCATCCCAAAAGACTAGCCCTCTAGGTGGAGTTGCCCAAATCCTTATATTCCCAAGACCATCCCCACGTCTAGCCGATGTGGGACTATTTGTTCGACCCAAATCCCAACATATATATATATAAATATATATATGTATGTATGTATGTATGTATGTGTATATATATATATATATATATATATTATATATATATATATATATATATATATATATATATATATATATATATATATATATATATATAAAGATGCATATGTAATAAACAAGTTATACAGGTATACATGAAGAATAATGTATTAATAACCATATGATTGTTAAATGTAGTAAACATATGTAACTCTATCAGTGTGTATCTTTACACGTGCACTGAGACCTAAAGATTGAGGAGCTCTGGTCAGGTGGATGTATCCAATGCATACTAGGGATCACCATCTTAAATAATTCCCTACCTGTTGTATTACCCATATTTTAAAATACATGAGTTAATGATAGTATTTTCATGTGTATTTGTAATTTATATTAATTATTATTTAGTGAGAGTCATTATTTTAATTGTTACAAACTACTAATATCATTAGTAATTATTTTAAATTGCTATTAATATGTAACTTTTATTAATTATTATAGTTGTTATATTACTTCTATTATTATTTCAATATTTTCTTTTCTCCCAAGCCTATGATTCCATTCACATTCTTATTTCTTTTTTATTTCATACCCAAAACCAAGCCCAGGCCAAATCTCTACTTTCTCTTATTTTCCGCAAAGCCTATATATGTTCTCTTTCTTTCTTTAGTTCATTTTCCTTCTTTTCATGCTAGGTCCAATCCAACCCATATGCATCAACTTATGCCCATTAACAACCCATTAGCCTATACTCGTAACCTATTATCCTAGCCTACTACCCAAATCCAATACCCACTATCTCTATCCATACCCACAAACCCAATACCCATATCACTTCAAATATAATCTTATCCTCTAAACCTAACCTTGATCCCCTTCTAATCATCAACTTAACCTAATCCTTCTCCACATAGCTATCACCATCTCCATCCCCAGCATCCAACCACGGCAACCCCCATATGCAAAAATCCTTGGCTGGTTCTTCCTCGTCGAAGCCCGCGAGCACCACCATGGCACACCCGAGGCCTCTCTACCTTCTTCTATGTGTACTTCCTCTTCCGCCGACGAGATCTGCGAGCCATGGTAGCCCACCCATCCTCCAACCGTGAGCAACCCACCATCTCTCCAACGCCCCTGGCCTGCAAATTCCCTTGGTGCACCACACCCGCAAGCACCTCCTCCATGGTAGCGGCAACATCACCCTCCTTCCTCTGGCTGTGTTTCCAACCCACAGCCCATGTCCTTGCCGGATCCCCATGACTCCACCATCCCCTTGAATCCGACAGCTCCTACACAGCCCAGCACACAGGTCGTGCCCCTCTCCTCCCTCTCCGGCGAGCGTCAGCAACAGCTCGCGCCTCCTCCTCTCCCTAGAGCAAGTGGCATCCCCTTCGGCAGCCATTATCCCCTCCGCATGCCCCGCCTTGCTGCCGAGATTGCATCAGAGCCACTCCATGGCCGGAGTTTTCACCCTCCTCAAGTTTCTCTGTCCCTCTCTGTAAATGTTTGGGTGTGTGTATTTAATTATGTGTGTAAGTGTTTAGATGTGCATGCATATATATTGTATGGGTATGTGTATTAATAAAGTGTGTGTTTTAATTAATGTGTTTGTGTGTTTATGTGGAGTGTAGATAATGCATAGGAGTGTGTGATTTATATCTAGTATGTATGTGTAGGTGCTGTGAGTGCACGGCTGTGTACGTGAGTTGTGTTTATATTTATATATGTGTGGGAGTTTGTATGTATATAAAATTTGTGATTGGGTATGTGCATGAATACATGTGTGTGTGTAGATGTGTCTATTGTATATTTGTAGTGTGTATATGTATATATTATGTTAGTATGTGTGTACGTGTATATGTTTTTGTATATCATTGTGTGTGTATGGTTGTGGTACAGCGTTCCAAACCCATTTGGTAAGATCTGAACCCGTTACAGGATATTTGGATTTGTGTCCGTTATGGACCTGATAGCCAGGCGATTTGAAGACCGACTTTTAAGATGATTCGAAGGTTCGTACCAGTTCGTTCAGTGAAGACCAGACAACAATTCAGATCCAAAATCATGTCATTTCATGTGAGTGTCTGTTCTTATATTATTTCTTTATTTACTATGGTAAGTAGGCATTTATATGTTATTCATATTATTTCATGTATTCGTTTGATATATTTTTCCAGTATGATTAACTGTATTCCTTCGTGAGACATCAATAAGTGCTCACATTATTTATTTAGTTGATATGAGCATTTATCAGGATCATTTCATTTGTAGTTGTTTACCGCTATTGATTTAGGATTAGTTGTAGTATACCTGAGTAGTATACCTGAGACCGGACTTGATCTTATAATTGACCAGTTATAATAAATCTTAGAATATAAATTGATTGGTCTTAAGATTGGCTTGGTTCATGTTAGTGGATAAATAGTATATTTATTTGAGATATTTATCGGATATTTATTTAGTGATTATTTTGACGGGAAAGTATTTGGGTATTGAGGAGGGAATAAACATGATGTTACTTTATTAAGATGACTAATCTTCTTGATACTTGGACTTATATGGACTTAGTTAGAGTTAGAGTAGACCTGAGATTTATATTCTTTATATTGAATCTTAATCCGATATAAATGAGACTGGTCCTTGTTAGATTATTGTCAGGTGCTGTTTATATTTTACTTTTGATATCGATGTGTAATATAATCTTGGTTTTGGATTATAGAGGCAAGGATTTTCAGATTTACCCTAATTACCTTAATTGAATATAGATGACTTTATTGATATTGACTGCTAGATGTAGAGATGATCTAGATTTCATATTTATCGAGACTGTTATACTCCTTAGTTATGATCTTGATTGAATTGTATAGCGATGATCGATTAGATGTGGTAGAGTATACATTTATTTCAGGTTGTTGAGAGTTAGATACACCAGTGCCTTAGAGGGCGAATATGTTGATGACTTTGAGGATCAGAGTTGATTGAATATTTTACCCTGGATTATGCTATTCATGCCAGCATATCATTACTCATCCTAAACATCATGATTTACCTAAAAAAACTTGACTTATTGTACATAACATCTACCTGATAAGCATATTGTCCATGTTACCATAGTTGCTGGGAAAATATTATTACACGGTAACATCACCCTCCTCTTATACTTGTTATATATCCTGTTATACTGGTATTCTGATTACACATGTTGACGTTGTTAACGTGACAATCACTGAGTTATTCTTGTGATCTAGGGAACATGTGTATTAAATAATCTTGATAATATAATAACTTAATTATTAAACAACTTACAATGGGACTAGCAAAATTGATGAAGGAGACAACGTCTATTTTTAGGTGGACCTAGAATATAGGTTGCGCAACAAAAGAGGGTTTCACTGCAAGGTTCCCGTGGGGTGACTGACACCCCCCTCCTATTCTTATTCATGTTATATATGCTATACATATTACCTGACTTGTTATACATGTTACCTGACTACCTTTCAGTAGGGCCTAGTGCAGCGCCAAGAGTCTTGGCCCTGGTCTCGGTTATATACGGGACCTACTTAAAACAGATAATATTTTCAACCAATCAGTTTTAATAACATAGGATCTTGATTGATATGTATAGTAGGCGTAGTATTGGAACGCGTTTATTACATGTGGTAATTGGTATTCGCTGGCATAATAATAATAATGAATTGTTCATAATGTATTGTTACTGATTGCATTCACCTGATTCATACATGTTATGTTAGACAACTGACACCGGATTGAATACCTGACGTGACACATACTCTACTGTGTGCTATCCACATTACTATTTATTTACTTTATTCATGCCATTCTTATTCTAGTATATATCATCATCTCTTGCTCACACATTATATGCACATGTATCTTTCCCTTTATTTTACACATCATTGGGTCGCTTTGTGACGATCCAGGATTTCCACGTCCAGATATTGGATTTTTTATTTCTTTGATCAGGTGTTCATTGAGATTGTTGCTTTACGAGGACTCTGTGTTTCTCTCTATTTGGATCTGGTATTCCTATCTTTCTTTTTATCCCTGAGGTTTCTATAGTTTTCTTGATTCCATAATATATCGCACCCATCGCTTGTTTTATTTTTTTATTCATCTGAGATCATGTTTAGACATTATATGTATTATTGTAGTGATGTTGATTCATCATAGTAATTATATAGCTTGATTAGGTTACTTTAGGCTTAGCGTGTATACGTAGGGTATTCTCCTCGCCTATATATGTCGCCGACTCTCATCGCGATCCGCTTCACGTATTTTGTGAAGCGGGGCGTGTCAGCTGCTAAGATTAGAGCTAGCCCGCTAAGGCGAAACATGAAACAAGAAATAAAAAGCTTAATGAGCTATAAACAAGCGGTATCCAGCACTACCATGTCCCCTGCAGTGGGACAATATAGATTCATAGACATCCACTCGACAAGACCTCAAGTCTCCCCATCCCCAAGTAATGTGTACTACATTTAGTGAGTATGTGTATATACATGTTCTGATAAGATAACTTTAATATTCATGTAGAGGGAATAAGTAACAAGAACATTTGTGTAACAGGAATAGGAAAATAGGAATTTATACTAGCTATCAAAACAGAAACATGCAAGATATTCTGTATAATGTCGCCCATAAGCCATACAGGACATGATCATGCTAAAATATGCCAGACAACACTCAGGGATAGATGAATATTAGGAATATCCATAATACCGTGTATTGTTAAGTATGATCAACAATATCTAGTGTACGGGGTATTTATCCAAACTGCAATGTCCAATGTATTAAAATGTTCGAGTAATGATAATACGAGTGCATGTAGTCATGGTGTGCTGTGTGAGTCAAGTTCATATACTTATCTATTTTAATTATCAATTCATTTGCTAATATACGTATTAAAGTTATTAACTTCTGAATCTCGATAATTAGACAATCATCCATTTATATAATAAATCAGGTAATAACATAAAGTATGATTATGTTATCTATTATATTTACAGAACAATCATGTATGTTTTAATTACAGGGATTTACCAACAATTACATTTTATAATTAATGATTATAATGATTTACTGATAATCAAAATATAATAAATGAAGCAGTCAACCAACATAATAAAATATAATTTATAAAAGAAAAGCACTCACAAACTAGCCATGGGAAGGTAGATTTCTTTTTTACCATCACAATGGTTCCAGGATCGTCCAAACCGGAGTCCGGATGCTCCAGATATCGCCCGAACACTAAAAGTAATAGAAATGGGTTAAATATGTAATAAATATATATATCAATTTCAAATAGTATAAATTATCAGGGGGTTTTCTGTAATATTATCATTATTTATTGGATGCGGGTTTGGGTTGCTTATTGGGTCGGGTTTAGATCTGATAACCCAAACCCTTAACTTAAGTATAATGGGTAAATGGGTGGTTATTGGGTTAGAGGGCTAACGGGTTTGGTTTTAATGGATTTTGGGTTTCAAACAAACCCAATAGGGTTAATGGGTTCGGGTTCATACACGAACCCAATAAATAGCCAGCAGCGGCAGCGGTAGCGGAGGCGCTGCTGCTGGCGCGGTGTGGTCGGCCAGCTCAGCTGGCCGGCGGCGAGGGAGGTCGCCGGCGGTAAGTCTAGCCACCGGCGATGGTTAGTGAGATAGAGAGGGGGAGAAAGAGAGAGAGGGCGAAGAAAAACTAGAAGGAGAAGAAAAAGAAGAAGAAGAAGGAAAAGAAGAAAGGAAAAAGAGAAGAAGAAAAAGGAGAAGAGAAGGGAGGCGCCCGGCGAAGGGGGGCGCAGTGGCCACGACGGTGGCCGCGACGACCCATAGGCCGGCCACGGTGCTGGCTTGGTCGGCAACCCACAAACGCTGAGAGAGTGAGTGATGGAGAGAGAGACAGTGAGAGAGAGGAAAGAGAAAAATAGAAGAAAGAGAGATAGAGAGAGGGGAGAAATTGAGAGAGAGCGAGAGAGATTTTAAGGGGGAAAGAGAGAGAAGGTGGTGGGGATGGTAAGTCGGTGGGTTAAGGCGGTTGGGAGAAGAGTGGAGAAGAAGAAATAAGAAAAAGAAATAGAAAAAGAATGTAATATTATTTAAATAGGGTCAAGTTTTGACTTGTTCAGAACAGTTCTAAAAAATTACGTAAAATAGAGAATATTATCCTGAGACATAATGTGAAAATGGTTTGAAGAAATACAATCAGATTTACAAGTTAAAAATCCTGAAAGATTTCGTCGATATTAGGCGACACCGGTTTAGCCTGATTTTTAATAAATTCAGAAAAATCTCTAAAAATACTACAATATAGATAATATTATTTTAAGACACAAGATGAAAGTAGATTCTTAAAATTCTACTATGTTTGTGAATTAAAAATCGTAAAGCCGATTATCAGTATCTGTGGACACCGACTACGGAAATTTTTCAAAATAATCTAGAAAAATTTCAAAAAATTCAGTAGGTGTGGGCTCTCACATGACGTGAGAGTAGCCGTACCTTGGAGTGGATGCGTTCCGTACTTAAAGGAAATCAATTGGATGCATCAGTTTCAAGTGAAGATTTGGTGGAGATGACCACCATGTTTTGGAGACAAGGAGAGTTGCCTTCTAGGTTTTGGTAACAATTCCTAAACTCCCATTTATTACATGCTTTTCATTCTTATCATCATTAGCATGTTTTGATATTTTATAGCATGTTTCATTGTCTATGGATTAGTATGAAAATACCATGTTTATTAGATCCTTGACATACATGTATAGTATTTGAGACACACAAGCCTATATGAACCCATACTTAGTGTTCTCACTTGTGTTTAAGCTATAATGTACATCATGAATCTAATACATGTGAATTTACATAGTAATCATGTTTTAGTTTTATCATGATGATGTATATATTGTGTTTTGATGCTTCATGTTAAGATTACTTGTTTAGATATTAGTTTTTCATTAAGACTAGGATTTATACTTGTACATATAGTGGGCCACAAATAAATCTATATATGTTTGGGCTTGATTGCTTATTTGAACCCATTAGATATGCTAGTATAGTCTAGTTTTGATGATTCATACATTTTAAACTTGTATTCCTATTTTTGAATTTGTTTTATGATTGTGTGTTTCACTTCATGTATATGTTTGTATTGCTAAACTTTAAGATATACATGTGTACCCCTTGAGTCATTTGCCTTTCATGCAAATCTATATATGGACTCAATTGTGTTTAGGGATATGTATGTATACTTCTTGTGTTGACAATTCATACATATACCTTGAAATGAAAATTTGTTTTAATGAAATTTTTTTTTATGTGTTTATATTTAACTTCATGTATATGTCTATCTTGTCCAAGCTATTAGATATACATGTTTATCCTTTTGAGCCACGTGCCTTAATGCATATATTTTTGTGGACTCGTTGTGTTTGGATATGTATGTATACTTTAGTTTGTATAAGACATACATATGCCTTGAAGATTAAATAGTTTAGATGATTTTTATGTTTTCATGTTTTTCATTGTTTAAGGAATAATTGAGCTTAATGAAAATTTTCATGATTATGATATTCACACTTTATTTGTACACTCACATTTATTGCTTGCTCATGTTTTGTTTTCATGAGTCATATTTATGCCTAATTGAATTAGAGTGTTGATTATCATGTGGATTTCATGTTTTATGAAAATCTTTTCTTAGTTTATTCCTTACTTGAAGGATTTCGTACTAGTTAACAAAATTTTTCATTTTAACTAGTTCGTTTTCTTCGTTGTGATATGAGTTATACCATGCTATTATTGTTATGTCAATTGGTATCATTGAACTCTTTCAATTAGTATCATTTTGATCTTTTTGTATACTCATATGTATATTGTGTATGTATATTTTCAATTGGTATCATCTATTGGTGATTGGTACTCATTCTATTTCATACACATATACTTGTTTTATTTGTGCTATTATATCTCTATATCTTAAGCACAAATCTTGTTTATGCTAGAGCTTGAATTTCAACTTTATTTCAATTGATTTAGTTTTCAATTGGTATCTTATTACAAGCCTACACATAGTTTTTGTTGGTATTTCATAAAGGGGGAGAAAATTCAATTTTCATATTTCAATTGGTATTTAGTATTCCACTCCCTCACTTTATGATAGAAAATAATCATTTCAATTGTTTATTTGGCTTAAAAAGAAAAAATACTATCTTTTGATATCAAGATGTCTTGTGTTTTAAATTGGTATCTAAAATTTTGTTTAAAGGAAAAATGCAAAAGTTTTGATTTGTATTGCCTATATGCAAGGAGAGCTTAACATCTCTTCTACATATAGATTCATGTTGAGTGTATCTTGTATTGAAGAGCTTAACATCTCTTCTTTATGTGGTACACGTGTGTAGGGGGAGCTTCACATCTCCTCTTATGCATTACATAATGTGTGTTATGTGAATTAGGGCTTAACATCCCTCTTTCATGTAATGCATATGTGTAGGGAAGCTAACTTAGCGTCTTCCTCTTCATGAATGTATATAGCATATACCATTTGTTGATTGACCTATGTTTATCTTTAATTGGTATCAAGATGCTTCATTGACATATTTTCAATTGATATCATGTTTTTAAAAGTCACCCCTTATTGACTTTGTTTTTTGTTTTAGACAAAAAGGGGGAGAACATTGTTTTTATTGTTTTGATTAACAAAAAGGGGAAGAAAGATTTTTACCCCTCATTTTATTTATTGTTTTGATGTTTACCCCTTTGTTGATGATTGACAAAAAGGGGGAGAAAGATTTTGAAGATGAAATTTTATATATGCATATTTGTGTTTTTGCATATATTGAGTTCATGCATAAGCAAATAAACAATAAGATATGAAAAATATGTTTAATGCATGTTTAATGCATGTCTCTTGTTTAGAATCATAAGCTTTCATTGCATATTTATTTATTCATTTCTTATGCATGAGTTAAGGGGGAGCTTCTTTGAAGCTTTACTTTAATCCATGCATATATAACTCCATGAGTTTTGTCATCATCAAAAAGGGGGAGATTGTTGGCCCAAAGGCCTTCCACCCTAGTTTTGATGATGATTAACTCATGTAGTTATGTTTACTAATAATCTTGTGCTGTTTAAGTTTCAGATCATTAACCAAGATATTAGTTGGTGATTAGCTTCAACAAGGAGTTTAGAAGCTTTTCATGGTGATTCCGGTGCCAAAGCTTAAAGATCTTTCCTTTGCACTTGGTGGATCACGTTTGGGAGCAAGTCTACTTGAAGATGGAAGATCGTCAAGAAGACTTAGGTATCCTAATTTAGTTTAGTGTGTTTTAGATCCATTTGTAAAGCTTAGTATAGTTGATATGCTCAAGTGCACATAACACACACGTTTTATGTTTGGATTTGGTTTTCATGAATAGTTTAGATCAAAACAAGTTTAAATAGTTTTTATGTATATTAGATGTGTTCAATATACATACATGCTTCATTTCTTAAACAAACTTATTTTGATATGTCTATTCATGAGTTTTAGGAATATTCAGATTTCCTATTGTGAAAAATCAAGTTTGACAAAATACCGGTTTTGGTTTTTGATAAAATTTGCAAGACTCAAAAATGAATTGATAAGTTGATATATGTCTTGAAATTTTTATCACTAGTTTATGTTTCAATATAAAATGTTAAAACAAGTTTTATGAGATTTTCAGAAAAGATAAAAGATTTTTATAAAATATTTTTCCCAGTTTTTCTGACCCAGGTTTGTGCTGACAGGCCGGTCGGTCGACCCTGACGGTCGACCGCACCATGGGCCGGTCGACCCCAAGGGTCGACCGACGTACACAGACGTGCACGTCTGGCAGACACAAACTCGGTCGACCGTACGGGTCGACCGGGTCTGAGAGCAGAGCTCTCTGTTTGTTTGGGTCGACCGGGTGGGTCGACCGTGGTTGCCCAACGGTCACATTTCTGACTGTTGGCGGTCGACCCGGCCGGTCGACCGTTAGCCTGTCAGGCTGCCAGCTCAGCCTAACGGCTAGTTTTCTGATGGGCCTATATAAACCCCAATTCTTTGGGATTTTGGCCAAGGTTTTTAGAAGAGAAAAATTCCCAGTTTCCCTGAGTTTAAAACAAGTTTTTCAAAAGAGTTTTTGGGCTTTAAACTTCCAATCTTTTTGTTTTAGGTTTTTAGAAAAATCAAAGAAAATAGGAATTTGGGATATTTGTATTGGCTTTCATTCTCTATCTTTTACAAGAGTTTTCCCAAGCATTTTCCTTGAGTTTCTTGTTTTCCAAACATCTAGTTTTCCACACTTGAGCTATCTTCTATCCTAATCTATTTAGGATCTTGTTTTTGTGGAAAAGAGAAAAGAAAGAGAGTTTGTTTGAGGTTGTTGAGCCTCCAAGATTGTACACCCTTGCTTTTGTTGTATCCCTCTTTGGTAGAGGTTGATCGGGTGATTGGTTTGCTCCCTCTTTGGTAGAGGTTGAGGCTTGTGGTTTGCTCCCTCTAGTGAGAGGTGGAGTTTGGTTTGTAAACCCTCTTCGGTAGAGGTGTTGGTTGTTGTATTGGCTACGGGCCTACCCCTCGGTTGTGAGGTGGTTGTTTGAGAGAGGAGTTTGGTACTCCTAGAGTTGTAACAAATCCTCTTCGGTAGAGGTTCCCTCGGTGGGAGATAGGGGATTGGAAATCCTACACGGTGGTGTAGGCGGGGATGTAGAGCTAGGGGCTCGAACCTCGAAACATATCTTGGTGTTTGCGTTTAATCCAATATCTCTCAACTCTCTCTCTCTTTATTTGTGCAAAGCATCATTCTTATTGCCACATCATTCATATCATATTTTCTTGTGTTGAGCATAATTCATATTGTCATATCATATCTATTTGCTTGTGTTGTGCCTTGCATTCTTCATATTGCTATATCTTGTATATGCTTGGTTGTTTGTGTGTGCCTCACTTGTACCTAATCAACAAGAGCTTCACATAGCACCTCAACCCATTCAAGGAGAATCAAGAGGAGTTAGTCCAGAGCCCTTCACGGGGAATTCGGCTACACTTGTTGATTGTATTAAGTGTGATTGCAAAATTGTTTTAAGCTTCCGCATTTAGCGCACTTAGTTTTGCATTTAGTTCTAGATTAGCACTTACACCTATTCACCCCCCCTCTAGGTGTTTTTCAACAGGATGGCTGCATTAGTTAGGGTAATAAAACATACTAGACTTAGAATTATCATTTGTGACATAGATAATCTTGACTACATGATGTTCCTGGACTTATCATATTGTTCTTAACTTGTGGTCTTGTGATCTTGTGACCTGATGATTATGATATATGACATTACTCGTCTAGGGTGCTTCATGCTCATTATATACATGTCATATTATACATACATGACCTTATTTCACCTGATCTAGTATTCTGTTACTCCCGCTTGTATCCTACCTGTCAGTTTATTTTACCATTAGATTTATAATTCATTCATTCTAGTGCTCTACTTATATTACCTTTTACTTTCACATTTCCATATTATTATTTTCTCTTCTCGTGTGTGCACTTGCTGGTCGGCATCTGACGGACCTTGATTTTTCAGTATCAGAGTTTGAGGAGACTTACGAGCCACTGTTCGAAGGAACCCAGGAAGATTACCAGGCGTGAGTTCGACGTTTCTTGTCTTATGTATTTTGGCATTTTGTCTTGTTATGATGTCCCAATGCCAAAATTGTATCTTCTTTTATTTCTGCTTTGTTATATTTCAAATCTCGTATTCAGACAAAAACTATTGTATATGTTGAAAAACACCTAGAGGGGGGTGAATAGGTGTAAGTGCTAATCTAGAACTAAATGCAATACTATGTGCGCTAAATGCGGAAGCTAATGCAAATCTTGCAACACACTTAGTACAATCAACAAGTGTAGCCGAATTCCCCGTGAAGGACTCTGGACTAACTCCTCTTGATTCCCCTTGAATGGGTTGAGGTGCTATGTGAAGCTCTTGTTGATTAGGTACAAGTGAGGCACACACAAACAACCAAGCATATACAAGATATAGCAATATGAATTATGCAAGGCACAACAAGCAATATATGATATGAATGAAGTATGATGCTTTGCACAAATAAATGAGAGAGAGTTAGAGAGACAATGGATCAATCGCAAAGGCCAAGATATGTTTCGAGGTTCGAGCACCTTGCTCTACATCCCCGCCTACACCACCGTGTAGGATTTCCAATCCACTATCTCCCACCGAGTGAACCTCTACCGAAGAGGATTTGTTACAACACTAGGAGTACCAAACTCCTCTCTCAAACAACCACCTCACAACCGAGGGGTAGGCCCGTAGCCAATACAACAACCAATCCACCTCACTCTAGAGGGATACAAACCAATCACCCGATCACCTCTACCTAAGAGGGATACAACAAGAATAAGGGTGTTTACAACAAGTGGTTCCAAAAACCACAAACTCAATCTCTCTTTCTTTTTCTCTTTTCTTTTCCACAAAAACAAGATCCTAAATAGATTAGGATAGAAGATAGCTCAAGTGTGGAAAACTAGGTGTTTGAAAAACAAGCAACAAAGAAAAATACTTGGCAAAATTCTTGCAAAAGATATAGAATGAAAACCAAGACAAATCTCCCAAAATATTCTTTTCTTTGATTTTTCCAAAAACCTAAAAACAAATAAAGATTGAAAGATTAAAGCCCCAAACACTTTTGAAAACTTTTTTTAAACACTCTAGAAACCAGAAATTTTTCTCCTTAAAAAACTTGGCCAAAATCCCAAAGAGTTGGGGTTTATATAGGCCAAAACAGAAACTAGCCGTTAGAGCTGAGCTGGCAGCTCTGACAGGCAGCGGTCGACCGGCCCGGTCGACCGCCAACGGTCAAGAAATATGACCGTTGGGCAACTGCGGTTGACCGGCCCGGTCGACCCAAACAAACAGAGAGCTCTGCTCTCGTCCCGGTCGACCGGCCCGGTCGACCGTCCCAGTGACTCCAAACGTGCACAGATCTGTGCACGTCCGGTCGACCGGCCCGGTCGACCGGATATCAGCCAAGTCGACTAATAACCTGGCTTAGTCGACTGGTTGAGTCGGAACTGAAAACTGGGTCAGAAAACTTGGGAAAAAATTTTATAAAAATCTTTTAATACTTCTAAAAATCACCAAAAATATTTTTATCATTTTATATCAAAACTCAAACAAGTGATAAAAGTTTCAAGACATGTATCAACATATTCAATTCATTTTTGTGTCTTGCCAATTTTATCAAAAACCAAAACTTGTATTTTTATCAAACTTGATTTTTCAACACATGAATAGGGATATCAAAATAAGTTTGTTTAGCAAGTAAAACCATGTATGTATATCTAGAATACATCTAATATACATAGAATTAAAGTAAACTTGTTTTGATCTATTATCCATGAAAACCAAAATCCAAATCATGAAACGTGTGTGTATTGTGCACTTGAGCATATCAACTATACTAAACTTTACAAATGGATCTAAACACACTATCTAAACTATGGATACCTAAGTCTTTGTGTCATCAAGAAGACTTGCTCCAAAACTCCATCCATGGGCTAGGCAAAGTGATCTTGAAGCTTTGGCCCTGGATTCATCATGAATAGCTTCTAAACTCCTTGTTGAAGCTAATCACCAACTAATATCTTGGTTAATGATCTGAAACTTAAACAACACAAGATTATTAGTAAACATAACTACATGAGTTAATCATCATCAAAACTAGGGTGGAAGGCCTTTGGGCCAACAATCTCCCCCTTTTTGATGATGACAAAACTCATGGAGTTATATATGCATGGATTAGAGTTAAGCTTTAAAGAAGCTCCCCCTTAACTCATGCATAAGCAAATAAACATAATAATATGCAATGAAGGCTCTTAAACATGCATAAACAATAAAGGTTCTAGATACCAATAAAATATTCAAAGCAAAGCATGCTCTAGATACCAATTAACAAATAAACATTATCTAGATGCTCTAGATACCAATTAACATACATTAAACTATATTAAACTTAATATATGCAAAAACATAACTATGCATATATATAAAACAAAACCAAAATCTTTCTCCCCCTTTTTGTCAATCATCAACAAAGGGGTAAACAATTAACACCATAAATAAAATGAGGGGTAAAAAATCTTTCATCCCCTTTTTGTCAATTAAAACAATAAAAAAAACAATGTTCTCCCCCTTTCTAAAACAAAAAACAAAGTCAATAAGGGGTGACTATCAATTTGGATATCAATTGAAAATATGTCAATGAAGCATCTTGATACCAAATGAAAATAAACAAAGATCAATAAATGTTATATGTTATATACATTCATGAAGAGAAAGACGCTAAGTTAGCTTCCCTACACATATGCATTACATGAAGGAGGGATGTTAAGCCCTAATTCACATAACACACATTATGTAATGAATAAGAGGAGATGTGAAGCTCCCCCTACACACGTGTACCACATAAAGAAAAGATGTTAAGCTTTTCAATACACAATACACTCAACATGAATCTATATGTGGGAGAGATGTTAAGCTCTCCTTGCATATAAGAAATATAAATCTAAACTTTTGTATTTTACTATAAACAAAATTTTAGATACCAATTGAAAAAAAAAAAATTTAGATACCAATTTTAATTTAAACATAGTAAATTTTGAATGTCTAAACATAAATTTTGATACCAATTGTAAATGTTTTACTAATAGAGAAGATTTTACATAGAAACATTGATACCAATTGTAAGAATTGTTCATTTTAAACATATGATACCAAATCCGAATTTTCAATCATAAAGTATGGGAGTACAACTACCAATTGAAAGACAAAATCAAATTTTCTCCCCCTTTATGAAATACAAACTAAAATAATGCATAGTCTTGATACCAATTTAAAAATAATCAATTTAAACAAAATTGAAACTCAAGCACTAGCATAAACACAAACATATATATGTATGAAAATATATACCAATTGAAATTGATATTCTTGGAATTGAAAGCATACATACATACAAAACATATATGAGTATACAAGAAAATCAAAATGATACCAATTGAAAGAGTTCAATGATACCAATTGACATAACAATAAGTTCAAGTGTATACATCATATTACCAATCCACCCATCTCATGCACAAGTTTAAAAGGATTTTCAATATAAACATACAAGGCATGGACTCCCATCCAACCTCCCGTGGATGGTAGGGGTTTTCAAAAATAGATTTGAAATAAGCTTAGTTTGAAAAATTCTACCAAAATGAAGAATACCGTAGCTAGTTAAATGGAAAGTTTTGTTAACTAGTACGAAATCCTTCAAGCAAAGAATAAAACAAAATTATTTTTCATAAACAAAATCCACATGATATCAAACACTCTAATTCAATTAGGCATAAATATGACTCATGAAAACAAAACATGAGCAAGCAATAAAAGTGAGTGCACAAATAAAGTGTGAATATCATAATCATGAAAATATTCAATTAAGCTCAATTATTCCTTAAACATGAAAACATAAAAATCATCTAAACTATTTAATCTTCAAGGCATATGTATGTCTTATACAAACTAAGGTATACATACATATCCAAAACTCAACGAGTCCACTAAATATATGCATTAAGGCACGTGGCTCAAAAGGATAAACATGTATATCTAATAGTTTGGACAAGATAGACATATACATGAAGTTAAATATAAACACAAAATCAAGAAAAAATAAATCTTCATCAAAACACATTTCATTTCAAGGTATATGTATGAATTGTCAACACAATAAGTATACATACATATCCCTAAACACAATTGAGTCCATATATATAGATTTGCATGAAAGGCAAATGACTCAAGGGGTATACATGTATATCTTAAAGTTTGGCAATACAACATATACATGAAGTGAAAACTCATAAAACAAATTCAAAAAGGAATACAAGTTTGAAATGTATGAATCATCAAAACTAGACTATACTAGTACATCTAATGGGTTCAAATAAGCGTTCAAGCTCATACATATATAGATTTATTTGTGACCCACTATATGCACAAGTATAAGTCCTACTCTTAATGAAAACTAACATCTAAACAAGTAATCTTAGCATGAAGCATCAAAAACAAAAATCATCATGATAAAACTAAAACATGATTATCATGTAAATTCACATGTATTAGATTCATGATGTACATTATAGCTTAAACAAAGGTGAGAACACTAAGTATGGGTTCACATAAGCATGTGTGTCTCAATACTATACATGTATGTCAAGGATCTAATAAACATGGTATGTACATACTAATCCATAGACAATGAAACATGCTACAAAACATCAAAACATGCTATAAATTTTAATTATGAAAGCATGTAAATAATAAATGGGAGTGAAGGATTGTTACCAAAACCGAAGAAGCAACTCTCCTTATCTCCAAAACATGGTGGTCCTCTCCACCAAACCTTCCCTTGAAAGTGATGCATCATATGATTTCCTTTAAGCTTGGAACGCATCCACTCCAAGGTGTCATCACTCTCACGTCATGTGAGAGCCCACACCTACATCAAAATAATAGGAGGGGTGGTCTTTGGTACCCATACTCATTTGGGTCCATGGGGGTTAGTATCTTCTCTAACCCAAACAAAATTCTTTGCTAAATTAGGAGTATGTAATCTATCATAGCAAAATTTAGCAAGGTGGCCCTTACGTCCACAATGTGTACAAGTGTACACATGAGCATACGTGTGATGGTGTCCGTGAGGAGCATGTGTATGCCGTGATGGGTGTGCATGCATAAAAGTTGGAGCTTGTTTCTTTCGAACCAAGGATTCCAATCGTGTATGGTTCATGGCACATTGGCTCATAGTGGAGCCCAAACAATCTACCTTCTTCTTTAACAAACAAATATCATCATTGATTCTAGAAGAAGAGGTACATGCATTAGGTAGACTAGATGAAGAAGCTACACTAGCATGGCAAACATGTGCATCAATTTTATTTTTCAAAACATCATTTTTCTTTAAACAGATTTCTAAATCCTTTGAAATAGAATCAATTTTTATTTTCAAAGAATTATTTTCTTTTACAACAAATTCAATTTTTGAAGACAAAACTTTATTTTTCTTCAAAACATTCTCACAATCATTATTGTTTTTCAAAAACTCATTTTCTTTAAGTGCAAGATCAAGTTGAGATTTTAATGAATCCCTCTCATTAGCAATCTCCTCTTTCTCTTGCAAAATAACATCAAGTCTAGCAATCAAATTTTTATTTTCATTGTTAAGGCCTAGACTTTTCTTTTTCAACAAATTATATTTTTCAATCAATTTCTCACAAACAATTGATAGTTCTTCATTTAAAGCATGGGGATCAATATTATCATCACATGAAGAACTAGCACTATCATCACAATCTAAGTGGGGTTCCGAATGTACCTCAAGGGAGTCATTTCCTTGGACCATGAAGCATTGAGAATCGGATTCTCCACTAGATTTCTCTTCTTGGATTTGTACTTGAAGCTCGGAGGTGGTGGTTGTTGTCAATTTGTTCCACACTACAAAAGCGGAATCAAAGTTAGAAACACGCATAAGATAATCTTTAGGCAATGTGCTTCTAATGGCCTCTAGGGCTTGTGCATTGGCCCCTATATGATTGTGATCACTAAGGAAGGATTCCTTGGTAATGGCAAGGTAAACTTTATGTCCTAGGGTTTGTAAATAAACAGTCATCCTAATCTTCCAAACATGAATGTTGGAAGGGTCAAACATAGGTGGGGTCATGAAAGTCATGGTAAACTATATGTGTGCAAAACAAGCAAATGCAAACAATAAATTAGCAACCAAATGGATCTCACTCCTAGGATGTTAAGCCTAATATCATGAGCACTAGCTCTGATACCAATTGAAAAATACCTAGAGGGGGGGTGATAGGTGTAAGTGCTAATCTAGAACTAAATGCAATACTATGTGCGCTAAATGCGGAAGCTAATGCAAATCTTGCAACACACTTAGTACAATCAACAAGTGTAGCTGAATTCCCCGTGAAGGGCTCTGGACTAACTCCTCTTGATTCCCCTTGAATGGGTTGAGGTGCTATGTGAAGCTCTTGTTGATTAGGTACAAGTGAGGCACACACAAACAACCATGCATTTACAAGATATAGCAATATGAATTATGCAAGGCACAACAAGCAATATAAGATATGAATGAAGTATGATGCTTTGCACAAATAAATGAGAGAGAGTTAGAGAGACAATGGATCAATCGCAAAGGCCAAGATATGTTTCGAGGTTCAAGCACCTTGCTCTACATCCCCGCCTACACCACCGTGTAGGATTTCCAATCCACTATCTCCCACCGAGGGAACCTCTACCGAAGAGGATTTGTTACAACACTAGGAGTACCAAACTCCTCTCTCAAACAACCACCTCACAACCGAGGAGTAGGCCCGTAGCCAATACAACAACCAATCCACCTCACTCTAGAGGGATACAAACCAATCACCCGATCACCTCTACCTAAGAGGGATACAATAAGAATAAGGGTGTTTACAACAAGTGGTTCTAAAAACCACAAACTCAATCTCTCTTTCTTTTTCTCTTTTCTTTTCCACAAAAATAAGATCCTAAATAGATTAGGATAGAAGATAGCTCAAGTGTGGAAAACTAGGTGTTTGGAAAACAAGCAACAAAGAAAAACACTTGAGAAAATTCTTGCAAAAGATATAGAATGAAAACCAAGACAAATCTCCCAAAATATTCTTTTCTTTGATTTTTCTAAAAACCTAAAAACAAATAAAGATTGAAAGATTAAAGCCCCAAACACTTTTGAAAACTTGTTTTAAACACTCTAGAAACCAGAAATTTTTCTCCTTAAAAAACTTGGCCAAAATCCCAAAGAGTTGGGGTTTATATAAGCCAAAACAGAAACTAGCCGTTAGAGCTGAGCTGGCAGCTCTGACAGGCAGCGGTCAACCGGCCCGGTCGACCGCCAACGGTCAGAAATATGACCGTTGGGCAACTGCGGTCGACCGGCCCGGTCGACCCAAACAAACAGAGAGCTCTGCTCTCGTCCCGGTCGACCGGCCCGGTCGACCGTCCCAGTGACTCCAAACGTGCACAGATCTGTGCACGTCCGGTCGACCGGCCCGGTCGACCGGATATCAGCCAAGTCGACTAATAACCTGGCTTAGTCGACTGGTTGAGTCTGGAACTGAAAACTGGGTCAGAAAACTTGGGAAAAATATTTTATAAAAATCTTTTAATACTTCTAAAAATCACCAAAAATATTTTTATCATTTTATATCAAATCTCAAACAAGTGATAAAAGTTTCAAGACATGTATCAACATATTCAATTCATTTTTGTGTCTTGCCAATTTTATCGAAAACCAAAACTTGTATTTTTATCAAACTTGATTTTTCAACACATGAATAGGGATATCAAAATAAGTTTGTTTAGCAAGTAAAACCATGTATGTATATCTCGAATACATCTAATATACATAGAATTAAAGTAAACTTGTTTTGATCTATTATCCATGAAAACCAAATCCAAATCATGAAACGTGTGTGTATTGTGCACTTGAGCATATCAACTATACTAAACTTTACAAATAGATCTAAACACACTATCTAAACTATGGATACCTAAGTCTTTGTGTCATCAAGAAGACTTGCTCCAAAACTCCATCCATGGGCTAGGCAAAGTGATCTTGAAGCTTTGGCCCTGGATTCATCATGAATAGCTTCTAAACTCCTTGTTGAAGCTAATCACCAACTAATATCTTGGTTAATGATCTGAAACTTAAACAACACAAGATTATTAGTAAACATAACTACATGAGTTAATCATCATCAAAACTAGGGTGGAAGGCCTTTGGGCCAACATATGTATGTCTTTTATGTGAAATGAAACATTTGGTTGTCTTTTGTATATATATGCGAGAATTTGGCTCCATTACTACAGTGTAAGGTATTCACGGAAGAGATTTGTTATATGTGTTGATTTTTGATCACACATATTTGTACTTCAAAATATTTCAATGAACTTATTTTGTGGGTTTTATAGAGATTTTATGGAATTTAAGATGTATTTTAAAAAGTTGTTAAAACTGTTTCTTGGACACAATCCTCAAAAATAAGATATTTTTGTGAGGATTGCGATCCTCAATGATCCCAGTCCTCACAAAAACACAAAAAATATGACATTTTTTTAGGACTGCGACTCTTTTAGGACTGCGATCATGGTCCAATCCTCATAATGACTCAAATATATGATATTATAGTGAATATTGCGATCATGATCGTAGTTTTTTTTATAAAGAGAACTACGACCATGATCGCAATCCTATAAAAACTCAGAAACATGACATTTGTGAGGACTGTGATACATCTGTGAGGACTGCGATCACCTTACATGATCGCAGTCCTCATAAATAGTGCATTTTGTGAGGACTGTGATCGCAGTCCTCAGAAATAGGGCTGCGATCATTTTTTGAGGACTGCGATCATAGACACAATCCTCAAAAATAAGATATTTTGTGAGGATTGCGATCATAATCGCAGTCTTCTATATTACGATCATTTTGCGAGGACTGTGACATAGTCATAGTTCTCATAAATAGATCATTTTCGAAAAGGTTTGTTTTTTTTAAAAGCGATTACTTAGGACATATTCGTCTTTTGTCGTTGACACGTGTGTGCACATCCTTGTTTTAAAAAAAAGAGTTGGTTGAAGCGAATAAAATTATGCGAGTAAGCATTTTTCTAATTACGGTTTAACTTAAGTGGATGAATAAAATCCCCGTAAAGAAAGACTAATTCTTCATGATATAAAAGAAATAAAAATAAAAATTTATTTAGAGATTACAGATGAGAAAGAGAAATAGAGTGGCCATATTCAATAACATCAAATAAAGTAAAGAGAATACAACGCTCTTTATAATATCAAATTATTTTCTGACGGAACTCTCGATTCATAGTCTGGTTTGATTGGATTCTTTTAATTGTATAGAGAAGAACTCCTTTTCTTCTATTTCACAAATCTCTTAGATCAACTAGAACAAGAGCGAAAAAGATGTGGTCAAAGAAGAAAGTTATATTCAACTCTCCTTGTTTATTAATTAATAACTTAATTTCACAGGTTTCCTACTTACACTTTACATTTCAAATCTTTAAAATAAAACTTAGGATCATAAAATTGTCTTTTCTCTATTAAAATAATATATATAAGATAATTAATCTTACCATGTTATGAATAGTCTTGATATGATTAGTAAAAAATATTTTACTTCCTTTCATTCATATGTTATTATATCAAATAAATAATCCAGTTGAAATAATCATTATACATTTTTTTTTATTTGTAGGAATCTGACCACCCATAGAGTCTAAGAAAAGCCGAGAGCGGAGAAAAAAAGAGATGAGACGTTCGGATATAATTCATGCCCAATTGACTCGACTGGACACTGACTTCTCAGTGGGTGATGGATCGCTTATTCGTCTTTTGTCGTTGACACGTGTGTGAACATCCTTGTTTTTAAAAAAGAGGTGATTGAAGCGAATAAAATTATGCGAGTAAGCATTTTTCTAATTACGGTTTAACTTAAGTAGATGAATAAAATCCCCGTAAAGAAAGACTAATTCTTCATGATATAAAAGAAATAAAAATAAATATTTATTTAGAGATTACAGATGAGAAAGAGAAATAGAGTGGCCGTATTCAATAACATCAAATAAGTAAAGAGAATACAACGCTCTTTATAATATTAAATTATTTTCTGACGGAACTCTAGATTCATAGTCTGGTTTGATTGGATTCTTTTAATTGTATAGAGAAGAACTTATTTTCTTCTATTTCACAAATCTCTTAGATCACCTAGAGTAAGAGTGAAAAAGATGTGGTCAAAGAATAAGAAAGTTATATTCAACTCTCTTTATTTATTAATTAATAACTTAATTTCACAGGTCTACATTTCAAATCTTTAAAATAAAACTTAGGATCATAAAATTGTCTTTTCTCTATTAAAATAATATATATAAGATAATTAATATTATCATATTATGAATAGTCGTGATATGATTAGTAAAACATATTTTACTTTCTTTCATATGTTATTATATCAAATAAAAAATCCAGTTAAAATAATTATTGTACATTTTTTTATTTGTAGGAATCTGATCACCCACAGAGTGAGAGCGGAGAAAAAAAGAGATGAGACGTCCGGATATATAATTCATGCCCAATTGACTCTACTGGATACTGACACCTACGACACAGACACACTGACTCTGACTCTACGGGTGATGACAAACTAATGACAACTACCGACTAAATAAATTAAATACGCCTCTGGGGGGCATGATTTCCGCTCAATATGAAATATGAAACCATGCGGGCCCCACAACTAAGCATCATACATACAACAGATATACTTGTGTGTGTAGGTGGGGGTCGGGGGGAGGGACAGGCCTGAATTTTATATCCGTTCAAATCATCTCAACGCCCCCAACTTGGGTGAGAGACCTGCGCTACCAAGCCCGGCAATGATGCGTCCGAGATTTTCGTTCAAGAAGTAGATCGACGGTCAGTTGTAATTCCGATGTGGGACTAAATTGATCGATTCCGGATAATCAATAGCGGAAGCTAAATGCAAGAGGAAGCGAAGTTTGCTCCTGTTGTTGTTTGTTTCTCTTCTCTTATTCATTAAGCATAAAACTAACACAGAATTCAATTTTGGTACTTGTTATGAGAGCCCAGATGAGGGGCGAAGACACAAAGCCAAATTATCTAGCAAGATACAAACTGAAGGAACTCCAGATCTCTCTCAACCCTCTCCATCTCCTCCCTCTCCAACCACAACCAAACCTCAATTCCCTCCCCATCTTTTGCATCAATCAATATGCAAACATCCTTCATATCTCTAATCCCACACCCAATCCACACCGGCTCTCCCCACCCAAAATCACTCCCATACAAGCCCATCCTGCACCAGCTGCTAAGTATCCAATCCACCCGCACACCCGCCCACCCTCCTCTCTCCCTCCCCCTCACATACCCCTCATCCACCCTCCTCACTGCACTCCTCACACCCTCTCCCACGGTCCCCACCGCCCCGGTCCACAAGTTCCCCATCGAACAGTCTGACACTGACACCCAAGGCGATGTCATCTTCCTTCGTATATTCACAGATGTCATCATGCTGCCAGCAATGTTCCCGCGCACTCTGTTCAAACAACCCCAGACCAATTTCGACACGGCCTCTACTCTTGTAGGAGCCTGGCCGCACTTTCTCAGCCTCTCTATCGCGTGTGGTGCCATGACTAACCTCTTGATAACCACGTTGCCGTTGCCATTGTCATTTCTGCATTGCAACAAAAAATGTTAATTAGAGGTAGCCAGTGAGTGCTTTTATATTTGGAGCTGCAATAAATATATATAATATTAGGGTACTGTATATGTCAATTGTGATATATGATAATGACCATGTTAGTAATGGTACCATACTTTCAGGCAGTGGTCGGTTTGCAAGCTTGCTTTGTGGTGGAAACACCTCTGCTGAATATAACGATCCTAACTACAGTATATTCATACCCAAAAATTATGTACCAGGACTTATATCCTAGTCCATAAATTGGGATGAAGAAATTTTATACTGTTAACCTCCAGCCAGAGGCACCGCATAGCTAGCAACTCCGGTGGAAGACCTGCCACACAGAGTGATTATGCAAAAAGGCAATCATCTATGACCGGGTACTCCACCGGGTCATACAAATACTCACAGTTAAATTCCAATCCATCGTACCAGTTATTGTGGAGTTCGGTCAGTGATGTAGAATCATTGTACTGGAAAATCTCCATGTTGTTAAGCCCAACATTATCGAAGCAGCCAATGTTTTGAAGAGAGCGGAGGGGGAAGTCCTCAGTTATAGAAAACAAGTCCGTCCCATTCTTCATGCTGGATTCTCTTGATGGAGGTATCCAACTTGCCAATCCATTAGTTTCATGCTTTGCTCCAAAATCTTGAGAATTTACAATTCCACGCTCAACTTGAACTGAAACTGAGTCAATTGTGCACGCCACTCGAGTTATAGCTTTATTGTTGTGGCTTTTGTAATTTGTGAAGACTGGCTTGATCTGAGTCAGACCTGTCTTGTCCGCAGGATTACAAGCTTTCGAGATGGTAGATGGCGGAGTCTGCAACTGACTAGTTGCCGGCTGACGTACTTGGCTAGTTAGTGGTAACTGTGAGTAGTCTTCCAACAAACTATATCGCTCATGGTCATGTTTTGGGTACTGCATGAACTGCATTACAGGAATGCCTCCACTCCATGGCTGGTGCTTTGATACAGAAGGTGTGGCTGGTTTGTAGTCAACACTTGACATTGTGCCTTTGAATGAGAGAACAATGCCTAATGGAGGAGCATTGTTTGCTTTCTTAGCATTGGGAACATCAGGCCTCACCGTTTCCTTTTGATCTTTTATGTGCAAGTCCACCTTGCTCTTTACATCATCGATATGAATATCAGGAGTAATACTCTGAGCTTGGAAATTTTGGGTGATGGGGACATATCTGCCAGCAGCACTAGGCTGACTTGCTGCAGTCGGGTTCTTAAGGCCAAAGTTCGCTTGAGGACCCTTAGGGTTGAACTCTGATTGCATGTTTCCACCATAAGTTTTCCCTTCGTTCTGTTTTTGTAATCTACTCAAATAGAGACGGTATTTCTGCAAAATGGATATTCAAGTTAGATGTGTCATGACCTGTAAAGTAAATTACAAAAGGCTCAATGGTATCTTGTCATGCAAAGAATTAAGACAAGTAAACTATACGACAGGTACATTATGTGCTTAAAATAAGATAACAGTATTGAGTTTGCATTAACAGTTAGAAATATAATGCAGGAGCACTTCACAGCAACCAAAGAAATTTTGAGGATTTTATAGTTTACTAACAGGTATATGTTAATCATATAGATATATGCTACATTATCAATTTTCACTGAAGAAATTCTGCATTTCATTAATGACCTCACCTTGAAGGATGAGACACTCAGGGGTTCTCCTTTGCATCAGAGTGGCAGATTTATTAAAGAAATCAGCCCAGAAATTGAATGCAGTAGGCTCGGCTCTACTAATTTGCTGTCTTGAGGTGCATCTCTGAGCATGTCTCAGTCTCCCGTCCTATATTGCTCAGCTTATCAATATGCTCCCAGAGGTGCACAAGATGCAGCCTCAAATACAACACATCAAATTTACACGAATTTCTGTGAAAATTTTATCAAAAAGCACTGCTAGAGTTCGGCCAGCTGGCCGAAAATTCGGCTGGCTGGCCGAACTTCTTGCTGTCTCGTGTTGACTTCTGAGCTGGCATTCCCGTTGACTGGTCCACAACTGTTTGGTCAAGATTTACGGCTGGTTGGCGGAACTCTTGGTCCATTTCAGTCCAAATTTTTTATAGAATTCTGATTTTACGTGAAGGCTCTATTGAGATATTCAACTCTGCTTCAGATCTCTGGTTCTGCACTCTATTGTTCACTTGATATCACAAATTCGCCAATTTTCGCTCTTTTCTTCTAATTTGCTCTTGACCTAAAATCTGCAAAATAACACTAACAAAATACCCATGCAGTATTAAATATGACAAATAATAGGCATACACGTCACTCTGCCAAAGTCTCAGTGGAATGCCTTACCATAAAGTGATGAAGTAAGCGCTCTTGGTCACTATGTCCACTATCACCCATATAGCATTGTGACCCTTCAAACTTCTTGGTAGTGCAGTAACAAAATCTATAGTGATATCACTTCCATTCAGGAATAGGAAGTACTTGTAATAACCAGACTATCCTTTGGTTTTCAGCTTTAACTTGTTGGCATACCAGACATTTAGATACAAATCTTGTTATTTCCCTCTTCATCTCATGCCATCAAAAGTGTTACTTAAGATCCTGATACATATTTGTTCCTCCGGAATGAATAGAATAAGGAGAGCTGCGAGCTTCTGCTAGCAACTCTTGTCTGACATCTCCTTTGGACATACACAACCTTGTACTATGGGTCTGTTTGGATTTAAGGAATTGGTGTGAAGTGAGGAAGTAGGAAGTAAGATTTATTTCCTTTAGGAAAAAGGGAAATGAGTAGTAAATTTTCTGGTGTTTGGATGGTTGTTGGGAAGTGTGGTTTGGAAAATGTTTTGTCGTTTCCGGTGTTTGGATGGTAATGAAAAGTGGAAATGGAAAAGTTGACCACAAAGTTGACCGTAAAATAATATTAAAATAAAAATTAATTAAGAAAAATAAAAAATAGATTGTAATTAGAATGCAAGTGAGATTTACATGACCAAAAAATTAACTGTTTTATGTTATAACTTATTATAAATGAGATTTACATGACCACAAAATTAACTGTAGCACTCTGGAAGTGAGAAAATGGTTGTGTAAAAGAGAGATGAAAAAGGAAAAAGGGGGTTTTCTTATTTTCCTTTTCCGGTGTTTGGATAGATAGAGAAATGAGCAATTATACTTCCCCACTTCCTCACTTCACTCCGATTCCTTACATCCAAACACGCCCTATATCGAAAGGTCCCTCCTCATGAATGACCAAGTCATTTCTCAATCCAGAGTCTACTTGCTTCTTGAATATTTGTAGTTGCTTATCACTAGCCTGGGCTTCTTTTATTCTTTCTACTAAGGATGACTGGAGTTGCATCGTCATACATTGAGCTATTTCCCCTGGTATGACAACTTTCATGGTTAACCTCCTCATTTCCTCTATCAAAATCTTTTGTTTAGTGAGGACCATGACAACCGATCTCTTATTTAAAGAATTAGGCACCACATTCACTCCTCTCGGATGGTGCTGGAGGTTTAGGTCATACTTTGCCATGAGTTCTATCCATCTCCTTTGCCTCATATTTATTTCTTTTTAAGTGAAGATGTATTTCAGACTCTTGCGGTCCGTGTAAATCTCCACTTGACTCCTTAGTAAATAATGTCTCCAAATCTTTAGGACAAATATAACAGTAACCAACTCCAAGTCATGAGTCAGATAATTCTGCTTATGTGACTTGAGTAGTCTCGAGGCATAAGCCACCACTCTTTCATGTTGCGTAAGCATACAACCAAGTCCCTGGCCAAATGCATCACTCTAAATAACAAAATCACATAACTGATTTGGGATAGTGAGAATTAGAGCGATCGTTAATCTGTGCTTCAGTTCTAAAAATGCTGCTACACAGTCTTCTGTCCAAACAAATTTTTCTCCTTCCTAGTCAATTGTGTTAAGGGTTTGGAGATCTTTGAGAAATCTTTTACAAACTTCCTGTAATATCCTGCCAAGCCCAAGAATTATTGCACCTTTGTCACGGACTTAGGTGTTGGCTAATTTTCTACTACTTCAATTTTCTTTGGGTCCACTGATATTCCTAACCCAGAAACATCATGTCCAAGAAATTTCACACTTTCCAGCCAAAATGCATACTTGCTCAACTCCCCATGTAACTGCTTCTCTTTTAGCACATGCAACACAATCCTTAAGTGCTCAACATGTTTTTCCCAATTTTTGGAATAAATGAGAATATCGTCTATGAAAACAATCACAAACTTATCCAGATAAGGAGAGAATACTCTATTCATCAGATTCATGAAGACTATTGGAGCACTGATGAGTCCAAATGGTATTACTAAGAACTTATAGTGCCCATATCTTGTTCAGAAAGTGGTCTTAGGTATACCTTATGCTTTAACCTTTAACTAATAATAATCAAAACAAAGGTCTAATCTAGAAAATATTATTGCATCACTTAGTTGGTCAAATAAATTATCAATCCTGGGAAGTGTACTTGTTCTTTATAGTCGCTTTATTTAGTTCTCTGTAGTTAATACACAATCTTTCGACTTATCCTTCTTCTTTGCTAGCAATGCTGGGGCTCCTCACAGTGATATACTTGGTCTGATGAAGCCCTTACTCAAAAGTTCATGAATCTGCTTCTTCCCTTTTGCCAACTCTACTGGTGCCATCCAGTACAGTGCTTTTGAAATTGGAGCAGTATCAGGAAGCACATCAGTAGCGAACTCTACTTTCCTATCTGGAGAAAATCTTGGGAAGTCTTCAAGAAGCACATCCAGAAATTCTCTCACTACTTCAGGAGCTTCTTGCTTTCCCATGTCTAATGTAGCCAAAATTCCACATGGCAATGTATCTTGGTGTGGCACCTGGTTTGAAATTCTGTCTTCACCAGGGAATTTGAATTTCAGATGACGAGGAATCTGAAATACCACAATCTTCTTCTGACAATCTATAAATGCATGCATCCTACTCAGCCAGTCCATACCTAGTATAGCGTCAAAATCACAATCATCTATCATCAAGAAGTTTGTAAGAAACTCCTTTTCGCAAATAACTACAAGACATCTCCCACATACTTTATTACAATACATCATCCCATTTCCAATGCTAATAGTCCAACCCCCATTTACAGTGTCACAGGATATACGATGCTTACTAATGAACATAGATGAAATAAAGTAGTGAGTAGCACCATAGTCAAATAAAACTTATGCAGGAGTGGAATGCACTAAAATAATACCTGTGACAACTTCACTTGATGCATTTGCTTGTGGAGGTAAGAGTATATGCCTTACCCTAACCTCTGACAGATCTCGTTGGTTGTATATTGTTTTTTTGAGATTGCTGATACATTTGTGAAGACAGAGGTTGCCTAGGCTGAAAAGGAACCTTGGGCCTTGAAAGTTTTGATGTCGTCCGCTTCTATTGTTTTGCTAGAGTTGATGCTACTTCTCTTGGAATTGGTCGATTGTGGGGGAAATGGCTGACCCGATGCTTGCTTGATCCACACACCGACACAAATTATTGATCATCCTGCACTCGTTTATATTATGCCCCATCTTTTGACAGTATCTATACTCAGTTGTTTGGGGATAAGGTGGTAGAGTTGTTTGACACTTTGGAGGTATTGGACCAAACTGCCTGGCAGGAGTCCCTCAAGAGATTTGTCCAACGGGCATTTTGTGGCACCATAATGCACTCTCACCATCTTCCCACTAAGTTGCTCTTGTTCCCTTGTGGCCATTAACACTTATGCAAAGATCTTTTATCTGAATGAAATAACATATCACTGAATCTCCAAATTCAACCCCTGTT
The DNA here is from genome assembly GCA_038442645.1 of Agave tequilana. Lineage (NCBI taxonomy): Eukaryota > Viridiplantae > Streptophyta > Magnoliopsida > Asparagales > Asparagaceae > Agave > Agave tequilana. Next base: position 279,475 of record JAVJIF010001664.1, on the reverse strand, counting down.
GAAATCTCCTGGCTCGATTTTCCTCATTAGACACTATATATAAAGCAAATCATCCGATTTTGGAAAATTCAGCTGCATACCCATCAACTATCCTGCCAGCCTGCCTTAGATTTATGAATTTTTGCGCCATTCCATCTTGGCTATGTCAGGGAAGAACTTAGCCAGAACCACCTCCAAGAATGTCTTCCATGTGACGGGCTTTGGCAAATGGCTCTTCTCCATGAGCCACCATAAGTGGGCTACTCCCATCAGCTGAATCCACACCACATCTACTCGATCAGTCTTTGGAATACCGGCTGCTACTAATAAATTCTCCGTGTCAATAAGCCACTGCTCAACATTCAGATGGCCTTCTTCTCCTATGAAAACTATGGGGTGGAGATGCCTAAAGTCAATCACATTATCCTGCCTGGCCTGACCTCATGAAGAAGCCATCTTCTCTAATGCAACAGTAAATCGCTGACCATCGTCAGTAACACAATGAGCCATGTAATTAGTGATTAAGAAAGTCAGAATTGGGACTAAGGATAGATAATTAAATTCCTAACTATAAACTCATTAGTTCATGTCGTGTGTCTTGTTATGTATCAGCAATGTAGCAACTCGTCCAAGTCTACAGGTAAGAGCTAGATTAGTTTGAAAGGTTGAGGTCACGAATTGCGAACCTTCCAAGCATTTGATATCAAAACCAGGCTCTGATACCAAAAAAAAAATCATGTCACGCCTGCTTCCCAAAATATGGGAGAACAGTACGTGTCATGATCGGTGACGTATACACGCGGGATGAAAAACCCTACGTATACATGCTAAGCCTTCTGTAGACCTGTACAATTTCAATAATAAAGCAAGAATATTGCTGATATTCTATATAACATGTAACAAAAGCATACAATAAAGTCTCATAACTGGTGTGTGTGCATGTGTGTGTGTGTATATACAAATGTGTGTGTCTATATATATATATATATATATATATAGACACACATGTGTGTCTGTGTGTGTGTCTGTGTGTGTGTGTGTGTAAGAGGACATATTGAAAGTACACCTAAAGGGGGGGTGAATAGGTGTATGGCTAATCTAATAACAAATAATGTAGAATTAAAACTTAATTGCAACACACTTAGTGTAACCAAAGAGTGTAGCCGAATTCCCGATGAAGGGCTCTGGACTATCTCCTCTTTATTCCTCTAAATAAGAGTTGAGGTGCTATTTGAAGCTCTCTTGGTTGAACACAAGTATGGCACACAATCAAACCCAAGGATATATATGATATGAACAATATGATACAATGCACAATATAACAGAGAGAGTTTAGAGATAGTGGATCAAACGCAAACACAAAGATATGTTTCGAGGTTCGAGTACCTAGCTCTACGTCCCCGCCTTCACACAAAAGGATTTTCACTATAGCGTCCACACAGGACTTCCCACACAGGGAACCTCCACTGAGGATTTGGGTAATACAAACCGGGAGTACACAACTCCTCTCTCAGTTAATACAACCTCTACACTTAGAGGCAAGGCACAACAATTATCACCTCTACACTTAGAGGGATGGGCACTTAGCCAAACAACAATCAACCTCTCACTAGAGGAATTACGCTCAAAGCCAACACTCCAACAATCACCTCTACACTTAGAGGGATACTAATCATAACTTTCACAATCACCTCTCACTAGAGGGATATCAACACAATCACCTCTCACTAGAGGGATATCACAAAGAATGGAAGGTTTACAACGATTGGTGGTATCAGCAACCACAAACTAACTTTCCCACAAAATAGATCCTAATAGATAGGATAGATAGATAGCTCAAGTGTGAGAAAAAGAAAGAGTTTGAAAAATCAAAAATACAAAGAAAAACTCTTGGGAAAACTTCTAGAATAGCTATAGAAATGAAGATAAAAAACAAATCCCAAAGACTTTTCTTTTCTTTGATTTTTTCCAACCATTTAAAACAAAATAAAGATCAAATCTTTAAACCCAAAACTCTTTTAAAAACTTGTTGTAAAATACTTGTAAAGATTGAAAATTTTGCTCTCTAAAAACTTATTGAAATCAGCCAAAGAATGGGGTATATATAGCCCCAAAACAAATCTTCCCTTGGTGGCAGGAAAGGGCATTTTTGCCCTTCCGGTCGACCGCCTGGTCGACCGGCCTAACGGTCATTTTTATGACCGTTGTGCCACCGGCCGACCGCCCGGTCGACCGGGACTGGATACAGAGAGCTGCAGCTCTCTGCCAGTCGATCGACCGGTCGACCGAGGCCATTTCTAGAGAGCAGAGCTCTCTGGACGGTCGACCTCACGGTCGACCAACCCACCAGCCCATGGCTGCGTGCACGTCTGTGCACGTCGGTCGACCGGTCCGGTTGACTGACTTCTGCCTTGGTCGACCGGTCCGGTCGACCGGCAGACAACCAGGTCAAACAGTTTTAGGATTAAAAACTTGTCTTTTTATTATCAAATAAATCCCATAAAATCACATAAATTCCACAAAAATAAGTTCTTATTATATCTTTGAAATACAAATATGTGTAACAAAAATTTAACACATAATATAAACAATTTGAACCATTTTTGTGTTCTTGAAATTTTACCTTAAACCAAAATCCATATTTTTTAAAACTTGGATTTTTGAAATGTAAATCCGTTTTCTCCAAAACTCATATAAATACAAAAACATGATATTGAAAAAACTTTAAAACATGTTGTATATGGATAGAATCCAATATACATGAAAAGATATCTATCTATATTTTTGACATGAATTCCGAAACCGGTTAAACCGAAAACTAAAATAAAACATTTAAACTGAAAACTTGTGTGTGTATTGTGAACTTGAGCATATCAATACTATCTAATCTTTACAATGATCTAAACACAATCTTAAACTAAACAAATTGAGGTCTTCTTGTAGAACTCCTTCTCCAAGTCGACTCGATCCAAATATGATCCACCGAGCTTGACTCCAACCGAGTGCTAGATGTGAACTTGACACTCGAGCTCTTGAATCACCATGTGAAAGCTCCAAAACTTCATTGTTGAAGCTAATCACCTACTAATAACTTAATCAAATATCTAAAACTAAATACAAGATTATTAGTAAACTATAACTACATGAGTTAATCATCATCAAAACTAGAGTGAAGGGCCTCTGGGCCAACAATCTCCCCCTTTTTGATGATAACAAAACTCATGGAGTTATATATGTATGGATTAAAGTTAAGCTTCATAGAAGCTCCCCCTTTACTCACGCATAGCAATAATGATAACGATATGTAATGAATACTCAACATAAACATGCATAAACATGCATAAATAAACATGTATATGAATAAACTTGCATGATATCAATTGCTCTTAAACCAATACCAATTATAAAAACAAACCAATGGTAAAAGTAAACAAAAGTAAACATGCATAACATGCATATATAAATCCAAAATACCTCTCCCCTTTTTGTCAATTCATCAACAAAGGGGTAAAAAAAACTTAAAAGAAATTTTCTTCTTTTTATCAAAACAAACAATAAGGTCATATATAAAGAAGATGTTAAGCTTCTCTTGCATATACACAATAAATATCAAAACATTATGATACCAAATTATGATACGAATAGAAACTACACAAAAATTTTAAAGTACCAAAAGATACCAATTGAAAACATCTTATAAAGTTTTGATATCAATAGAGAATAAAACATTGTGAGTTTGATACCAAATGAAACAAATATATAGTTTATATCTTGTACCAATTGTAAATATTAGTACCAATTGAAATATTTTATAATTTTGATACCAAAGGTAAGAATATATATATATTGTAAGTATTGATACCTATTGAAAGTAAAAAATCAAATTTTTAGGTAAACATAGCTCATTTTAATATAGATACCAATATAAAATGAAGCATGATACCAATTGAAAAACATAAACCAATCTTTTTGATTAAACACTAAAATCATTTTTCAATAAAGATACCAAATAGAGAATAATATTAATTTAATATTCTTGATACCAATATTAAAAAATGAAACAAATATCAATTGAAAATATTTTTCATTAGGAGCGTAGGAAACCAATTGAAAATTAAGATATTAATTGACAAATATCTTTTTTCAACATAAAGAGTGGGAGTAAGATACCAATTGTAAACAAAACCGATTAAGTAAAATATGAATTTTCTCCCCCTTTATGAAATACTAATGAAAACGATGCATAAGCTTGTATGAGATACCAATTGAAAATTAATTGTCATTAAGGACTAAATCAAGCTTAGCATAACAAAATTTATGCTCTAAGATAGAAAGATATAATAAGCACAACCAAAACACATATATATGTATGAAAAATTAAATATCAATCGAAATTGATACTATTTGAGATTTGAACTATACATATATAGAAACAAATATGAGAATACAAAATAAATATCAATTGTGATACCAATTGAAAACACAATCATGATCTAGTGTATAACTCATAAAGACCTCCCTATCATGCACAAGTTAAAATGATTTTCAATTTGAGCATACAAGGCATGGTCACCCATCCAACCACCCATAGCTGGAAGGGTTTTCAAAATAAATTTGAAAATAAGTTTAACTTAATTGAAAACTCTTCCAAATGAAGAATAACACAACTAGCTTTATGATAATCTTGAAAGCTAGTACGAAATCCTTCAAGTAAAGAATAAAATAATAACATATCCATGAAAACATGAAAATCACACAAACATCAACACTCAAATAGCAATAAAGCTCATATAATCTCATGAAAATAAATCATGAGTAAACAACAAATATAGAGTGTAAAAAGATATGTAATCAATAAAAGCCATGGAATAAGGCATTTAAGCTCAATGTGAAATTCCTTTAAAAAAACATGAAAATTTAATTTTCATCAAAACAATACTAACTCCAAGACATATGTATGTTTTGTCAAAACTAAAGGTATACATACATATCCAAACACAATTAAGTCTATAAAGAGATTTTGCATGAAAGACAAATGACTCAAGGGTATACATGTATTTCCAATAGTTTTGGCAAAATTAGCATATACATGAAATTAAAAGATATTATCAAAAAAACATGTCCAAAAATAGGGAATACAAGTCAAAATGCATGAATCATCAAAACTAGGCTATACTAGTACATCTTATGAGTATAAAATGAGCAATCAAGCACAAACATATAATAATCTATTTGTGGCTCACTAGTTGTACAAGTATATACACAAGTTTTAATGAAAGGTTACATTTAAACATGTAATCAAAACATGAAGCATAAAACAAAATATAAACCAAGATGATCATTAAGTAAATGCACATGTCTTAGATCTATGATATCACAATAGATAAACTAAAGTGAGAATACAACAATAATAATTCATATAAACATAGGTGTATCTCAAATACTATATATATATATGTCATAAGTCTAATTATCATGGCATATGACATAATGAGCATTAAAATATGACATACTATGAAAGAATAATCTAAAAGCATGTAAACATAAATGGGAGTAAGAGATAGTTACCAAAACCAAGAGGGTACATCTCTATGTCTCCAAACCATAGTGGTCCTCCCACCAAACTCCCCTTGAAAGTGATGCATCCAAAATAGTCACCGTTTAGCTCGGAACGCATTCACCTCAAGGCACCAATACCTCTCACGTCATGTGAGAGCCCACACCTACATCAAATAAAATAGGAGTGGCTTTTGGTACCCATACTCTTTTGGGTCCATTGGGGTTAGCACCTTTCCTAACCCAAATAAATTTTTTTACAAAATTCGAATCATGAATTCTGTCAAAGCAAAATTTTGCAAGGTGGCCCTTACGTCCATAATGTTTACAAGTGTACATATGAGCATACATAGTGTTATGAGTGTGAACGTGGGAAGCATGTGTATGTCGTGGTTTGTGTGCATGCATAGGTGGAACTTGTTTCTTGCGAAATATGGATTCCAAACGTGTGTGGTTTAAGGCACATTGGCTCAAAGTGGAGCCCAAACAATCAACACTTTTCTTCAATACACAAATATCATTTTTAACACTTGAAGATAAAGTAGAGCATGCAATAGGTATACTATGTGATGGAGCATGGCAAACATATGAGTCAATGTCATTTTTTATAGATTTATTTTTGTTGGAAATCAAATTCAATTCCTTTGAAACAGAAATAATTTTGTTTTTCAAAGAATCATTTTCTTTTACAACAAAATCAAGTTTTGAAGATAGAACTTCATTTTTCTTCAAAACAATTTCACAATCATTTCTATTTTTTAAAATTTCATTTTCTTTTAGGGCAAGTTCAAGTTGGAATTTCAAAGAGTCCCTCTCATTTGAAATCTCATCTTTTTCTTGTAAAGCCATGTTAAGTTTAGAAAACAAATCCTTATTTTCTTCTTTCATTTTAAGAGTTTTCTTTTTCAAGAGTTGGTATTTTAGCAAGAGGTTTTCACAAACAATAGATAGTTCTTCATTCTATGCATCAGGATCAACATAATCATTACTTGAAGAACTAGCACAATCATCTAGATGAGTATCCGAGTTTACCTCAAGGGAGTCATTCCCTTGGACCATGTAGCAAGCTTGCTCGGATTCTCCACTAGATTCCTTCTCCACATGATTTGTCGGTTGTAGCGCGGGGAGGTCAAAGTGTTTCACACTGCAAAAGCGGAATTACAATGAGAAACCATAGACAAATATTCTTTATTTAGAGTGCTTCTAAGTGCCGTTAGGGCTTGTGCATTGGCCTCTATATGGTTGCTATTACCAAGATAAGATTTCTTGGTAGCCGGCAAGAAAAACATGCAATCCTAGGATTTTTAGGTACATACTCATTCTAAGCTTCCACATATTGATGTTAGAAACATCAAACATGGGAGGGGCAAGGTAATCCATGAGTGTGTATAAACAAGATAAGTGTGCAAATGCAAATCTAGATTAGCAACCAAGATCTCACTCCTAGGTAGTTAAACCTAATATCAGGAGCGTAAGCTCTGATACCAATTGAAAGTACACCTAGAGGGGAGGTGAATAGGTATATGGCTAATCTAATTAAAAATAATGTGAAATTAAAACTTAATTGTAACACACTTAGTATAACCAAAGAGTGTAGCCGAATTCCCAGTGAAGGGTTCTGGACTATCTCCTCTAAATTCCTTTAAATAAGAGTTGAGGTCTATTTGAAGCTCTCTTGGTTAATACAAGTATGGTACATAATCAAACCCAAGCATATATATGATATGAACAATATGATGCAATGCACAATATAAGAGAGAGTTTAGAGATAGTGGATCAAACGCAAACACAAAGATATGTTTCGAGGTTCGAGCACCCAGATCTACGTCCCCGCCTTCACACAAAAGGATTTTCACTATAGTGTCCACACAGGATTTCCCACACAGGGAACCTCCACTGAGGATTTGGGCAATACAAACCGGGTGTACACAACTCTTCTCTCAACCAATACAACCTCTACACTTAGAGGCAAGGCACAACAACTATCACCTCTACACTTAGAGGGATAGGCACTTAGACAAACAACAATCAACCTCTCACTAGAGGAATTAGACTCAAAGCCAACACTCCAACAATCACTTCTACACTTAGAGGGATACCAATCACAACTTTAACAATCACCTCTCACTAGAGGGATATCAACACAATCACCTCTCACAAGAGGGATATCACAAAGAATGGAAGGTTTACAACTCTTGGTGGTATCAACAACCACAAACTAATTTTCTCACAAAATAGATCCTAATAGATAGGATAGATAAATACTCAACTGTGAGAAAAACAAAGAGTTTGGAAATCAAAAATACAAAGAAAAACTCTTGGGAAAACTTCTAGAATAGCTAAAAAAATAAAGATTAAAAACCAATCCCAAAGACTTTTCTTTTCTTTGAATTTTTCAACTCTTTAAAACAAAATAAAGATCAAATCTTTAAGCCCAAAACTCTTTTAAAAACTTGCTATAAAATACTTGTAAAGATTGTAAATTTTGCTCTCTAAAAACTTGTTGAAATCAGCCAAAGAATGGGATATATATAGCCCCAAAACAAATCTTCCTGTTGGCAGCAAGAAAGGGCATTTTTGCCCTTCCGGTCGACCGCCCGGTCGACCGCCCCAACGGTCATTTTTATGATCGTTGTGCCACCGGTCGACCGCCCAGTCGACCTGGACTGGATACAGAGAATAGCAGCTCTCTGCCGGTCGACCAGCCGGTTGACCGGGGCCATTTCCAAGGAGCAGAGCTCTCTGGATGGTCGACCGCCCGGTCAACCGGCCCACCAGCCCATGGCTGCGTGCACGTCTGTGCACGTCGGTCGACCGAACCGGTCGACCGACTTCTGCCTCAGTCGACCGGTCCGGTCAACCGGCAGACAGCCAGGTCAAACAGTTTAGGATTGAAAACTTGTCTTTTTATTATCAAATAAATCTCATAAAATCACATAAATTCCAAAAAATAAATTCTTATTATATCTTTAAAATACAAATATGTGTGAAAAAAATTCAACACATATTATAAACAGTTTAAACCATTTTTGTGATCTTGAAATTTTGCCTTAAACCAAAATTCGTATTTTCTAAAACTTGGATTTTTGAAATGTAAAACTGTTTTCTCCAAAACTCATATAAATATAAAAACATGATATTAAAAAAACTTTAAAGCATATTGTATATGGATAGAATCCAATATACATGAAAAGATATCTATCTATGTTTTTGACATGAATTCCGAAACCGATTAAACCAAAAACTAAAATAAAACATTTAAACTGAAAACTTGTGTGTATGGTGAACTTGAGCATATCAACACTATCTAATCTTCACAATGATCTAAACACAATCTTAAACTAAACAAACCGAGATCTTCTTGTAGAACTCCTTCTTCAAGTCGACTCGATCCAAACATGATCCACCGAGCTTGACTCCAACCGAGTGCTAGATGTGAACTTGACACTCGAGCTCTTGAATCTCCATGTGAAAGCTTCAAAACTCTATTATTGAAGCTAATCACCTACTAATAACTTGATCAAATATCTGAAACTAAATATCACAAGATTATTAGTAAACTATAACTACATGAGTTAATCATCATCAAAACTAGAGTGAAGGGCCTCTGGGCCAACAATCTCCCCCTTTTTGATGATGACAAAACTCATGGAGTTATATATGTATGGATTAAAGTTAAGCTTCATAGAAGCTCCACTTTAATTCATGCATAGCAATAAACATAAAGATATGCAATGAATACTCAACATAAACATGCATAAACATGCATAAATAAACATGTATATGAATAAACTTGCATGATATCAATTGCTCTTATACCAGTACCAATTGTAAAAACAAACCAATGGTAAAAGTAAACAAAAGTAAACATGCATAACATGCATATATAAATCCAAAATATCTCTCCCCCTTTTTGTCAATTCATCAACAAAGGGGTATAAAAAAACTTAAAAGAAATTTTCTTCTTTTTGTCAAAACAAATAATAAAGTCATATATAAAGAAGATGTTAAGCTTTTCTTGCATATACGCAATAAATATCAAAACATTATGATACCATATTATGATACCAATAGAAACTACACAAAATTTTTAAAGTACCAAAAGATACCAATTGAAAATATCTTGTAAAGTTTTGATATCAATAGAGAATGAAACATTGTGAGTTTGATACCAAATGAAACAAATATATAGTTCAAATCTTAATACCAATTTTAAATATTTGTACCAATTGAAAATATTTTATAATTTTGATACCAAAGGTAAGAATATATATATATATTGTAAGTATTGATACCAATTGAAAGTAAAAATCAAATTTTTAGGTAAACATAGCTCATTTTAATATAGATACCAATATAAAATGAAGCATGATTCCAATTGAAAAACATAAACCAATCTTTTTGATTAAACACTAAAATTATTTTGCAATAAAGATACCAAATAGAGAATAATATTAATTTAATATTATTGATACCAATATTGAAAAATGAAACAAATATCAATTGAAAATATTTTTCATGAGGAGCGTAGGAAACCAATTGAAAATTAAGATATTAATTGACAAATATCATTTTTCAACATAAAGAGTGGGAGTAAGATACCAATTGTAAACAAAACTGATTTAAAGGTAAAACATGAATTTTCTCCCCCTTTATGAAATACTAATGAAAACGATGCATAAGCTTGTATGAGATACCAATTGAAAAATAATTGTCATTAAGAACTAAATCATGCTTAGCATAATAAAATTTGTGCTCTAAGATATAAAGATATAGTAAGCACAATCAAAACACACATATATGTATGAAAAATTAAATATCAATCAAAATTGATACTATTTGAGATTTGAACCATACATATATAGAAACAAATATGAGTATACAAAATAAATATCAATTGTTATACCAATTAAAAATACAATGAGGATCTAGTGTATTACTCATAAAGACCTCCCTATCATGCACATGTTAGAATGATTTTAAATTTGAGCATACAAGACATGGTCGCCCATCTTACCACCCATAGATGAAGGGTTTTCAAAAATAAGTTTGAAAATAAGTTTAGCATAATTGAAAACTCTTCCAAATGAAGAATAATGTAACTAGTTTTATGATAATCTTGAAAACTAGTACGAAATCCTTCAAGTAAGGAATAAAATAATAACATATCCATGAAAATATGAAAATCACACAAACATCAACACTCAAATAGCAATAAAGCTCATATAATCTCATGAAAATAAATCATGAGTAAACAACAAATATAGAGTGTAAAAAGTTATGTAATCAATAAAAGTCATGAAATAAGGCATTTAAGCTCAATGTGAAATTCCTTTAAAAAAACATGAAAATTTAATTTTCATCAAAACAATACTACCTCCAAGGTATATATATGTTTTGTCAAAACTGAAGGTATACATACATATCCAAACACAATTGAGTCTATAAAGAGATTTTGCATGAAAGGCAAATGACTCAAGGGTATACATGTATACCCAATAGTTTTGGGAAAATTAACATATACATTAAGTTAAAAGATATTATTAAAAAATCATGTCCAAAAATAGGAAATACAAGTCAAAATGCATGAATCATCAAAACTAGGCTATACTAGGACATCTAATAAGTACAAATGAGCAATTAAGCACTAACATATAATAATCTATTTGTGGCTCACTAGTTGTACAAGTATATACACAAGTTTTAATGAAAAGTTACATTTAAACATGTTTTCAAAACATGAAGTATAAAACAAAATATAAACCAAGATGATCATTAAGTAAATGCACATGTCTTAGGTCTATAATATATACAATAGATAAACTAAAGTGAGAATACAACAATAATAATCTATATAAACATGGGTGTATCTCAAATACTATATATGTATGTCATAAGTCTAATTATCATGGCATATGGCATAATGAGCATTAAAATATGTCATGCTATGAAAGAATAATCTAAAAGCATGTAAACATAAATGGGAGTAAGAGATAGTTACCAAAACCAAGAGGGTACATCTCTATATCTCCAAACTATGGTGGTCCTCCCATCAAACTCCCCTTGAAAGTGATGCATCCAAAATAGTCACCGTTTAGCTCGGAACACATTCACCTCAAGGCACCAATACCTCTCACGTCATGTGAGAGCCCACACCTACATCAAATAAAATAGGAGTGGCTTTTGGTACCCATACTCTTTTGGGTCCATTGGGGTTAGCACCTTTTCTAACCCAAATAAATTTATTTACAAAATTCGAATCATGAATTCTATCAACGTAAAATTTTGCAAGGTGGCCCTTACGTCCACAATGTTTACAAGTGTACATATGAGCATACATAGTGTTATGAGTGTGAACGTGGGAAGCATGTGTATGCCGTGGTTTGTGTGCATACATAGGTGGAACTTATTTCTTGCGAAACATGGATTCCAAACGTGTGTGGTTTAAGGCACATTGGCTCAAAGCTGAGCCCAAACAATCAACACTTTTCTTCAATACACAAATATCATTTTTAACACTTGAAGATAAAGTGGAGCATGCAATAGGTATACTATGTGATGGAGCATGGCAAACATGTGAGTTAATGTCATTTTTCAAAGATTTATTTTTGTTGGAAATCAAATCCAATTCCTTTGAAATAGAAATAATTTTGTTTTTCAAAGATTCATTTTCTTTTACAACAAAATCAAGTTTTGAAGATAGAACTTCATTTTTCTTCATAACAATTTCACAATCATTTCTATTTTTCAAAGTTTCATTTTCTTTTAAGGTAAGTTCAAGTTGGGATTTCAAAGAGTCCATCTCATTTGAAATCTCATCTTTTTCTTTCAAAGTCATGTTAAGTTTAGAAAACAAATCCTTATTTTCTTCTTTCATTTTAAGAGTTTTCTTTTTCAAGAGTTGGTATTTTTGTAAGAGGTTTTCACAAACAATAGATAGTTCTTCATTCAATACATCAGGATCAACATAATCATTACCTGAAGAACTAGCACTATCATCTAGATGAGTATCCGAGTTTACCTCAAGGGAGTCATTCCCTTAGACCATGTAGCAAGCTTGTTCGGATTCTCCACTAGATTCCTTCTCCACATGATTTGTCGGTTGTAGCGCGGGAGAGGTCAAAGTGTTTCACACTGCAAAAGCGGAATCACAATGAGAAATCATAGATAAATATTCTTTATTTAGAGTGCTTCTAAGTGCCGTTAGGGCTTGTGCATTGGCCTCTATATGCTTGCTATTACAAAAATGCAATCCTATGATTTTAGGTACATACTCATTCTAAGCTTTCACATATTGATGTTAGAAACATCAAACATAGGAGGGGCAAGGTAATCCATGTGTGTGTATAAACAAGATAAGTGTGCAAATGCAAATCTAGATTAGCAACCAAGATCTCACTCCTAGGTGGTTAAACCTAATATCAGGAGCGTAGGCTCTGATACCAATTGAAAGTACACCTAAGGGGGGTGAATAGGTGTATGGCTAATCTAATAACAAATAATGTAGAATTAAAACTTAATTGCAACACACTTAGTGTAACCAAAGAGTGTAGCCGATTTCCCGATGAAGGGCTCTGGACTATCTCCTCTTTATTCCTCTAAATAAGAGTTGAGGTGCTATTTGAAGCTCTCTTGGTTGAACACAAGTATGGCACACAATCAAACCCAAACATATATATGATATGAACAATATGATACAATGCACAATATAATAGAGAGAGTTTAGAGATAGTGGATCAAACACAAACATAAAGATATGTTTAGAGGAGTTTAGAGATAGTGGATCAAACACAAACATAAAGATATGTTTAGAGGTTCGAGCACCCAGCTCTACGTCCCCGCCTTCACACAGAAGGGTTTCCACTATAGCGTCCACACAGGGAACCTCCACTGAGGATTTGGGTAATACAAACAAGAAGTACACAACTCCTCTCTCAACCAATACAACCTCTACACTTAGAGGCAAGGCACAACAACTATCACCTCTACACTTAGAGGGATGGGCACTTAGCCAAACAACAATCAACCTCTCACTAGAGGGATTAGACTCAAAACCAACACTCCAACAATCACCTCTACACTTAGAGGGATACCAATCACAACTTTCACAATCACCTCTCATTAGAGGGATATCAACACATTCTCCTCTCACTAGAGGGATATCACAAAGAATGGAAGGTTTACAACTCCTGGTGGTATCAACGACCACAAACCAATTTTCCCACAAAATAGATCCTAATAGATAGGATAGATAGATAGCTCAAGTGTGAGAAAAACAAAGAGTTTGGAAATCAAAAATACAAAGAAAAACTCTTGGGAAAACTTCAAGAATAGCTATACAAATGAAGATCAAAAACTAATCCCAAAGACTTTTCTTTTCTTTGATTTTTCCAACCCTTTAAATCAAAATAAAGATCAAATCTTTAAGCCCAAAACTCTTTTAAAAACTTGCTGTAAAATACTTGTAAAGTTTGAAAATTTTGCTCTCTAAAAACTTGTTGAAATCAGCCAAAGAATGGGGTATATATAGCCCCAAAACAAATCTGCCCGTTAGCAGCAGGAAAGGGCATTTTTGCCCTTCCGGTCTACCGCCTGGTCGACCGGACCAACAGTCATGTTTATGACCGTTGTGCCACCGGTCGACCACCTGGTCGATCGGGACTGGATACAGAGAGCAGCAGCTCTCTGCCGGTCGACCGGCCGGTCGACCGGGGCCATTTCTAGAGAGCAAAGCTCTCTGGACGGTCAACCGCTCGGTCGACCGGCCCACCAGCCCATGGCTGCGTGCACGTCTGTGCACGTCGGTCGACCGACTTCTACCCCGGTCGACAAGTCCGGTCGACCGGCAAACAGCCAGGTCAAACAGTTTTAGGATTGAAAACTTATCTTTTTATTATCAAATAAATCCCATAAAATCTCATAAATTTCACAAAAATAAGTTCTTATTATATCTTTGAAATACAAATATGTGTGATAAAAATTCAACACGTATTATAAACAATTTGAACCATTTTTGTGTTCTTGAAATTTTGCCTTAAACCAAAATCCGTATTTTTCAAATGTTAGATTTTTGTAATGTAAGACCGTTTTCTTTAAAACTCATATAAATACAAAAACATGATATTGAAATAACTTTGAAGTATATTGTATATGGATAGAATCCAATATACATGAAAAGATATCTATCTATGTTTTTGACATGAATTCCGAAACCGGTTAAACCAAAGACCAAAACAAAACATTTAAACTGAAAACTTGTGTGTGTATTGTGAACTTGAGCATATCAACACTATCTAATCTTTATAATGATCTAAACACAATCTTAAACTAAACAAACCGAGGTCTTCTTGTAGAACTCCTACTCCAAGTCGACTCGATCCAAACATGATCCACCGAGCTTGACTCCAACCGAGTGCTAGATGTGAACTTGATGCTCGAGCTCTTGAATCACCATGTGAAAGCTCCAAAACTCCATTGTTGAAGCTAATCACCTACTAATAACTTGATCAAATATCTGAAACTAAATATCACAAGATTATTAGTAAACTATAACTACATGAGTTAATCATCATCAAAACTAGAGTGAAGGGCCTCTGGGCCAACACATTTGAGTCCATCATCATATACATAAAGATGTACATCAAAATTATATATAACACAAAGAAATGTTCTAAGGGACATACACTGAACCAAAAGTGTCAAAAGGTCACGAACAGTCCTATTGCCGCTTCGCAATTCCTTCGAGGTACTCCTGGTCCTCCTCCGAGGGTGAAGTTATGGGATCTAGATCTGGGCATGCAAACCCAGGGTCTCAGATACGACCGAGCAAGTGTACAAAGGAAAGATATTAAAACAAGTGTATAACATGATATATATATATATATATATATATATATATATATATAATATATATACACATATATATATATACATATACACATATATATATATATATATACGTATATATATATATACGTATATATATATATATATATGTATATATATATATATATACGTATATATATATATATATACGTATATATATATATATATATATACGTATATATATATATATACGTATATATATATATATATATACGTATATATATATATATACGTATATATATATATATATATATATATATATATATATATATATATAAAGGTGCACATGTAATAAACATGTTATACAGGTACACATGAAGAATAATGTATCGATAACCACATGATTGGTAAATGTAGTAAACATACATGATTCTTATCAGTGTATATCTTTACACGTGCACTGAGACCTTAAGATTGAGGAGCTGTTGTCAAGCGGGTGTATCTTGTGCATACCCAGGATCACGACCTTAAGCTATTGAGACTAGGGCCATCCCACTAAAGCAAAATAAGAAACAAGAAACAAGAAACAAGAAGCTCAATGAGCTATAAACAAGTGGTAGTCAGCACTTCCACGTCCCCTGTAGTGGGACAATATGGATCCATAGACATCTATCTGATAAGATCTAGTCAACTCTTAAGTCTCCTCATCCCCAAGTGATATATTACATTTAGTGATTATGTATATATACATGTTCTGATACATGTTCCGATAAGATAACAAGAATACTCGTGTAACAGGAAAAAATAATAAGAACATTCATGTAATAGGAATAGGAATATAGGAATTTATACCAGCTATCAAGACAGAAACAAGAAAGAGATTCCATATAATGTCGCCCATAAACTATGCAGGAAATGATCATGCTAAAATATACCGGACAACACTCAGGGATAGATGAATATCAGGAATATCCACGATACCATGTATTGTTAAGTACGATCAGGTAACAATTTTATAATAGATGAATTTTATGATGAAATACTGAAGATAAAGTAAAACATGCCTTAATATGTAGCTTTAGCTTTTATGATCACAACCGTTTAAAGATCGTGTGATTTGGACATCGAATGATCAAGATATCGTCTGAGGCGTGATTCAGGGTCTATTTCGTAATATCTAAAATTTATTAAGGGGGTTATAATTAATTTTTCATGGTTAAAAATAAAATATAAATAAATTAAAGAGGGCTAGTATGAAATTTTACCTTTATTATAATGTTTAGTGGGTTGTGGGTGCATGTTTGGATACGGGTCAGATTTGGATGCAAACCATGGGTTTCTAACAGAAAAAGAGCAGAGAATGAAAGAAGAAGAAAAAGAAGGGGGGTTGCTGTGGCAGCTAAGACAGTGGCGGAGGGTCAGAGTGAGACTTCTAGATAGCCGCGGCAGGCCCAACGGTAACGCTACCAGACAGTAGGGGAGAGAGACGAGAGAGATAGAGAGAGATTGAACGAGAGGAAGCATGTGAGGCAGCAATGGCAGCTTGGAGTGACCTTGTGACAGCGCTGGGGTGATCATGGTAGTCAGGTGAGCCGGAGAGGGGCGTAGAAAAAGAGTGAGAGAGTGGAAGTGAGAGAGGGAGAGTGGAGTGGTGGAAGTGAGAAAAGGAGAGTGGTGTGGTGGGAGTGGGTTGCGTGTGAGGTGGAAGGCTGGGTGGCAATTGGTCGGCGATGGGACGGGGTTATGGCATGGCCAGTAGAGAGTGGGGGAGTAAAGAGAGAGATAATATGGGAGGGAGAACAGTGAGAGAGAGTAAGATGGAGAAAGAGTGGAGAAGAAAAGATTTTAAAAAATGGGATAGTTGGCGGAGAGAGAGGTTGTGAGAAGTTTGTAGAAAAAGAAAGAGGAAAGAGGAAAAATATAAAGAATTGGAGAAGGAAAAAAGAAAAAGAAAAAGAAGGGGAAAATTTTAATTGCTTGGGTTTTCCCTTAAATAAATATTTTTATATTTAAATAAACTTTAAATAAGTTCAAAAATTTTATTCCCTATTTTATTAAAAAGAAGTGTTGAAAATTTTAATAATCCATTTTTATTTAATATTTAATATTATTATTTTATTATTTAATATTATTTAAATATATTTATTTATTTTTAGATTTCTATTCTCTCAGAAATTCATGTTAATTAATAATTGTGTTAATATATGTAAAAACAAATTATATGCAACAAAATTTAAATTTCTGATATAACCCAGTATTTAGAGGATAGCGATATTACACCAATTTTGACACAGCCTCTACCTTTGTAGGGGCTTGGCCACGCTTTCTCAGCCTTTTTATCGTGTGTGATGACATGACAAACCTCTTGGTAACCACATTGCCATTGTCAATGTCATTTCTGCGCTACAAAAAAATGTTAATTAGAGGTAATCAATGAGTGTTTTTATATTTTGAGCTGCAATAAATATATATTATATTGCGGTAATTATTTTTTGAGTCAGAGTAAATATATTTTTAATTTTACTTTTTCTCTTTAGAGATAATTAAATGACTATTACTATATATGTCAAGTCTAAGTTGCCTTAGCATCAGCTTCGAATGCCGTAGCGACAATCTCAGACCATGGATCAATTCTTAATCAGATTCTTTAAATTATTTCTCTATTGTAAGTGGAACATCTCTTCCAAGATATTTGTGAAAATCTCTTATCATAATCTTTCAAATGGGGAAGTTAAGAGCATCAAACCTAGGCAAAGATTTTACATTGAAGTTGTCTCTGTGAGTTGCCCTGTGTGTGTAGTGACAAATAAATGGTTAGCAAGAAGGATCAACTCTTGGGGTTAAACTTTAAAACAAAGAGCATTAACTCTGATACCAATTGAAAATCACCTAGAGTAGGGTGAATAGGTGATGTTAATCAATTATGTAGAAATTAAAAATTATTTGCAGCAAACACACTTAATCTCAAATAGTATGCAATTATAAACAAATATTAATCAGAGATAAATGCTAGTGTAAAGAGTAAATAGATAGAGTCAAGAATGAGCAAACTCTGCAAACACGCTAAATTTGTTTTCGAGATTCGAACTTCTGATCTACGTCCCCGTCCCTTCAACTCCTGTGGAGATGTAGCACTATAACTGGTTCGTGAAATCGAAATACACTTATAATCCTGATCCCGCAAGATCACCTCTTGGAGCCGCAACTCCTACAACACGATCCCTCTTGCATCAACTTGGAGTCTCAGCTCCTATAAATCGTGATCCCGCAAGATCGATTCCTTATAACTTTTCACTAGCAACCAAAGTAGCAAACAATAAGATGTGACCACACTTTGATCACAGGAAAACTCACACAAATTACCATCCCTAAGTTATAGAATGAGAATTGGAAGTACAAGCTTGTAAGGTGAGAAATTGAGAAAGATTGGAAAAGAAAGCTTGGAAATTTTGTAAAGAAAACCTTTAAAAATTGGAAGTGGATTTAGCTCTGAGAAACTCTCTATAAACTTTTGAAAAACTATTGTTTAAAACTCTGCAAAATGATAGAATTTTATAGCAAAAAATTTAAAAAATATTTGCTAAAATTCAGCAAAAAAAAGTCAACTAGCTGTCAAAATTGGGTGCAAAATGTTCGACAGTTAATAGTTACAAACATCTATATTTTTAAAATGCAAAAATTCGTTTTCAAAAGTATAATACTGGCTGTCGAAAGCATTTTTAATAGGGACAAATTTTCAAAAGAGAACTGTTGAAAATATAAACAATTTTGAAACAAACTTTACTCTCTGAAAAATGCTATCAAAAATCAGATTATGTAACCCCCAGTTCTAGATATACATACCATAGTAATATTATTCGATAAAGTGAAAATACTCGATTTGATCTTTCTAGTAACCAAACTGAGCTCATTTTAGATCCAGATATTAATTCCCAATATTTCAGATTTTTCTAAATTTTCTGAAACTTTTCTAGATTATATTGTAAAATCTCCTGAATTCGATGTTGATTGGTACTGCTAATCAGCTCTATAATTTTTAATTAACAAACACAGATAAATTTCATGAATATGATTTCACGGTGTTGCTCAAGGCAATAATTTCAAATTTTGAGAATTTTTGAAGATTTTTTTGAATTAATCAAAATTGAACCCAAATAAATAATAATATAAAAAAAATTCTTTTTCTTTTCTTTTTCTTTTTTTCTTTGTCCTTTCTTCTTCACCATTCTCCCAACTTTCTTTCTCCACCAACTTTCTCTCTCTATTAATCTCTCCCTCTCTTTCTCACTCCCCTCTATTTCTTCCTCTCCCTGTCTCTATTTCTCTGTCTTTCTCTCACTCACTGTCACTTTCACTCTCCCTTTCTATTTCTCTTTCATCCTCTCTCACCCTCTTGACCTTACTTTCTCCCCAGTGATCGATTGCTACCGATAAGCCATCGACGACCACCGAGCCACTACTTCCACTGTCTCCCCTTTCTCGCTTCTCATAATTTCTTTCTCTGTACTCTCTCTTTCCTGCGTTCCCTCTCTCCATCTCAGCTTACCTTGGGGACTGCCGCTGGCCAGTTTTTGGTAGGCTGGCCATCCTACCGCTGCCACGTCCAACCCTGAGCGGCACAAACTCCCCTCCTCTTGCTCTCTTTCTCTCTTCTCTTCTCTCTCCTCTCTTTCTTCCTTTCTTTCTCTCTCTTTCTCCTTCCCTTTTCTTTCTCTCTCCATCACATGCCGCCGGAGTCAACTCTTGCAGCCGGCGCTGCCGCGCCACCCATAGCGCAGCCCTCTAGCCTCCACTTTGGCCTGCCTCCCTCTTCTTGAATCTCTTCTACTCCGCCTTCTCTTTCTTTTCTTTTCTTTTCTTTTTCTTTTCTTATTGGATATCAACCCAAACCCAACCTAAACATGCATTAAATAACTTAAGTGAGTGTGTTTAGGTTATTGGGTTTGAATCCAATTGAGACCGGACCCACTTCTGTTGGCCCAAAAGCCATTTGCCCCAGTTTTGATGATAACAAAACATATGAAGTTATGTTTTCTAACAATTTCCTTAAATAAGTTTCAGGATTTCTCATTGTTGCATTTGGCTTCCTAGATAAGACTTACATTGTTTTGGAGCCTTGAAGATGATGATCCAAGAGCCTAAGCATCAAAGAAGGCATATACATGGGATTCACCAAGCTCAAGGATCAAGTTTGCAAAGAGTAAAGGCTATATAAGACCTATGTATTTTATATTTTTAGTATAGGATTTATAGTCTTGTTAAAACCAAGGTAGTTAGCTTGATGGCTCTTGAGATTCATACACACGCAGTCATCTATCATCTCTCTAAATGTTTTTGAAAAGACGTAAACATGTTTCTCTTTTTAGTTTTCAAAAACAAGTTTCGGAAAAAGGATTTTTATTTCTAGAAAAATATTTTTAACAAAATATAGTTCTACTTAGTTTTGTGATGATCTCTAAGCACACACTGGACCTAACATGCTTTAAGAACTTTATTTTGTGTTTGATAATCAAAACATATTTTGTCAAAAAAATATTGGACTTCAAAATGCTTTCTAAGAACTGACTTTGACCCTGAGTCAGTGGACTGACCGATCGACCATTGACAGAACAAAATTGCTCTATCGGTCGACCGAACGGTCAACCGATTATGTACAAGATTTCTTAATTGCTTTTGTGTGTACTTCGGCCGACCGACTGAGAGACCCATAGTCTTTGTTGGGGCACGGCCGATCGATCGGTTGACCGTTATAGAGCAAATCTCTCTGGTTGGGTAACTCGGTCGACCAAGCGTTCAACCGCCAGCCCAACGGTCGAAAATCAAACCGCTGGTGGTCCACCCGTTGGTGAACTGACAGAATAATTTTATTCTGATTTTGACCCTAATAGCTAGTCTCTATTCTGTCTTTTTCTGAGTCACATCCCAACGGCCATATTGGGTTTTCTCTACAAGTTTTCATGCTCTATAAATAGTGGCACTGTAGAAAAACCCCATAACAAGTTTGTAACATCCAAGATCAAGTTTTAGTGATCAAAATTCATTTTCTCAAAAGGTTTTCAACTTGAGCCAAAAATTCCACATCCTTATTTTTAGCTTGAGTTTTCCTCCACATCTTTGCAAGCACTTCTCACCACACAATCTCAAAGAGCTTCAAACACTTCACTTGGTTATAGGATTGTGTTTGTGAGAGCTTTTGTGATCAAGAGGAAGATCACGTTTTCTTGTATTCTTGAAGTTGTAGAGGTTGCGGCCTCGAGTGAGCTAGTGAGCTCGATTGTAGGTGTTGTGGCACCAAGAGAGGGATTCGTGGGTCCGTTGAATTCTTGCGAGAACTTGTAAGGGTTGTCGATCTCGCGGGATCGGTTTAGCGAAAATTATTCATTGCGGTGAAGGCGGAGACTTAGAGCGGTGGCTTGAACCTAGAAACACATCCTTACGTTTGCAATTGCTCTCTCTATCTCTTAACTCAACTCTCTCTATTATTACAAGCTTATATTGTTCATCTTATTGCAAGTATCTTTTGTGTTGTGATTTTTTATTGCTAATTGCAAGTAATTGTTTTAAATCCGCATTATTTGTCATAAACCTATAGCCATCACCTATTCAGCCCCTCTAGGTGATTTACAGTTAGTATCGAAGCTTAACCCTAGTTTTTGGTTTAACCACCTAAGGGAGATCCTTCATTTGGCTATATACATTTGTTGCATTTGCTATTCGTTTTTGCACTTTTACTTGTTTGTATTATATCACACGACTTCTCTAGCATCAAGTCCCTACCCAAATTTGATGGGTTGAACTTCCCCATTTGGAAGGTCAAGATGACTCTATTTTTTAAGTCCCTAGGAGTTAGAGTAGCCAAGACCATTACCAAAGAATTTGTTGAACCTCACAGTGATGAGGATACATGGTCCGAAGCAACCACCAAGGACTATGAAGCAAATGCCAAAACACAAGCATTAAATGATGATGACCTTTCTCGTGTAATTAATTGTAAATCTGCTTATGAAGTTTGGAATGATTTAATTATCACTCATGAGGGTACATCGCAAGTGAAGAAATCGAAAATTGATCTTTTACGCTCTAAATATGAAAATTTCTACATGCTTGAAAATGAGAGTATTGATGAGATGCTCACCCGTTTTACCAAAATTACTAATGGGTTATCTTCTTTAGGTGACTCCATTGATACTGACTAAAAGATAAGAAAGGTCATTAGAGCTCTCCCCAAATCTTGAGAAGTGAAGGCTAAAACTTTGAAGGAACTCAATGATAGAAAAGAGATGGACTTCTACGGGTTCATCAAAAATCTCAAGACTCATGAGATGGAGATGAATGTGCGAGAAGAAATTGAGCCTCCAAAGAAGAAATCTATAGTTTTCAAGGCTACTCCCTCATCCATTGAAGAATAAGAATCATCAGAAGACGGTGATGAGGACTTTGCTTTGCTCATTAGAAGAGTGGACAAGATGTTTTATAAGAAGGGAAGACAAAGCAACTTCCAAAGAGGAAGACCCAAAAAGAAGATTCAAGAAGAAGAAGGAGGAGATGGGTCCTTGCTATCATTGCAAGAAGACGGGTCATCTTAATGCAGATTGCCCTTCTCTACAAGCTACTACCTCCAAGAAAGTGCACAAGAAGAAAAAGATTATGGTAGCAACTTGGGACGATTCAGAAACCGAATCCAAAGAAGAAATCAACACCATACACGTTTGCTTCATGGCAAACAGAGAGGAGACATCTAAGATAAATTTTGAAACCTCTCTTGATGAAGATGATTTAACCATGGTGAGCTTGCTAGATTTTTTGAAGAATTACAAGACAGGTATGTGATTTCAATTGCTCAAAATAAAAAATTAAAAAAAATGATCTTTTATAGAATAAATTAGATATTGTTTATATAGAGAAAAATGAGTTATCTATTTGCTTTGAAAAGACCAAAAAGGATTTCAATGATCACAAAATTGTTTGCAAGGGCAAAAGCCCTAACATTGATTTTGATAAAAAAGAATTTTCGAATATTAAAAAATGGATTGATGTTATAGATTCTACTTTGAAGAAATGCGTTTTTGATATGAACAAAATTAGCTTGATGTTTCCAAAAAGGAAAACCCAAAGGAAACATACATCCACACATAAACAACATATTTTACATGCACAACATGCTTCCCATACACATCAACACAATCATGCATTTATTTATGAAAAAGTATACACTTGTACACATTGCGGACGCAAAGGCCATTTAGCTAAATTTTGTTATGCAAAGATGAATATAATAAATAAGAATGTTTGGGTCCGAGAAACTACTAACCTTATAGGACCCAAAAATATTTGGTACCAAAGAATACACCAAATGTGATTGATTAAGATGTGTCCTCCTCCAAGATATAGGGGGAGATGGTGCCTCGGTGGTGGATGCATTGGAGCTCAAAGGATTAACCGATATAATGCATCGCTATCAAGAAGAAATGGTGGAAGAACTGATTGATGTTTTACCTACACACAAGAATACAGAATTTCAGAACTTAAGAATAGAATGTGTAAGTACTCAATGCTACTGTTATAACAAGTGGCTATGCGGGTCGTGATCCACAAGAAGAGACTAGCGATGGAAGCTTTTTAGTAAATTCTCTTTTATGCTACAAAAAATGGTTAAAAATATTCTTTTAGTTCTTTAAAAGAAAAGAGAAATATGGAATTACAGTTAATTTAAGAAGAAAGTGGTAAATTGAGAAGGTGGAGAAAAACAGAAAATGACTTTGTACAAAGAAAGTAAAAAGAGTGAATAGAGTTTGAGAGTTGATGGTGATCTAATCTAAAAGCTAAAAGAAAAGAAAGTTAAATCCTAAAAAATACTTACTTACCTCTTTGATGCTTGCTTACATTTGACCAGTAATCGATGATGTATCTTTTCTTGAAGGCGAGCAAAGTATGACAAATAGGATCTTCCCCATTCCCGATTTACACTACGAAATGAAGGGTCAAGCTACACTAGCATAGGAATGGCTATCCATCACCATAAGCCATCAATGGCATTTGCAAGGGCAAGGCAGGCTATCAGAGTCATTTGGATTTACAAAACAAAGAAAAGGGAAGCAAACAAAAATAAGAATAAAGAAGAAAAGAAACTTCGATTTGATTCAAATAACAATGAAAGAAAAGATTTACTTATACCGGTGTCACTTTCAGTGCAAGCTTGCTCTCACTTCTCCATGAAACTCTCCTCTCCTCTCAGTTACATAAATAAAACAAAATTACATAAAAAATGGAAAAAAACCTAAGTTACAAACTACAAGATAGCCTAACTTCTACTCTATGCTTCCTCGTTCCCTGTGGTCTCTGAAAACCCAGTATTTATAGGCAAAAACCCAACGGGGAAGAGTGTAAATAGATAGAGGGAGCAAACGCTCCCCTAACAGAAGCAACAAAGCCGCGAAAATGCAGCTTTGGACGCATTTTTGTGGCCTGAGTGTGGATAGATGGCCACACCCGGGGGGTGGTGCTCCCTGGTTTCGCGATATTATTTTATCTCTTGCTGAATTTTCCATTTTAGCTCCTGGATTTGATGAAACCTCCTTTGATCTTCGATTTTAACTAATTGATTTGGGAAGATTTGTTTTAACTGGTTTTCAACTGATTGTATCTTCTCTGATTTTCTTTGATCTGCTCTGATTTTTTGATTTCAAATTAATTCTGAATTAAATCAGAATTTTGACGGGCTTTTGGGCTCGTTTTTCTTCCCTCTCCCTTAGTAATGGGTGATAATGCTAATCTAATCAACTTAATGCGGAATTTAAAAACTAATTGCAATTAACAAGAGATGCATACTCAAACAAGCCAAGCAAATAATTATGAATGAACAATATGAATAGATGCAAGGCACAAAGTAAAGAGAGACAGATAGAGTAAGAGCCAAGGGAACAAGCGCAAACAACAAGATATGTTTCGAGGTTCGAGCACCCAGCTCTACATCCCCGCCTTCACACAGAAGGATTTTAAGTCCACTAGCTTGTCCACAAAGGACTCCCACAAAGGGAACCTCCACCGAGGATTTGGGGCAATCACAATTACAAGGAGTACCCAACTCCTCTCCTTACAAACACAACCTCCTCCTTGAGGCACAACTCCAAGCCAACAAACAATCACCTCACAACTTGAGGGATTAGCACAAAGCAACACAAGGATCACCTCATAACTTGAGGGATACAACCCAAATGCACAACCTCCTCAACACAATGAGGGAAAGGCACAAAGCGAAGCAAATGAAGGGTTTTCAACTTGGTGGTCTAAACAACAACCACAAACAATCTCTTTCTCCCATACAAAGATCCTATAGAATAAGAAAGTAGATGTAGCTCAAGTGTGGAGAAAACCAATGGAATGAAAATCAAAATCACAAAGAAATTCCTTGGGAAAAACTGAAACCAAGATATAGAAGTTGAATCAAAACTCTTTTTCCCAAAAACCCTTTTCTTTGATATTCCAAACCCTAGCAAAAACACCAAATAGATTGTTCAATTTAAGTCCAAAAACTTCTTTTGATTGCTGTGAAAACACCAGAGAGTAAGGAAAAATTCGCACAAAAAATCTTGGAGAAAAACTCTTTCCAATGGGGTATTTATAGCCCCCAGAAAAATATAGCCGTTGGCAGCAAAAACTGCCAGAAATGACCTACCGGTCGACCGCTCGGTCGACCGGCCAACGGTCACATTTTGACCGTTGGCAGCTGACGGTCGACCGCCCGGTCGACCGAAAAGAACAGAGAGCACTGCTCTCTGGTCCGGTCGACCAGCCGGTCGACCGTACCGAGTGTCTGCCAGACGTGCACAGGGCTGTGCACGTCGGTCGACCGCTGGGTCTACCGGCCCTTGGTTCGGTCGACCGTGCGGTCGACCGACCTGGCCTGTCAGCCACTGTTCTGGGTCAGAAGAACAGAGTAAAAATTATTCTAATAAATCCATAAAAACTTGTAAAAATACACAAAAATAGTTTTATTATTTTATTTTGAAATATAAACTTGTGATAAAAATTTCATCGCAAATAACAAACATTTTAAAACATTTTTGTGTCTTATCATTTTTACCAAAATCCAAAAACTGTATTTTCTAAAACTTGGATTTTTGAATAGAAAATACATTTTGTCCAAAACTCATTCAAATACAAAAACATGATATTAAACAACATTTAGGCATGATGCATATGGGTAGAAAACCAATATGCATGAAACATATATATATCCTTGTTTTTGACTTTAATTCCAAAATATGTTTTGACAAAAATACCAAAACATAAAACACATGAATATGTAAGTCAAAACTAAGTTTGTCTAAATAGTTGAGCATGCATGTATATAGAACAAATCTAATGTACATTAAACCATGTAAACTTGTTTTGATATAATATCTATTCATGCAAACCAAGATCGGTTAAACCAAAAACCGAAAACCAATATTTAAAACATGAAACGTGTGTGTTGTGAACTTGAGCATATCATACTATTCTAATCTTTACAATTTGGATCTAAACACAAAACTAAACTATGGTACCGATGTCTTCTTGTAGAGCGCAATCTCCAAGCCGACTCGATCTAAAACTCTTTGATCCACCAAGCAAGTGCTACATATGATCTTTGACGCTCGGGCTCTTGAATCAACATGTGAAAGCTTCCAAATCATCTTGTTGAAGCTAAACACCAACTAATAACTTGATTAATGATCTGAAACTAAATAACACAAGATTATTAGTACACATAACTATATGAGTTAATCATCATCAAAACTAGA
The DNA here is from genome assembly GCA_038442645.1 of Agave tequilana. Taxonomy (NCBI): domain Eukaryota; kingdom Viridiplantae; phylum Streptophyta; class Magnoliopsida; order Asparagales; family Asparagaceae; genus Agave; species Agave tequilana. The sequence continues at coordinate 252,332 of JAVJIF010001664.1, read as the reverse complement.
GTGGAAGGCCTTTGGGCCAACAATCTCCCCCTTTTTGATGATGACAAAACTCATGGAGTTATATATGCATGGATTAAAGTTAAGCTTCAAAGAAGCTCCCCCTTAACTCATGCATAGGGATAAACAACAAATATGTGCAATGAATACTAAACATAAAACATGCATAGATATGCATAAAACAATAAATGGCTCTAGATACCAATGAAAGATACCAATGAAATTTTCAAAAACAAATAAACATGCTCTAGATACCAATTAACAAAAACAAATAAACATGTTCTAGATACCAATTAAACTAAACAAATAAACATGTTCTAGATACCAATTAAACTAAATATATGCAAAACAAAACTAATGATCTAATGATCTCTTTACAAGCTCTTGATACCAAAACTAAACATGTTCTTAAATAATGCCTTTGATACCAATTGAACTTAATAAAAACATAAAACATGCATACAAACATGCATATAAACTCAAATTCTTCTCCCCCTTTTTGTCAATCATCAATAAAGGGGTTAAAAACAAAACAAAACTAATAAAAACATATTCTTCTCTTTTTTAAAAAAAAAATCAAGGGATGATCTCCCCCTTTTTGTCTAAACTCAAATATGATACCAATTGAAAAAAATGTGTCAAGGAAGTGCATATTGATACCATTTTAAAGTGAAACTATACCAATTGAAAAACAAAAATCTTGATACCAATTGATAAGTAAACAAATATCACATCAATTGTAAATAAACAATCTTGAAATTAAACATTACAAATTTTGAATTTCTAAACATAAATCTTAATACCAATTGAAATTATTATTCTTTATCATAAAGCAAGGGAGTAGAATACAAAATACCAATTGAAAGATGAAATACAAGCTTTTCTCCCCCTTTATGAAATACCAATAAAAACTATGATAAGGCTCGAATTAAGATACCAATTGAAAGCTAAATCAATTGAAACAAAGTTGAAACTCAAGCTTATCATAAACAAGCATATATGTATGGAATATTAGATACCAATCGAAATTGATACTATTTGAAATGTAAGCATACATACATAAAACTATAAGAGTATACAAGAAATGTCAAGATTGATACCATTTGAAAGAATTCAATTATACCAATAGAAACAACAATAAGATCAAGTGTATATCTCATATTACCTATCCTCCCAATCATGTTCAAGATTAAAATGATTTTCAATATAAAGCATACATGAGCATGATCGCCCATCCATCCGCCCTTAGAAGGTAGGGTTTTAAAAAAATAGGTTTGAAAATAAAGTGTGTTTGAAAATCTCTACCATAGTGCAGAATACGAACTAGTTAAAGGAAAAAATTTTAAACTAGTACGAAATCCTTCAAGCAAGGAATAAAACAAAATTGTTTTTCATGAAACACATGTAAATCACATGATCACTAAACACTCAAAGTTCATAAAGCCCATATCAAATCTCATGAAAACAAATCATGAGTAAACTAATAAAGTGAGTGAGCAAGTGTAATGTGACACATATCAACATGAAAATATTCTATTTAGCTCATATGAAATCCTTAAAAACATGAAAACATGAGAAACTAGATTTTCATTACAAATTGAAATTACCTAAAAACATGAAAATCATGAAAACGATTTAAGCTTCAAGGCATATGTATGTCATGTACAAACTAAAGTATACATACATATCGTAAACATAATGAGTCCACAAAAGTATATGCATGAAGGCACGTGGCTCAAGGATGTACATGTATAATCAATAGTTTGGACAAGATAGACATATACATGAAGTTAAAACACATGATCATAGAAACATATTCAAAATGAGGAATACAAGTTAGAATGCATGAATCATCAAAACTAGACTATACTAGCACATCTAATGGGTACAAATAGGCATTCAAGTACAAACATAAAAAGAGTTACTTGTGGCCCATTCTATGTACAAGTATAAATCCTAGTTTTCATGAAAACTAACATCTAAACATATATTCAAATCATGAAGCACGAAACGGGACATAAATCATCATCACAAACATAAAACGATCATTATGTAAATCCACATGCTATTAGAGCTATGAAGTGCATAATAGCTAAACAAATGGTGAGAACACAACATATGGGTCCATATAAACATGGGTGATCTCATAAGCTATACATGCATGTCAATGGTCTAATACATGGCATTTAACATACTAAACAAAACATGAGTCATCAAAACAAATCATCATGATCATTATGTATATGCATGTATGATTGAGATTTTGATAATTGAAATAGAGTTCAGAATTCTTAGTCTCAATGCGAATCCGCTGTAGCAAGGGCTCAAGCGGGTCGTGATCCTCAGGGAAGGATGCGATGAAAGCTTTTCGACTCGATTCCTCTGTATGCTTCAAGTAAGAAAAGAGAGATTAGATTGGTGATGAAAATATGAGATTAAAGACGTGGTTTTGCTGATCTTCTACCACAACCCTATTGCAAGTTAAGGAGCTTGATCTTCATCTTAGGATTGATATGATTCACCCTAGGTCATTACAAATAATTCAAGCAAGAAAAATCAATGCTAGATTCTTGCTAAGTTACATTATCTAAAAACTAAACTATGGTTCATCCTAACATCTAGGTGCAGCCTAATAAAAGACGAATCTCAAACTTATGCTGTCCTAGTTCTTAAGTTGAAGTCATGAAAAGTCTTTTGATATGCAACCTAGATTAGGATTTCTAGGTATTTGTTTAATCTTCTAGAAAAATTGTTTTTAATACCTAGGGTTTCGATAGATGTTCCTTAATCAGATCTAGGCTTAACTGCTCTAGGGTTGCTTCAAGAGTCTCAGCAAACCACTAGAGAGATTTAGTTCTTCATTATTTTTTTCTTTTCAAATTATTTAATTTTTTTTTATTTTATTTAATGAAAAAGATTGCAAAGAAAAGGAAAAGAAAACAAGAAGAGATCGCAAATTAAAACTCCAATCAGAAAGATCACAAAATAAAATGGAATTGCAGAAAATAAATGAGAACAAAAGAGTGACCTTTATTTCAGATGAACCTCTGGTTACACAATTGTCTCCTTCTCCACAACGTACATGGAACGAAAAAAATTACAACTTGCTGAATAAAAAATGGCTAAAGAAAACCCTAGTCGTCTCTGGATGCCTGTACGTTGCACTGCAGGGGATATTTATAGTGCAGTAGGTGATAGAGTCCCGGATAAGATCACAGACGAAATCTGGTAGTCTGGATCATCCAAACTGCCGCGGAATCCTGGGATTTGCCGCGCGTTTGCGGCAATTTGGTGAAGTCTGGCCACGCGCTTTGGCGCGTGGCCTCTCCTGGTCCGTCCATTTGGGCGCCTGCTTCTGGAATCTGCATCCTGGCCTTTTAATCTGGATTTTTGAGATAACTTAGTAATCAAGTTACCCTTAATCCAGATTTCTTCAAATCTTCTTTCCACGAAATTTCATCTTATCTTGGGCTTTTATCCTCATCCTGCAAGTGTTTAGGGTTGGATAGAAGTCTATCCTTCCCTTATTTCTGATATTTGCAATTTTTAGCCCTTGTATTTGCATTTTGACTTCTTGTAATTGCGCTTTTTCACCTGGGCTTCAAACATGGGCTTGGATCTGGGCTTTTGGGCTCTTTAAGCTTTATTTCTCATTAAAATAATAATTCGAGGCCTGCACACATTAAATAACGAAATATTAATAAATGTGCATTATAATATGAATAAATGTGCAAATGTGATGGTATATATGATGACAATTATGCATTTTTCACTACCTATCACACCCCCACACTTATCTTTTTGCTCGTCCTCGAGTAAAAATCAAAAAGAAAGAGAAAAATCTAACTAGCTAACTCACTTTCGTAGGCATCACAGTTGCACTTAGCATGTGCAACAAGCCGTTAAACCTCTAGGTTACCCTAGAGGACGAGTGTTGTCTCGTGAGGGTTTTCAGCGGATTACACCCACAAAATCCATAAAAAGGAAAATATTTGACTTATATTTGAAGAGACTAAGTAGTCTATAAGTTTTAGGATCCTCATTTTCATTCATTCTTCAAACCTAGTCTTTATAAAGTCAATTGTTATTCATTTTAGGTAAGGATTAAAATTGAATTTCTAATATAGTCTTTTTCGTTACCAAAAATCATATGCATCCTTATGTATTTTTACTAGCAATTCCTTAACTTGGACTCTCATGCCTCTTTATTATTTTATAACATCATCTAATTTCCTTTCGTGTAAGTATCAAGGCTTCTTGAGGCCCTCATACCTAACTAATTGACTATTAGATGTGTTAATATATTTTTTTTTTGGGCATGTATAACTCATCTCATTTTCTTTCGTATAAGTATCAAGGCTTCTTGAGGCCCTCATACCTAACTAATTGACTATTAGATGTGTTAATACATGTATAATATTTCTCAGTTTTCTTAGGCTTTCTAATCCACCCATGTAGCGAACTTAAAGTCGGTGGCTCCCAAACGGTCGGCTTTAGGGCACCAGGTGAGAAAACACCCCGCGGACTCAAATTCGAATGAACTAGGCCACAAAACTAAGGACTTTATTTTTTTTTTTAGAACTCACCTTTAGGCATGAATACTTATGCTTCTTGAGGCACATATATCCAGCTCAATTGGTGATATTATTATTATTTTTTTTATTTTATGAGGCACAAGGTCTTTGTCTTAGAATCCTAGATATGTACTAGGAATGCACATTTCATTAAGGTAAAAATTAATACTAACTAATTATTCAATTTCTCCTCCTATACCTAAAATTTAAACAATTTATTTATTTTGACCAAGTTTTTAGAAATCCTAATCATGATTTTCCTAATCCTTAAAACTAACTTAGATTTCTTTCAAAGAAATAAGTCAAAGTATTATCCTTTTTATAAAAATTTTTATATATATATATATATATATATATATATATATATTTTATATTACATACCCTTCCCCACACTTGTTTCATGCATTGTCCCTAATGTATGAATGAAATGTATGGATGCATGAACTGGCAGAAAGATATAATCACCGATACAGTGGGTCAAAAAGACCCATCGCCGCATTAGCTTCCGGCACAGACTCCAAAAAGATTTTAAGACGTTGACCATTTACCTTGAATGCATTGCCATTTTTGGGATCGTAGATCTCTATGGCTCCGTGTGGAAACACCGTCTTAACAATGAATGGTCCTGTCCATCTTGACTTCAATTTGCCGGGAAAGAGATGAAGTCTAGAGTTGTAGAGTAAAACTTTTTGTCCTTGGACAAAAGTTTTTCTCGTGAAGAATTTATCGTGAAAAACCTTAACTCTATCCTTTGCAATCTTTGCATTCTCGTATGCATCATTCCTCAACTCCTCTAGTTCAGAAATTTGTAATTTTCGAAACTCACCGGCCTTATCTAAATCGAAATTTAGCTGCTTAATTGCCCAAAGGGCCCGGTGCTCTAGCTCGACAGGAAGGTGGCAAGCCTTTCCAAAGACCAGTCTGTAGGGAGACATTCCTAGAATCGTCTTAAAGGCAGTCCTATATGCCCATAGGGCATCCACCAGTTTGGTGGACCAGTCCTTCCTATTCTGATTCACAGTCTTCTCCAAAATGAGCTTGACTTGCCTATTGGAAACTTCTACCTGCCCGCTAGTTTGAGGATGGTAGGGCGTAGACAACTTGTGAGTAATGGCATATTTTCGCATAAGAGCTTCAAAAGTTCTATTGCAAAAATGTGTGCCATTGTCGCTAATGATGGCTCGAGGGATTTCAAAGCGTGAGATGATATTATCTTTCAAGAATTTGACAACAACTTTGTTGTCATTTGTCTTGCAAGGGACAGCTTCTACCCACTTTGACACGTAGTCTACGGCCAACAAGATGTACTGGTGCCCAAACGAATTAGGGAAGGGTCCCATAAAATCAATGCCCCATACGTCGAAAAGTTCTACTTCTAGAATGGGATTTAGGGGCATCATATTTCGTTTGGAAATTCTTCCTATCATTTGACATCTTGTGCAAGTTTTGCAATACTCAAATGCGTCTCTAAACACAGTTGGCCAATAAAAGCCACTTTGCAGAATTTTCTCGGCAGTTTTGCGGGGACCAAAATGTCCACCGCAAGCGAACTCATGACAAAAAGCTAGCACGCTTCTAGTCTCCTCGTCGGGGACACATCTCCTAATGATTTGGTCGCTACAATATTTGAAAAGATAAGGATCTTCCCACATGTAATACCGAACTTGAGACAAGAATCGGTATCTATCCTGTTTAGACCAACTAGGTGGTGTTTGGTTTGTGACTAAGTAATTTACTATGTCAGCAAACCATGGCTCCTTAGAGATGGCTAGAAGTTGCTCATCGGGAAAATTGTCATTGATGGGCAGCTCGTCAGAAGGTGCGTTTGGCACACGAGAGAGATGGTCAGCTACGACATTTTTGACACCTTTTTATCTCGAATTTCGAGATCGAATTCTTGAAGGAGAAGGATCCAACGAATGAGTCGGGCCTTCGCATCTTTTTTAAGCATAAGGTATCGAAGAGCGGAATGGTCAGTGAAAATCGTGGTCTTGGTCCCAAGTAGGTATGGGCGGAATTTCTCCAAAGCGAACACTACTGCCAAGAATTCCTTCTCGGTTGTAGTATAGTTCATTTGGGCGTCATTGAGCGTCCTACTCGAATAATAGATCACGTGCTGCTTGCTGTCCTTACGCTGTCCTAAGACAGCACCTATCGCAAAATCTGAGGCATCGCACATGATCTCAAAAGGCTTGGACCAGTCCGGAGGTGAGATGATAGGAGCAGAGATAAGTTCCATTTTCAATTTCTCCCATGCAGTATGGCACCTATCATCAAAGATGAAGGACACGTCTTTAGCTAGAAGGTTTGTAAGGGGTCTAGCAATTTTGCTAAAGTCCTTAATGAACCTACGATAAAATCCGGCGTGTCCTAAGAAAGACCGAATGTCCTTCACGCATCGCGGAAGTGGAAGTTTCGCTATGATCTCCACCTTGGCCTTGTCTACCTTAATCCCTTCCCTAGATATCTCGTGACCTAGGACAATCCCATGTTGCACCATGAAGTGACACTTTTCCCAATTGAGGGTCAAGTTCTTTTCGGTGCACCTACTCAGCACTAGCTCCAAGTGATGGAGACACTGGTCAAATGAATTTCCATAGACGGAGAAGTCGTCCATGAAAATTTCTAGGAAACGCTCGACCATATCAGAAAACAGCTTAACATACAACGTTGGAATGTGGCGGGGGCATTGCATAGGCCGAAAGGCATTCGACGGTAGGCAAATGTCCCAAATGGACACGTGAACGTTGTCTTCTCTTGATCCTCCGGGGCTATAGGAATTTGGTTATACCCTGAATAACCGTCCAAAAAGCAGTAATACTCATGACCTGCTAATCTTTCCAACATTTGGTCAATGAAAGGGAGGGGAAAATGATCTTTCCTAGTAGCTGCGTTCAACTTGCGGTAGTCTATGCATACTCTCACCTTGGTAGGCAATCGTGTTTGCACTAACTCATGCTTGTCGTTCTCTACCACAGTAAAGCTAGACTTCTTAGGGACCACATGCATTGGGCTAACCCATTCGCTATCGGAAATGGGATAAATGATCCCATTATCTAACAGTTTTACTATTTCAGCGTGTACAGCCTCCTGCATGAGTGGGTTTATCCTACGCTGTGGATCCCTCTTCGGTCTAACCCCTTCCTCTAGATGGATACGATGCTGGACTATCGTAGGGCTCAGTCCCTTGATATCTGCCATAGTCCAACCAATGGCTTCCCTATATCTCCTAAGGGTTGCCAGCAGGTCCTCCTCTTGCCTATTGGTCAAATTAGATGCAACTATGACCGGTAACGTCTCTTGTTCACCTAGGTAGGCGTACTTAAGATGTTTGGGCAAGGCTTTTAACTCCAAAGAAGGAGTTGGCTCGATGGGTGGAGGAGTTAAGCTAGAATCTCCCATCTCTATAGAACTCAGATTTGATTCCCATTCGATCTCATCAAGACTGATATCACTTGTTTCTAACTCTTCCTCTTCCTCTGACTCAAATATGATCTCATCATTATGCTCACTCGTCATGTTCTCAATGGAGTTAACCTCAAAGGGTTGGTCGGTCACATCGTAGGGATGCTTACCTAGGTTGAAAACATTGACTTCCTTGGTCATATCCCCAAAAGTCAGTCTCATGGAACCGTTTCTACAATTTATAATTGCATTAGCGGTTGCTAGGAACGGTCTTCCTAAGATAACGGGAGTTTGGGACCTAGGATTAGACACAGGTTGTGTCTTAAGACAATGAAATCGACCGGGTAAATGAATTCTCCAACCCGCATGAGAACGTCATTGATCTCTCCCTTGGAACTTTGATAGAGCGGTCAGCCAACTGAATAGTAACTTGGGTCGGGTTGAGTTCACCTAATCCAAGTTGTTGATATACGGAGAAAGGGAGCAAATTGATGCTAGCTCCTAAATCGAGGAGTGCTCGATTGATTTCGGCTCGACCTATGGTGCAAGAGATGGTGGGGCAACCAGGGTCCTTATACTTGATAGGGATCTGGTTGGACAATAGCTCACTAATGTTAGTGGCTAGAAAAACTTCTTAGGCACACTAGTCTTTCTTTTCTTGGTGCACATGTCCTTAAGGAATTTGGCATAGCTAGGGACCTGTTGGATTGCATCAAGAAGTGGAATGTTGAGCCTAACTTGATTGAACACCTCTAATAATTTCTCCATATGTGCATTGTTGTTGCTTCTAAGCCTATTTGGAAATGGGGCTATAGGCTGGTGCAACTGATCTGCTGACTTTTCAGCTTCAGTTTCCTTGGGACTGGATGGAGAAGGAGTGGAGCTAGATGGAATGGAAGTGGAGCTAGATGGAATGGATGGCTGAGATGGATCCGATGGCATAGATACTTGATTATCAACTTGTTTCCCAGATCTGAGTGTATGAACCATGTGACACTGATTTGGGTCTTGAGCCTCATTGGCTGGCCTAGGATTCCTAGGATTTGGCAATGGTTGACTCGGTAGGGTACCCCTCTGTCTCTCTTGCTGGTTCAATTGGAGCTCTATCCTACTTAGGACTTGAGCCAGCGTGTCTTGGCTTTTGACTAGGGTATCCACCTTTCTTTCCAAATTTGAAAGTCTTGTCTCCATTTGTGAATTTTGGAAAGACGGTGGAGGATTTTGACTAGGGAAATTTTGTTGATAGGGCGGATTTTGGAAGTTGTTGGAGAATTTGGGCCTCACTTGATCATTGTTGCTTGGGCCCCATGAAAAATTGGGATGGTTTCTCCAACCGGGATTGTAGGTGGGTGCATAAGGATTGTTGGCGGGCCTTGTGAAGGCCGCACTCATATGTTCGGGCAAGCTTTGATGCGCGATGAAAACAGGACATTCCTCGAACACATGGTTCATATCTTGACAATAAGTACAGCCCGCCGAAGATGTTGGGCTGACTTGGTTCACAGAGACTGGCTCTTTCGTTTCAAGAGCCTCTAGTCTACGCATAACAGCAGCTAACTTAGCATCGGTTGCTACGTTGGCCTCAATGGAATGGATACCTCCTTTAGAAGAAGTAGGGTCATTAGTCCTAGATTTTTCAGGAGTAGGGTCCCATTGGATGGATTTTTCAGCTAATTCCTCAAACAATGTCCATCCTTCATCTTCATTCTTTTGCAGAAATCCTCCTTGACACATGGATTCTAACAGTGTTTTAGTAGAATAATCTAATCCATCATAGAGAACTTGGCAAAGTCGCCATTTCTCTATCCCATGGTGAGGACATTGGGCAAGGAGATCCTTAAAACGCTCGAAGTATTTCCAAAAAGGTTCATTGGCTGTTTGCTTAAACTGGAGGATATTCTTCCTAATCAGTGCAGTCTTGTGAACGGGATAAAATTTCTTTAAGAAGGCCTTAATGAAATTATCCCAAGAAGATATTGAACCGGCCTCTAGACTGTAGAGCCATTTCTTTGCTAAATCCTTTAAAGCAAAGGGGATAAACCTAAGTTTGATAGCATCGTTTCCTAACTTAGGTATATTCATCATTTGACATACTTCTTCAAATTCCCTTATGAAGAAGTATGCATCCTCAGATTCAAGTCCATGAAATTTGGGAAGAGTGTTGATGTATTGTGGCTTGAGTTCATATGGTTCAACACTTTCGATAGTGAGCTGGATGCAAGAAGGAAGAGAGGTTCTAATAGGATAGAACCTATCTTGGAGTGACTGTGGTTGTGCCATGTGTGAGTCGGGCTTGAGCTCGGGTGGTGAACTAGTTCTAGTTAGCCTGGATGTAAGTGGGTCTCTCGACCAAGCGGTCATGCACAATCAGCAAACAAGTTCACCCAATCAATCAAAAAAAAAAAAAAAAAAAAAAGAAAAACAATCAAAAGTCCTAATCTAAGGTAAGCCTTGACCTAGACGACTCCTAACTTTAGACTGTCCTTAGGAGGTCTACTGTCGACGTTAACCACAAGCTAATCGGCCAGGTAGGTGGCAAGACCGGTGGGAGGTTTTCCGTCAGAGACGTTCCTTAATTAAATAACCACCGTTCTTCGGGCTTTCGGCCCTCAATCCCTGCCTAGACACCGATTTTACAAGAGTTAATTTGAACAATTTTCCTCCTTCGGTCAATCTCCTATTGAGTCTGAGTTAACCTAGGGCCAACGTCTAGTCAAATTTTACTTAAGGTTAGGGTTGTGAGTGTGACGGATATGATTTGTGGGCCAAGGAAGGGTGATGAAATCCCCACCTTATCTTGCTTATGGGTTATGCCCTTAAGATGAATTAGTGTACGTGTAAAGCGGTAGAAAAGTAATCACTCAAGAAAGCAGTAAACAACCAAGAGTGTTTCCTAATCTATATGCTATGCAAACGTACCTTGTCGCCAGCACTCTTCAACAGAATTAAAAAAAATGTAAATAGACACGTGCCCTAAATGCAAGAGTCTAAAATTTTTTTTTATTTTCAACAAATGGGTTAATGTTATTAATTAGCAGTTGCAGAGTGATCACAGAGAAATAATATCACAGCAGAAAATAGAATTTTGCACTGCAGAGCAACCTGCAGAAAAATATATCAGTAGTCCACTACAATTGTCGCGGATTCGCGGCTTTTGCCGCGTTTCAGCGGCAAAGTTGTAGGTCCAGGTGCTCTGCCTTCGAGGGCAGAGGCACTGGATAGCTATATGTGCTTTCTGCTGCTCTGTTTTTGTTTCCTGTTCTCTGTACCTGCAACAGAAAAGAAAGAATGATTAGAACGAGGAAATCGTGCCGTTCCTTCCCGGGCAACGGCGCCAAAATTTGATTGAGATTTTGATAATTGAAATAGAGTTCAGAATTCTTAGTCTCAATGCGAATCCGCTGTAGCAAGGGCTCAAGCGGGTCGTGATCCTCAGGGAAGGATGCGATGAAAGCTTTTCGACTCGATTCCTCTGTATGCTTCAAGTAAGAAAAGAGAGATTAGATTGGTGATGAAAATATGAGATTAAAGACGTGGTTTGCTGATCTTCTACCACAACCCTATTGCAAGTTAAGGAGCTTGATCTTCATCTTAAGATTGATATGATTCACCCTAGGTCATTACAAATAATTCAAGCAAGAAAAATCAATGCTAGATTCTTGCTAAGTTACATTATCTAAAAACTAAACTATGGTTCATCCTAACATCTAGGTGCAGCCTAATAAAAGACGAATCTCAAACTTATGCTGTCCTAGTTCTTAAGTTGAAGTCATGAAAAGTCTTTTTGATATGCAACCTAGATTAGGATTTCTAGGTATTTGTTTAATCTTCTAGAAAAATTGTTTTTAATACCTAGGGTTTCGATAGATGTTCCTTAATCAGATCTAGGCTTAACTGCTCTAGGGTTGCTTCAAGAGTCTCAGCAAACCACTAGAGAGATTTAGTTCTTCATTATTTTTTTTCTTTTCAAATTATTTAATTTTTTTTTATTTTTATTTAATGAAAAAGATTGCAAAGAAAAGGAAAAGAAAACAAGAAGAGATCGCAAATTAAAACTCCAATCAGAAAGATCACAAAATAAAATGGAATTGCAGAAAATAAATGAGAACAAAAGAGTGACCTTTATTTCAGATGAACCTCTGGTTACACAATTGTCTCCTTCTCCACAACGTACATGGAACGAAAAAAATTACAACTTGCTGAATAAAAAATGGCTAAAGAAAACCCTAGTCGTCTCTGGATGCCTGTACGTTGCACTGCAGGGGATATTTATAGTGCAGTAGGTGATAGAGTCCCGGATAAGATCACAGACGAAATCTGGTAGTCTGGATCATCCAAACTGCCGCGGAATCCTGGGATTTGCCGCGCGTTTGCGGCAATTTGGTGAAGTCTGGCCACGCGCTTTGGCGCGTGGCCTCTCCTGGTCCGTCCATTTGGGCGCCTGCTTCTGGAATCTGCATCCTGGCCTTTTAATCTGGATTTTTGAGATAACTTAGTAATCAAGTTACCCTTAATCCAGATTTCTTCAAATCTTCTTTCCACGAAATTTCTTCTTATCTTGGGCTTTTATCCTCATCCTGCAAGTGTTTAGGGTTGGATAGAAGTCTATCCTTCCCTTATTTCTGATATTTGCAATTTTTAGCCCTTGTATTTGCATTTTTACTTCTTGTAATTGCGCTTTTTCACCTGGGCTTCAAACATGGGCTTGGATCTGGGCTTTTGGGCTCTTTAAGCTTTATTTCTCATTAAAATAATAATTCGAGGCCTGCACACATTAAATAACGAAATATTAATAAATGTGCATTATAATATGAATAAATGTGCAAATGTGATGGTATATATGATGACAATTATGCATTTTTCACTACCTATCAATGTACATTAGATCTAGTGCATACATATTAGTTTAAACAAGGTGAGAACACTAAATATAGATCCATATAAAACATGGGTGTCTCAAGTAACTAAACATGTATAACACTAATCTAATCAACATGACATAAGCATAATGAACAATAAACCATCGCATGCTATAAATTGATGAACATGAAAAATATGCATAATAAAACGGGAGTTAGAGATCGATACAAAAACCGATGAAGGCACCTCTCTAGTTCTCCAAACCAATGGTGGTCCTCTCCACCAAACTCCCCTTGAAAGTGATGCATCCAAATTTGTTCTCTTAAGAACGGAACGCATCCACTCCAAGGCACCGCCACTCTCACGTGATGCGAGAGCCCACACCTACATCAAATATATGAGGGGTGGTCTTTGGTACCCATTTTCTTTTGGGTCCATAGGGGTTAGTATCTTTCCTAACCCAAACAAGATTATTTGCTAAATTTTCAACATGTAAACGATCATAGCAAAATCTATCAAGGTGGCCTTTTCGACCACAATGTGTACATGTGTACACATGAGCATACATGTTATGGTTGTGTCCGTGATGAGCATGTGTATGCCGTGATGGGTGTACATGTAAAGATGGAACTTGTTTCTTGCGAACCAAGGTTTCCAAGCGTGTATGATTCAAAGTACATTGGCTTAAAGTGGAGCCTAAACAATCTACACTTTTTCTTCAAAATATTTATGTGATTTTCAATACTAGAATATAAAGTGAAGCATGCAATAGGTGTGCTAGAAGAAGAAGCTACACTAGCATGGCAAACATGAGAATCTAAATCATTTTGCAAGAATTTATTTTATTTAAAACTAAATCCAATTCTTTTGTAATGAATTCAATTTTATTTTTCAAAACAAGGTTATCTTTTAAAAAAAATCCAATTAGAAGATAAAGCCTCATAGTTTTTCACAACATCATCACAATCATTTTTGCTTTTTAAAACATCAATCTCTTTTAGGGCAAGGTCTAGTTGAGATCTTAGTGAGTCACGTTCACTAGTAATCTCTTCCTTCTCTTGCAAAACCGATTCAAAAGTTGAGCACAAATCCTTCATTTCTTCTTTAGTTCAAGATTATTTTTTTTCAAAAGATTATGTTTTTCCAAAAAAATTTCAAGTTTTATGGCAAGTTCCATATTTAAGGTTTGAGCTTCTAAACAACCATCGTAATAGGAACTAGAGCAATCATCTAATTGAGAATCCGATTGTACCTCAAGGGAGTTTTTTCCTTGGACCATGAGGCAATGCTCGTCGGACTTGTCTCTCCTAGATCTCCTCAACTTGTTGATAATCCTTGGAAGCTCGGGAGAAGTCAATATGCTCCAAACTGCAAAAGCTGAATCATAATGATCAAACATCGGTAAAAGATCTTCATTAAGAGATGCTCTAAGTGTTTTAAGTGCTAATGCATTTGCCCTTTTATGCTTGCTATGATTTGGGTAGGATTCTTGAATAGTGGCTTGATAAACTAAATGTCCTAGGCTTTTTAAGTGACTACTCATATTGGCCTTCCAAACATCAAGTCTAAAAAGTCAAACATAGGAGGGCTATCCATGAGTGCAACTATATGTGTGCAAATGAACAATGCAAATGAAGATTAGCAAACCAAGATCTCACTCCTAGGTGGTTAAACCTAAATATCAGGAGCGGAGGCTCTAATACCAATGAAATCACCTAGAGGGGGGTGAATAGGTGATAATGCTAATCTATTCAACTTAATGCGGAATTTAAAAACTAATTGCAATTAACAAGAGATGCACACTCAAACAAGCCAAGCAAATAATTATGAATGAACAATATGAATAGATGCAAGGCACAAAGTAAAGAGAGAGAGAGAGAGAGAGAGATAGAGTAAGAGCCAAGGGAACAAGCGCAAACAACAAGATATGTTTCGAGGTTCGAGCACCCAGCTCTACATCCCCGCCTTCACACAGAAGGATTTTAAGTCCACTAGCTTGTCCACAAAGGACTCCCACAAAGGGAACCTCCACCGAGGATTTGGGCAATCACAATTACAAGGAGTACCCAACTCCTCTCCTTACAAACACAACCTCCTCCTTGAGGCACAACTCCAAGCCAACAAACAATCACCTCACAACTTGAGGGATTAGCACAAAGCAACACAAGGATCACCTCACAACTTGAGGGATACAACCCAAATGCACAACCTCCTCAACACAATGAGGGAAAGGCACAAAGCCAAGCAAATGAAGGGTTTTCAACTTGGTGGTCTAAACAACAACCACAAACAATCTCTTTCTCCCACACAAAGATCCTATAGAATAAGAAAGTAGATGTAGCTCAAGTGTGGAGAAAACCAATGGAATGGAAATTAAAATCACAAAGAAATTCCTTGGGAAAAACTGAAACCAAGATATAGAAGTTGAATCAAAACTCTTTTTCCCAAAAACCCTTTTCTTTGATATTCCAAACCCTAGCAAAAACACCAAATAGATTGTTCAATTTAAGTCCAAAAACTTCTTTTGATTGCTGTGAAAACACCAGAGAGTAAGGAAAAATTCGCACAAAAAAATCTTGGAGAAAAACTCTTTCCAATGGGGTATTTATAGCCCCCAAAAAAATATAGCCGTTGGCAGCAAAAACTGCCAGAAATGACCTACCGGTCGACCGCTCGGTCGACCGGCCAACGGTCACATTTTGACCGTTGGCAGTTGATGGTCGACCGCCCGGTCGACCGAAAAGAACAAAGAGCACTACTCTCTAGTCCGGTCGACCGGCCGGTCGACCGTACCGAGTGTCTGCCAGACGTGCACAGGGCTGTGCACGTCGGTCGACCGCTATGTCGACCGGCCCTTGGTTCGGTCAACCGTGCGGTCGACCGACCTGGCCTGTCAGCCACTGTTCTGGGTCAGAAAAACAGAGTAAAAATTATTCTAATAAATCCATAAAACTTGTAAAAATACACAAAAATAGTTTTATTATTTTATTTTGAAATATAAACTTGTGATAAAATTTCATCACAAATAACAAACATTTTGAAACATTTTTGTGTCTTATCATTTTTACCAAAATCCAAAAACTGTATTTTCTAAAACTTGGATTTTTGAATAGAAAATACATTTTGTCCAAAACTCATTCAAATACAAAAACATGATATTAAACAACATTTAGGCATGATGCATATGGGTAGAAAACCAATATGCATGAAACATATATATATATATATATATCCATGTTTTTGACTTTAATTCCAAAATATGTTTTGACAAAAATACCAAAACATAAAACACATGAATATGTAAGTCAAAACTAAGTTTGTCTAAATAGTTGAAGCATGCATGTATATAGAACAAATCTAATATACATTAAACTATGTAAACTTATTTTGATATAATATCTATTCATGCAAACCAAGATCGGTTAAACCAAAAACCGAAAACCAATATTTAAAACGTGAAACGTGTGTGTTGTGAACTTGAGCATATCATACTATTCTAATCTTTACAATTTGGATCTAAACACAAAACTAAACTATGGTACCGATGTCTTCTTGTAGAGCGCAATCTCCAGGCCGACTCGATCCAAAACTCTTTGATCCACCGAGCAAGTGCTACATATGATCTTTGACGCTCGGGCTCTTGAATCAACATGTGAAAGCTTTCAAATCATCTTGTTGAAGCTAAACACCAACTAATAACTTGATTAATGATCTGAAACTAAATAACACATGATTATTAGTACACATAACTACATGAGTTAATCATCATCAAAACTAGAGTGGAAGGCCTTTGGGCCAACACCCTGTGTGGGAGTCCTGTGTGGACAAGTTATTGGATTGGAAATCCTTCTGTGTGAAGGTGGGGACGTAGAGCTGTGTGCTCGAACCTCGAAACATATTCGTGTGTTTGCGTTTGATCCATTGACTCTAACTCTCTCTCTCTCTCTCTTTTATATTGTGCCTTGCATCATTTCATATTGCTCATTCATTATATGCTTGGCTTGTTTGTGTGTGCCTCACTTGTGTTTAACCACGAGAGCTTCATATAGCACCTCAACTCTTATTCAGAGGAATCAATAGGAGTTAGTCCAGAGCCCTTCACCGGAAATTTGGCTACACTCGTTCGTTACATTAAGTGTGTTGCAAATTAAGTTTTAATTTCCGCATTTTGTTCATTAGATTAGCCGTACACCTATTCACCCCCCCTCTAGGTGTACTTTCAATTGGTATCAGAGCCTACGCTCCTGATATTGGTTTAACCACCTAGGAGTGTGATCTGGTTGCTAATCTACATTTGCATTTGATTTGCATTTGCACACATATTGTTTGCACTCATGGATGTCCCTCCCATGTTTGATATCTCTAGACTTGATATATGGAAGGTTCTGATGAGTTGTCATTTTAAAACCCTATGTTATAAAGTTTACGTTGCCATTACCAAGGAATCCTACCTTAGTGATAGCAAGTATATAGAGGCCAATGCACTAGCCCTAAAGGCACTTAGAGCATCTCTTGATAAAGAATATTTACATGTGTTTTCTCTCTATGAGTCCGCTTTTACAGTATGGAGCATTTTGACATCTCCCGAGCTACCAACGCTTATCGATAAGAAGAGGAGATCTAGGAGAGACAAGTCCGATGAACGTTGCTTCATGGTCCAAGGGAATGACTCCCTTGAGGTACAATTAGAAACTCAACTAGATGCTATCACTAGTTCCTATTGCAATGAGTGTTTAGAGGCACAAGCCATGAATGATGAACTTGCTAAAAATTGTGAAAATTTGATTTCAAAATACAAACTTTTGAAAAAGGAAAGTCTTGGTTTAAAAGAAGAAAATAAAAATTTATCTTCTAGACTTGAGATTGTTTTGCAAGAAAGGGATGAGATTTCAAGTGAAAGTGACTCGCTTAAATCCCAACTTGATCTTGCACTTAATGAAAACAAAATTTTGAAAAGTAAAAATGATTGTGAGTATGTTTTGAAGAAAAATGAGGATTTAACTTCAAAACTTGATTTTGTATTAAAAGAAAATAATTCTTTGAAAAATAAAATAAATTTGATTTCACAAGAATTGAAAGATTGTTTAAAGAAAAATGTATCTTTGAAAAATGATTTAGATTCTCATGTTTGCCATGCTAGTGTAGCGTCACATCCTAGCTTACCTATTGCATGCACCTCTTCTATAATTGAAAATGATATATCTATGCTAAGAAGAGTGTTGATTGTTTGGGCTCCACTTTGAGCCATTGTGCCATGACCACTCACGTTTGGAATCTATGTTTTGAAAGAAACAAGTTCCATCTTTACATGCACACCATCCACGGCATACATATGCTTCGCACGTTCATGTACACAACACTATGTATGCTCATGTGTACACTTGTACACATTATGGACGTAAGGGCCACCTTGCTAAGTTTTGCTATGATCGTATACATGATTCAAATTTAGCAACTAAATTTGTTTGGGTTAGGAAAGGAACTAACCCCCATGGACCCAAAAGAGTATGGGTACCAAAGACCACCCCTATTGTATTTGATGTAGGTGTGGGCTCTCGCATGACGTGAGAGTAATGGTGCCTTGAGATGGATGCGTTTCGAGCTTTATGAGGACTATTTGAATGCATCACTTTCAAGGGAGTTTGGTGGGAGGACCACCTTGTTTTGGAGATAAGGAGATGTGCCTCTTCGGTTTTGGTAATAATCTCTTACTCCTCATTTATTATTTACATGCTTTTCATATCATTGATTTTAGCATGTTTTGATGTTTCATGATTAATATGTTATATGCCATGATATTTAGATTAGTGATATACATGTTTAGTTATTTGAGACACCCATGTTTAATATGGATTTATATCTTTGTGTTCTCACATTTGTTTTAACTAATGTGTATGTCCTAAATCTATGCATGTGCATATACATAATGATCATATGTATGTTTATGAGTTTTGAATTGATTTCTATGCTTTATGTTTTGATTACATGTTTAGATGTTAGTTTTCATTAAAACTTAGATATATACTTGTACAACTAGTGAGCCACAAATAGACTTTTATATGTTTGTGCTTAAACGCTCATTGTGTTCATTAGATGTACTAGTATAGCCTAGTTTTGATGATTCATACATTTTGACTTGTATTCTCATTTTGTACATGTTTTCATGTTTACGTTTAACTTCATGTATATGTCTATTTTGTCCAAACTATTGGCTATACATATACATCCCTTGAGTCACTTGCCTTCATGCATATACTTTTGTGGACTCGTTTATATTTGGATATGTATGTATACTTTAGTTTGTACAAAACATACAAATACCTTGAAGCCTATTAGTTTTGATGATTTTCATGTTTTTAAGGAATTTCATAATTGAGCTAAATTGTCTATTTTCATGACTATGTCTTTCACACAAAACTTGTACACTCACATTATTTGAGGTTTTCTCATGATTTTGTTTTCATGAGTCCTATATGAGCTTTATATCTTTTGAGTGTCAATTGTTGAGTGATTTTCATGTTTCATGAAATTTATTTTTGTTTTATTCCTTACTTGAAAGATTTCGTACTAGTTTTCAAATTTTTCTTAAAACTAGTTCTTATTCTTCATTATGGTAGAGCTTTTCAAATATACTATATTTTCAAACCTATTTTGAAAACCCTACCCATTTAAGGGCGGTTGGTTGGGCGACCATGCCTTGTATGCTTAATATTGAAAATCATTTTAAACATGCGCATGAAATGGGTGGTAAGTAATATGAGTTATACACTTGATCTTATTTTGTTTTCAATTGGTATCATTGGATTTTTTCAATTAGTATCACTATTTACATTCTTTTTGTATACTCATATATGTTTTTATATATGTATGCTTTCAACTTCAAATAGTATCAATTTCGATTGGTATTAAATTTTCCATACATATATATATGCTCCATTTGTGCTTACTATATCTCTATATCTTCGAGCACAAATTTTAGTTATGCTAAGCTTGATTACTTAAATGACTATTTTATTTCAATTGATTATGTTTCAATTGGTATCATATACAAGCTTATGCATCATTTTGTTTGGTATTTCATAAAAGGGGAGAAAATTCATATTTCACCTTTCAATTGGCTTTGGTATTCTACTCCCACACTTTATGTTGAAAAATAATTAGAAAAGGATATTGATTATTTTTGGTATCATATGCTTTTAATGAAAAATAACTTTCAATTGGTACTAATCTTTACAAATTGGTATCAAGATTACCTATAAGTTTACTTACAATAAAGAAAGCAATAAAACAATGTTTACAATTGGTATGTTTTATTGATATCAAAATTTTTGTTTGAATTGTTCAAAATGATTTATTTACATACAATTGGTATTTAATTGGTATTTACTTACAATTAGTATCAATTGGTATTTAAATTTATATTAAAATATTTGTTTTATGTACCACATTATGTACTTTCAATTGGTATATTTCATTGATATCATGACACACTCAATTGATATATTTTTTCAAATTGGTATCATAATGTTTTGTTTTGATTTCACCCCTTATTGATATTTTTTTGTTTAAGACAAAAAGGGGAGAATATTGTTTCCTTTGACCCTTTGTTGATGATTGACAAAAAGGGAGAGAAAGATTTTGAGTTTATATATGCATATTTGTGTTTTGCATATATTGAGTTTATACATCTTACTATTATATATGAGAAAAATGACTTTGAGAGTTTAAACAAAAAGGGGGAGAAGGTTTTTGAAATATATGTTTGATTATGCATGTTTCTCTCTCCTAGTTGTTGCATACATTTGTTTAATATCATGTGCTTCATTGAATATCTTATTTTTTATTGATATGCATGAGTTAAGGGGAGCTTCCTTGAAGCTTAACTTTAATCCATGCATATATAACTCCATGAGTTTTGTCATCATCAAAAAGAGGGAGATTGTTGGCCCAGAGGCCTTCCACTCTAGTTTTGATGATGATTAACTCATGTAGTTATAGTTTACTAATAAGCTTGTGATGTTTAGTTTCAGATATTTAACCAAGATATTAGTAGGTGATTAGCTTCAACAAAGGTATTTTTGGAGCGTTCACATGGTGATTTAAGAGCCCGAGCGTCAAAGTTCATACCCTAGCACTCGTTGGAGTCAAGCTCGGTGGATCACGTTTGGATCGAGTTGACTTGGAGACGGCGCTCTACAAGAAGACTTCGGTACATGTTTTGGATCCATTTGTTAAAGATTAGATAGTGTGATATGCTCAAGTTCAACACACACACGTTTCATGTTTTGGTTTTCGATTTTGGTTTAACCGATCTTGGTTTTCATGAATAGATAGAATCAAAATAAGTTTACATGGTTTAATGTATATTAGATTTTTTCTATATACGTGTATGCTTCAACTATTTATACAAACTTAGTTTGATAACCTATTCATGTATTTAGGTTTTGTATTTTAACAAAACTTATTTTTGGACTTTAAGTCAAAAACATTGATATATATCTTTATATGTATATTGGATTATATCCATATACAATATGCCTAAAGTTGTTTCAATATCATGTTTTTGTATTTGGATGAGTTTTGGACAAAACGATTTTCCATTTCAAAAATCTAAGTTTTGGAAAAATACGGAATTTGGTTTTGGTAAAATTTTCATAACACAAAAAGAGTTCAAAATGTTTGTAACTTGGTTTGATTTTTACTCATACAAGTTTGTATTTCAAAGAGAATATAAGAACTTATTTTTGTGGATTTTTAGAAATTTTATGGGAATTATTTGATATTAAAAAGACCAAGTTTTAAATCCCTTAAACAGCCCTGCCAGGCTTTGGCGGTCGACCGGGCCGGTCGACCGGACCCAGGGTCGACCGGATCGGTCGACCGATGTGCACAAGGTCGTGCACGCTGACCTGCCACTTGGGCCGGTCGACCGAGCGGTCGACCGACTGCAAGTGCCCTACTCTCGGGTGGGGGCGGTCGACCGGACGGTCGACCGTGAGGCTTGCCACGGTCGACCGAGCGGTCGACCGGCCAGAGAGCAAGTGCTCTATGGAATTGGCGCGGTCGACCGGGCGGTCGACCGACAGGCTCAACGGTCAAATTTTTGACCGTTGGCCGGTCGACCGGCTGGTCGACCGAAAGGTCAATTTGACCTTGCAGCTGCCAACGGGCAGAATTTGTATGGGGGCTATTTATACCCCATTTGTAGTGGGTTTTGGTTAAGAATTTTTAAGAGCAAAATTTCTCCTATTCTCTAGTGTTTAAACAGCAAGTTTTCAAAAGATTTTGGGTTCAAAAGATCTATCTTTATTTGTTTAAAGTGTTGGAAAATTCAAAGAAAAGAGAGTATTTGAGAATGGTTTTTGATCTCTAATTCCATATCTATCTTGTGATTTTCCAAGTGTTTTTCTTTGTTGTTTTCATTTCCAAACACTTTATTTTCTCACTTGAGCTTATCATATCTACCTATCTATTAGGATCATTGTGTAAGTGAGAAAGAATTGGTTTGTGGTCTTTTGTTCACTAAGTTGTAAACCCTCCTACTTTGTGTTATCCCTCTTGTGTAGAGGTTGATTTGTGGAGTGGTGGCTTTGTGCCCTATCCCTCTAGTGAGAGGTTAATTGGTTGTTTGCTTTGTGCCTATCCCTCATTTGTGAGGTTGATTTGTGTGGCTTTATGCCTAGCCTCTAAGTGTAGAGGTGGTGTTTGTAATTGAGAGAAGAGTTGTGTACTCCCGGTTGTATTGCCCCAAATCCTCAGTGGAGGTTCCCGGTGTGGGAGTCCTGTGTGGACAAGTTAGTGGATTGAAAATCCTTCTATGTGAAGGCGGGAATGTAGAGCTGTGTGCTCGAACCTCGAAACATATTCGTGTGTTTGCGTTTGATCCATTGACTCTAACTCTCTCTCTCTCTCTCTTTTATATTGTACCTTGCATCATTTCATATTGCGCATTCATTATATGCTTGGCTTGTTTGTGTGTGCCTCACTTGTGTTTACCACGAGAGCTTCATATAGCACCTCAACTCTTATTCAAAGGAATCAAGAGGAGTTAGTCCAGAGCCTTTCACCGGAATTCGGCTACACTCGTTGGTTACATTAAGTGTGTTGCAAATTAAGTTTTAATTTCCGCATTTTGCTCATTAGATTAGCCGTACACCTATTCACCCCCCCTCTAGGTGTACTTTCATCATCATCCTAATTAAAGATAGAGATGGACTTCGATTTGAACCAAATTGCTTGCACCACAAGATGAAGATAAATGAGAGAAAATCTAAATTTAATTCAGATTCAGACTGAACACCCTTTAGTATTTCAATCATACGTTTCTCTATAGAAACTCAAATTTAATGATTCAAGATGCTGCAGAAAGTAGACTTGAAGAACTACAACTCCTATTTTTATCACACTTTTTAATTCAGCTATTTGATAAGCCATATTCAGCTATCAACACGATAACAAGTTGCAGGTCAGAATTAAATTTCTACGAATAAGTCAAAACAAGTTTGGAGATAAGAGGATAATTCAAATTCATAAATATTTTACTCCTCCTATCTTCATACTCTTCTTATCCCTCTGCTTTTCTCCTATAAATACCCCTGTAGAGCAACAGAGGAAGGGCAACTCTCAGAAGCTCAAGTTTAGGGTTTCCTTTAGATCCTCTTTCTTTTCGAATTTATTTGTATTTTTCTAGTTCTTTTTACTTTGAAGAAGAGTTGAAGAAAGAAGAAGGCTTTGTACTGAGTTAGTGACAGACTTAATAAAAGGTCATTTTTTTTCTTTCAATCTCTTTTCTTTTTTAATTTGTGTTTTATTTATTTTAGTTTCATCTATTTTATGCAATCTTAGAATACCATGCTAAATTCCACTATAATTATGTGTAACTAATTCCTTAGTAGCTAGCTAATCTCTCCACTAACTAAAACGTAGATCTATGATGATAAGTTGATTGAACTCTATGCATGTTAAAAACCCTAGGGTAAGTAAATAATTCTTGAAGACTAGTCATGAATCGAGTTAAACTAAGTTTAGGGTATACTATTTAATAATTATTCTTGGTTTATACTTGGATGCTTTGATGGTTTAATGTTAAAACTGCTTTTCTTAAACTATACTTTGAGACTTTGATAAACCAATGCTTAGCTTTATTTAGTGTACTGCCAACAGGGTTTAATCTCTTTCTTACTTTTCTTTCTTGGATTTGAAGCAACAATCTAGGGTTAATCGTTATAGGTTCAACATGATATTTATTCTTGATAGACTAGTGTTTGATTGTGGGAGATGATTAGTTGGCTATGCTTATTCTTTCTATTTAAAATATTTGCTTACAATCATAATTTCTTCTTTTACAAGCTAATTGTTAGAGAATTCGTTCCGAAAAGCTTCCATCGCATCCTTCCCTGTGGATCGATCTGTCTAGCCCTTGCTACACGGTTACATTGAGACGAGACTAAGACTTTCTAACTTTAACTATTTCTTTATTATTTTCTCGTTTCAATCATGTATGTTTTGGAACATGTAATTTGTTTTTAGTTGGACATGTAATATCTTATTTTGTATTATGGCATGGACTTGTGTATAATTATGATATCATCTTTGTTGGCGATAGATATGTATCTCTCTTATTGTTGGTTTTTATTTCTATACACATATTTATTTGCGTGGTTGTGGTTTGTGGTATTTTTATTTTGTGTATCCTATTGTATACCATCCATCTACCACATTTTTTAGAGGATGGCTGTATTGGAAGTTGGAGAAACCGTTTGTGCATACCCTTTCATATTTCTATATTCTTTGTATGCATAAATGTGTTTCATAGAGCATACTTTATAACACCATAAACATATGCTTTATATGGTGCATCTTGCTTAAATAATATATTTGTTATATGCATGTGTTTAGGGGAAAGCTTCGCTTGAAGACTCTTTCCTATATGTTTGTAATAACTCCATGTGCTTTGTCATCATCAAAAAGGGGGAGATTGTTAGCCCAAATGCCATTTGCCTAGTTTTGATGATAACAAAATGTATGAAGTTATGTTTTCTAACAATTTTCTTAAATAAGTTTCCAGATTTTTCGTTGTTGCATTTGACTTCGTAGATCAGACTCACACCGTCTTGGAGCCTTGAAGATGATGATTCAAGAGCCTAAGTATCAATGAAGGCATATAATAGGATTCATCATGCTCAAGGATTATGTTTGCAAAGAGTAAAGGCTATACAAGACTTATGTATTTTGTATTTTTAGTATAGGATTTATAGTCTTGTTAAAACCAAGATAATTAGCTTGATAGCTCTTGAGATTCACACATGCGTACACATCTATCATATCTCTAAATGTTTTTGAAAACACGTAAGCGTGTTTCTCTTTTTAGTTTTCAAAAGCGAGTTTCGAAAAAATGATTTTTTCTTTTAGAAAAGTATTTTTAACAAAATATAGTTCTACTTAGTTTTGTGATGATGTCTGATCACACACTGGACATAACATGTTCTAAGAACTTTATTTTGTGTTTATGATCATATTTTGTCGGAAAAATATTGGACGTCAAAATGTTTCTAAGAACTGAATTTGGCCCTTAGTCGGTCGACCGACCGGTCGACCATTGACAGAGCAAAATTTGTCTGTCGGTCGACCGAGCGATCGACCAATTATGCACAAGTTTTCTTAAGTGCTTTTGTGTGCACATCGGTTGACCGACAAGTCAACCGACTGAGAAACCCTTAGTCTCTGTTGGGGTACGATCGCCCATCGGTCGACCGTTAAAGGGCAAAGCTCTCCAGTTAAGTAAATCGGTTGACCGACCGGTCAACCGCCAACCCCAACGGTCGAAAATCCAACCATTGGCGGTCGACTGGCAGTCGACTGATAGAACAATTTTGTTCTAATTTTGACCCCAACAGCTAGTTTCTATTTTGTCTTTTTCTGGGTCACATCCCAATGACCATATTGGGTTTTCTCTACAAGTTTTCATGCCCTATAAATAGTGGCACTGTAGAAAAACCCCATAACAAGTTTTTAACATCCAAGATCAAGTTTTAGTGATCAAAATTCATTTTCTCAAAAGATTTTCAACTTGAGCCAAAAATTCCATAACCTTGTTTTTAACTTGAGCTTTTTTTCACATCTTTACAAGCACTTCTCACCACACAATCTCAAATTGCTTCAACTACTTCACTTGGTTATAGGATTGTATTTGTGAGAGCTTTCGTGATCAAGAAGAAGATCACGTTTTCTTATATTCTTGAAGTTGTAGAGGTTGCAGCCTCGAGTGAGCTAGTGAGCTCGATTATAGGTGTTGCAGCACCAAAGAGGGACTTGTGGGTCCATTGAGTTCTTGCAAAAATTTGTTAGGGTTGTTGATCTCGCGGGATCGGTTTAGTGAAAATCCTTCATTGCGGTGAAGGCGTAGATGTAGAGCGGTCGCTCGAAGCTCGAAACACATCATTGCATTTGTGATTGCTCTCTCCATCTCTTAACGCAACTCCTCTATTCTTGCAAGCTTATATTGTTCATCTTATTGTAAGTACCTTTTGTATTGTGATTATTTATTGCTAACTGCTAGTAATTATTTTTAATCCGCATTATTTGTTATAAACCTATACCCATCACCAATTCACGCCCTATAGGTGATTTACAACTCAACAGTGACCCAACCCATTAAGAGAATTCAAAAGCCGTTAAACACCGATTTGATTTTCGGGCGATATCTTGGCCATCCGGAGTCCAATTCCCTCGATTCTTGAGTCATTGTGACCATGGAGACAAGAGCTACGTGTTCGAAACCGCCAATTTGAGTGCTTTTTAACTCTTTTTGTAAAAAGTCATATTTATTATGAAGTGAGTATTCCAAATTACTTGAAATGGGAATTATATTTTAAACAAATCATGTTATATGATGGAGTTTGTAAATTTGTTAGCTATTGTTAAATTGTATTGTTACAAGTATTCGTCTTGTTGAGTAATCCTTGAAAATGATAATTTGATAATCTTGTATATACTGTTGTGAAGTGTTTGAATAATAGATCGATTATACATGATTATCGTATAATATTGATTTAGTTAATGCTACCAGAATATTGGGATAATCTTGTTATATTGAAAATTGTTCATGTTATCATGTTTACTAAGAAAATCTTGTTATCGTGTATCATGTGATAATTACTATCATCGATCAAATCGAGTATTCATGTAACATTGACACTAGATAATTGACACTGGGGGTTGGGAAAATTGATAGGGAAGATAACGTCTGTATTATGGGTGAATCTTGAATGTAGGTTGTACAACTAGAAATGAATTGGATTTCATCGCGGAGAATCGGGGATGTGCTGGCATCCCTGTTCTGTTATCCTGTACTATTGATACCTAGTGTTATCGTCCTGGTCCAGTACCAGGACATATTGTGGGCCATAGTTCCGGAGATGCACGGAATCCACCTAAAACACAGACAATGTCTCTACCTCAATTTCAAATAAAATCACATTAAATAACCCAACAATGATGATATCAGGAGCGTGTGTTATTTAGTCACTCTCTCATTTGGATAATGGTTCTCGTATATCATGTCCGGATGAGTTCTACTAGAGTATGGGCTCTAATATGGACTGCCAGTAATATAGGACACTGGAAGAAAATTGATTGGTCGCTAATATTGCATATTTAATATCATATTTCCATACTTATTTTAGAATAAAACTTTGCATAGTCCTAATTAATTGTTTGATTTATTTGCAGGCCCAATCTTTAAGGAGATGAAGAGAAATGAGCCCAAAGCCCACAAAAATTCTGAATTAAATCAGAATTAATTCGCACTCAATAAATCAGGGCAAAATCAAGAGTTTGAAAACTGGTTGAGAAGAATCCTCTCAGAATCGATCGGTTGAAGCAAAGATCAACGGAAGCAAGTTTGGTTTAGATTCTGACTGGATACATTTTAGTATTCGAATCATAACTTTTGCTACAAAATCTCAATTCTGATGATTCAAGATGATCCAGAAAGCCGACTGATAGAGCTACAACTCTTATGTGGATCATTATTTCTAATTCTGTCATTTGATAAGTGATATTCAGCAATCAATACGCCAACAAACTGCAGATCAGAACTGAATATCCACCTCAAATCAAGTTTGAAGATGAGGGGAGTTCAAAAATTGCCAGATTTACTTATCTTCATACTCCTCTACCCTCTCCATTTCTCCTATAAATACCTACACTCAAAGGCAAAAGGGACGACAATGCAGATTAGGATTTAGCCTAGTTTTTCATTTCTTAGTTTAGGTTTTTGTTTTTCTTTTTCATGTAATTTAGTTTTCATATATGTAATTCTGAGGAGATCAACTTTCATCGAAGAACAAGACTGAAGCTTGAGCTAAAAGTGACAATTGGTGTAAGGTTTTATTTCTTTTCTTCGATTGTTATGAAATCAAATCACTGCTATTTCCTTGTATGTTCTTTTTAGTTCTCTTCTTCTTTTCTATTTTACCTTTCTTTTTGGTACAACTGTCTTCCAAGTGAGTCTAAAAGCATCGAAAGAGCCTTGCCTTTGCGAGTGCCACCGATAGCTCATGACAATGGAATTGTGAGTCTCTCCGTATCATTTCATGCTTGCGTATCTTGATGATGTAATGTGTAAGAGACCAACACTCGACTCTTATGGGCTATGCGCTGAACGCCTCCACTTCAAGGTAAAATCGTTGCTGAAAACTCGAGGTAAGCTTTTGACGAAAAGAAGGTAAGCAATTGTTTTTATTTCTTTTCTTTTATTTCTGTAAATTAAATCACAAACACCACTTCTTCCAAATCGTTTTCATTCTTCTTTCCACTTCATTTGAACATTGTCGCTTTCTTTCGTTTTCTGATTTTTCACCTTCTTCATCTTTCACTTTCTTCTTAACTTTAACTATAACTTTCTTGTCCATTTTTATAACTTTAAAACAGAGAAGAACTCTCGCTTATTTTCTTAACGATTTCAATAAAGAACTGTAAAGCTTCCATCGCAAACCCTCCTTGTGGATCACGACCCACATAGCCACTTGCTATAGCGGAAGAATTGAGCACTTGAACATTTCATTCTTAAGTTCTATAATCTCGTATTTTGTGTGCAGGTTTAGCCTCAATCAAATTTTGGCGCCGTTGCCGGGGAGGGTAACATGTTTTTTTTTATTGAAATCTGAATTTTTTTTGAAATTTTTTTAGAACTAAACGAATTTTCTTCTCTGTTGCAGGTTACAGGGCAATTAAAGCAGGAAATTAATATTGCAGTGACATACAAGTGGTATTGGGCCTCTGCTCTAGAAAGCAGAGACCCATTGCCCTCTGAATTGCCGCGTTTCCACGGCAAAAGCCGCGGATCCGCGGCAATAAAGAGCTGACTACTAACAGGTTTTTGCAGGGCTGCTAGCTTTGCAAACTCTAGTTTGCTGCAATTATTTATTTTTTTATATGCCATCACAAAAACCTGCTAATAATCAACAGTAAAAAGTTTGTTGCAAAAAGTTAAAAATTGATTAGACGTTTGCATTTTAGGCACGTGTCTTTTCAATTCATTTACTTTTACTGTTGAAGAGTGCTGGAGCAAGGTATGTTTGCATTGCATCTAGAATAGGACTATCTCTTGGTTGATTTATATCGCTTAGAGTGCATCTTATTTATCTTGTACACTTGCACAAAAACTGATCTTAAGGGCACCACCCAATAATAAGATAAGGTGGGGATTTAATCACCCTTCCTTAGCCCAAAAATCAGAATCCAAGCACTCACTAACCCAAGCCTAACTTAAAATGAGTAGACGTTGGCCCTAGGGACATCTCGGACTCAATTAGGAGATTATCCTAAGGGGGAAAGGTGTTGGAACTTGACTCTTGCCAAATCAGTGTCTAGGAAAGGGATTAAGGGCCGAAAGCCCGAAGGTTGGTGGTTATTTAATTAAGGAACGTCTTTTGACGGAAAACCTCCCACCAACCTTGCCCTGACCTGGCTGATTAGCTTGTGGTCAAAGTCTACATTAAACCTCCTGTGGACAGTCTAACCAGTTAGGAGTCGTCTAGGTCCTAAGTCTACCCTAACTTAGGCTAGAATTTTTTTTCTTTTTTTTTTGTTTATTTGTTTGTTTTTCTTTGTTTGTATTCTATTGTGTGATATGGACTATAATAATAATTTTTTCAACTACAATAATAATCCATATTACACACCGACTTCATTTTCGGATATTACCAACCCGGCATATCATAACTTTGACCAACCTAGTGTGCCGGATTGGTCTTATCCGAATCAATATGACCCATACCCCCATCTAATAACTATAATTTCCATAATGATTTCAACTCTTCACCGAGTCAGTGGGGATTCACCTCCCCCGAGCATAATTTCCAACCACCTTGTCCTCCTTCTCCACCTAGTCCACAATATTTCCAAGAGTCATACTCAGTTCCACCAGTCCAAAATAGGAAACCATCAATTTTGGAAATGAGTATGCGTGAGTCCAAACACAAATCCCAAAATTTGATGGACTCACAATTTCACTACCACTTCCAAGACAATTCTTCATCTTTTCATCAAAATAATGAACATATCACCTATGAAGAGATGCTTGAATCCATGACTCAGGCTCAAAACTCTCGTAATAGTGACATAGATATAATGGTCGAATCTCTACGTTCTCACCGTTGGACCAGTTCTGATGTCACTACCAATTCTGTTGGAGCCGAAGAGTCAGGTTGTTTTGGAAATCAAGATTCCATTTCAGAACAACCATGTGAACTTATCCAAACTCCAAATGATATTGATAGTTTGGCTAGTTTTCCTTTTCTTGAAATAGAACTTGAAAATGATTATGATCCTGAACCCCAACTTAATGATTCAATTCTATTTCCTGATTCGATTATGACTCCGGTATCTTCACCTGACTTCAATCTTTTCCCGAAGTCAATATTGGATCCTGTACCAATTCATAAAGAAATTGAATCACCCATCTTTGAGGATCATGTTGAACTTGACCAACTTTATAATTTTGAAGATCCTATTGACAAATTGGCAAGTTCTCCATTTTTTGATATTGAACTCAATGAGATATGTGACCTAGATTCTCAAATCTGTGATCCAGTTCAACTTTCTGAATCAATCTTGACTCCCGTTTTGTTACCAAACTTGAGTAATATTTTAGAGTCAGTTTTGATTCCTCCACCTATCATTCCTGAACTGGAATCACCCATATTAGGTCACATTCCATTGTTGGAAAATACATGTGGACTGGAGTTTCAACTTCTTGACTTGGACCCAATTTCTGAACCTATTTCGACTCCTGAACCTTTACTTGACTTAAGTCACCTTCCTGAGTCGGTATTAGTTCCTGTCCTTCCTGAGTCCAAGACAACTGTTCTATCATTTCATACTCCATTCTGGGACGAGGTGGTTGACAAATTTGACTCCGAAATTAGTTATGGAATATGGAAATTAGATGGGGTCAAATATTTAATAAAAATCCTTCATGGATATATCTTTTTAATGGGTTATATTAAAGATAGTGCTGGTGGATTCCTCCGAGACCCAAGAAAAGCTGATTGGGCCGCGTTTCGTGGACCAATCAGACCACCACCGGAACCACCACCTTAAGGTAACCTTTTCCTTCCCTTTCTTCTTTTTCATGCATCTATGCATTAATTCATACATTGAGGACAATGCATGAGATAGGTGTGGGGGAGGGTCTAACATAACTTTTCTTTTTCTTTAAAATAAAAAAAATTATTAACATTTTTCTTTACTTTTAAAAACTTTTTGAAAAATAGAAACAATATTTTGACTTATTTTTGTAAGAAATTAAGTTAATTTTAAGGAATAGGAAAATCCAAATTAGGATTTCTTATACTTGGTCTAAATAAGATTATTTGTTTGATGTTTAGGGTTAGGAAGATAATTTGTCAAAGTAATTTGGTCTTGATCTTTACCTTAATGAAATATGCACACTTCACACACTTACACACTTAGGGTTCAAAAACAAAGATTCTTATGCCTTATAAAAAAAAAAGAAAAAAAAAGTCTAATTATTGATTAGCTAGGTGCTTTGGCCTAAGCAAGCCTTAATATTTATGCGAAAGATGATTAGATAAGTTATAAAAAAATATATATACAAACAAATCTAATTATTGACTAGCTAGGTGCTTTGGCCTAAGCAAGCCTTAGTATTTATGCGAAAGATGATTAGATAAGTTTGAAAAGAAAAATCCTCTGATTAAGCTGGGTATTTGTGCCTAATAAAGCATAAGTATTCACGCCTAAAAGAGGTTCATATAATAAAATCCTTAGTTTTGTGGCCTTGTTTGCTCGAGTCCTTAAGTCCTAGGGTGTCTTCTCACCTAGTGCCCTAAGACTGTCTGGTTTGGGAGTCATCGATTAAAGGCTCGTTACATGGGCAGATTAGAAAGCCTAAACTAAGGAATAATACCACCAAAAAATATATATCTATATAAATAAATAAGGCATAAGAGTTAGAGTTAATGAACCCTTAGTCAAAATTTTCACAGTCACAAGTGCATATGACTTAGGGTAAAGTAATAGACTAGATGAGAAGTACAATTTGACTCCTTACTTTGATTGATAACAAATTTTTGAATAGAGACTAAGTTTAGGAATGAAAAATTCGATTTTCCTATAACTTATAGATTGCTTAGATCTTACAATCATATTTCAAATATTTTCTCTTTCAAAATGCTTTTCAAAAATACTAACTCTTTATTTCTCTTTCTTTATGGATTTTGTGGGTGTAATCCGCTGAAAACCCTCATGAGACAAAACTCGTCCTCTAGGGGAAACCTAGAGGTTTAACGGCTTGTTGCACATGCTCAGTGCAATCGCGCGACCTGCGAAAGTGGTCTAATAATCCTTAGTATAGTTTAGCTGTTTTGCTCGAGGACGAGCAAAAGATAGGTATGGGGGTGTGATTGGTCGCTAATATTGCATATTTAATATCATATTTCCATACTTATTTTAGAATAAAACTTTGCATAGTCCTAATTAATTGTTTGATTTATTTGCAGGCCCAATCTTTAAGGAGATGAAGAGAAATGAGCCCAAAGCCCACAAAAATTCTGAATTAAATCAGAATTAATTCACACTCAATAAATCAGGGCAAAATCAAGAGGTTGAAAACTGGTTGAGAAGAATCCTCTCAGAATCGATCGGTTGAAGCAAAGATCAACGGAAGCAAGTTTGGTTCAGATTCTGACTGGATACATTTTAGTATTCGAATCATAACTTTTGCTACAAAATCTCAATTCTGATGATTCAAGATGATCCAGAAAGCCGACTGACAGAGCTGCAACTCTTATGTTGATCATTATTTCTAATTCTGTCATTTTATAAGTGATATTCAGTAATCAATACGCCAACAAACTGCAGATCAGAACTGAATATCCACCTCAAATCAAGTTTGAAGATAAGTGGAGTTCAAAAATTGCCAGATTTACTTATCTTCATACTCCTCTACCCTCTCCATTTCTCCTATAAATACCTACACTCAAAGGCAAAAGGGACGACAATGCAGATTAGGATTTAGCCTAGTTTTTCATTTCTTAGTTTAGGTTTTTGTTTTTCTTTTTCATGTAATTTAGTTTTCATATATGTAATTCTGAGGAGATCAACTTTCATCGAAGAACAAGACTGAAGCTTGAGCTAAAAGTGACAATTGGTGTAAGGTTTTATTTCTTTTCTTCGATTGTTATGAAATCAAATCAATGCTATTTCCTTGTATGTTCTTTTTAGTTCTCTTCTTCTTTTCTATTTTACCTTTCTTTTTGGTACAACTGTCTTCCAAGTGAGTCTAAAAGCATCGAAAGAGCCTTGCCTTTGCGAGTGCCACCGATAGCTCATGACGATGGAATTGTGAGTCTCTCCGTATCATTTCATGCTTGCGTATCTTGATGATGTAATGTGGAAGAGACCAACACTCGACTCTTATGGGCTATGCGCTGAACGCCTCTACTTCAAGGTAAAATCGTTGCTGAAAACTCGAGGTAAGCTTTTGACGAAAAGAAGGTAATCAATTGTTTTTATTTCTTTTCTTTTATTTCTGTAAATTAAATCACAAACACCACTTCTTCCAAATCGTTTTCATTCTTCTTTCCACTTCATTTGTACATTGTCGCTTTCTTTCGTTTTCTTATTTTTCACCTTCTTCATCTTTCACTTTCTTCTTAACTTTAACTATAACTTTCTTGTCCATTTTTATAACTTTAAAACAGAGAAGAACTCTCGCTTATTTTCTTAACGATTTCAATAAAGAACTGTAAAGCATCCATCGCAAACCCTCCTTGTGGATCACGACCCGCATAGCCACTTGCTATAGCAGAAGAATTGAGCACTTGCACATTTCATTCTTAAGTTCTATAATCTCGTATTTTGTGTGCAGGTTTAGCCTCAATCAAAAATAATCTAAATAACAGGTGATACTAAATATTATTATTGTATAATCATAAAATATTGTGTGATAATATATTTGTGTCATATCTCTGTTATTTTAATGGTCATGAATTAATAATTCTCAACACTGTATGTTATTACACTGGTGATACACTGATTGGTTATATGAATTCGCGCAAGTTGTTTTAACTGCTTTCTTAATACTTTAATTGCCATAAAATGATGAATTCTTGACACATGCACTCTCTCGCAGAATGATTCGCTACTATTTAACTGAGCACCATTTATTATTATACTCTACTACTTAACTACATACTGTATGTATTTCACTAATGATATAGCTATAGTGTTCTGCTTATTAGTATAATCATATTATAATATTGTTCCTTCATTTTATCACTCACTAGGTCACTTTCTGATGACCCTGAGGTTGCTTACTTAGGTTGAAAAATCTGAGATTTCGTAGTACCCGATACTTCACAGAATGTTTATAGGAGACTCGTCATCTTTATTATTTGTAGGTATCTTTATTATCTTGTCTCCACTTCTTTGTTTATTTCATTTTCCATATCTGTCATGATCACTGATCCTTTTACAGCTATTTTTGTACTTATTTAAACTGGAATTTTAATGTATATTGTGTTTATCTATACTGAGGCTTAGCATTTATACATGTGGGGTATTCTCCTCGCGTATATGTTTCGTCGACTCTCATCGCATCCCTGCTATCATATATTTTTAGGAAGTGGGGCATGACAGATTATGAGGTGTCCAAAGCTCTTTTTGACAATTCATGAAAACACTAGCTCAACTATCAATAATGATTTTGTTCTAAGCTTTTCTGAGCTTTCTGAAAAATGCCGTCAGCTGTCAAAAATTCTTTAACTCAAAAATAGATATGTGCACACTGAGTATCCAGTTTTGACACTAATAGTTTGAACTGTCGAAAATGGTTCAGTATAATCTGATTTTTCCAAAACTTGTTTAAAATCAATTTTTACTTTATAAATCAAACAAAAATAAGTTTCTTTAAATATTTTTAAGCTCTAATATGTTTGGATATGACACGCTCCGCTTTCCAAAATATACTATAGCGGGGACGCGATAAGAACCGGCGATACATATATGCTAGAAGAATACCCCACACGTATATGCATTGCCGGCTCTTATCGCGTCCCCACTACAATATATTTTAGGAAGTAGGGCGTGACAAATTTTATTGGTATCAGAGCCTATGTTTACACTAAATGTGGGTAACTACCCAGATCAATACTTGAGCTCCTACCAATAATACAACCAGAACCAGTTATCAGATTATAACTAATCTGAATCTAGATTTGGGCATTCCAGCTGTGAGTACAAGAATATATTCCTTTGAAAATTCATTCCTTGACTTTTAATATTTCCTAATTTCAATTGGGCATCCATAGTATTCTAATTCTAATTTCTCCTTCATCATCTTGATTCCATTCCTATGATTTTGATCTCCGATACCGGTCATTCAACCCTGAGTTCAATTATAGATATCAAGGTTGCGCAGTAGAAGCATGGTAGGCCCATAACCCACAGGTCCTAGAATGATTAAAATATTTTCCTCTCATCTGAATTGAAATTTCGTGGATGAAATTTTTTTTGTAATGTGGGTAGAAGTGTGACCTCCGGTCTTAGATGTATGCATAGCAGTACTAGTACTTGATACATTGAAAATACTCAATTTAACATTTCTGATAGTCAGACTATGCTCATTTCAATTTCAGATATTATTTCTCAATATTTCAGATTTTTCTGATTTTTTTCTGAAATTTTTATGTATTATTGAAAAAAAATTCAGAATTCGGTGTCGACCGATACTGTTAATTGACTCTAGGATTTTTATTTGACAAATGGGGATGAATTTCAGGAATTCAATTTCACCTATTGCTCAGGGTAATATTTTTATTTTGGAGATTTTTTGGAAATTTTTTTAAGTTAATTAAAACTTGACCAATTAAATAATAATATAAAACTAATTATGTTTTTCTCTTTATTATCTTTTCCTCTCTTTCTTTCTTCTTCCATATTGTTCCTCCACCGACCTACACCCACCGCCTTTATCTTTCTCCCATAATTCTCTATTAATCTTTTTCCTAATTCTCTCTCACTTCTCTCTCATTTCCCACTAAAATTCTCTCTTTTCAGCTCTCTCTCTCTCTCTCTCTCTCTTATTTCCCACTATCTTCTCTCTTTTCAACTCTCTCTCTCTCTCTCTCTCTCTCACCCCCACACTCTCTCTGCATACGGTCGCTGACTGGCAGACCAATGTTGCCGGCCAGGATGCCAGGTCCCCTCCTACTCAACCCCTCTCCCTCCTCTACTCTCTCTTCTCTATCTTACTGCCTATCTCTCTATATTTTTCCCTCATCCTTTTTTCTCATCCTCTGGCCGTCCGTGCCATGGCAGCTGGCCGGCCAGTCTAGAGGTCCGACCAGCCTCTCTCACCTCTTGTTCTCTCTCCCTCCTCTACTTTCTTTCTTTCTCTTTTCTATTCTTCTCTTCCTCCTTGACTTCTCTTCCTTGTTCCCCAGGACTGTCACCGGCGGCCAGAGCCACCGCCGGCGTGCTGTACCCCAGTCCGCCGCTGGCCGCGGCCACCCCCGCTGGCTCTTTTTCTTCTTCTCTCATTCTCTTTCTCCCTATTTTGACCCAACCCATATGCAACCAAAACCAATAACCCAACCCATAAACCAAAATCCAATTACTTGAGTTAATTGGGTTTGGGTTATCAGATCTAAACCCGACCTATTAGCAACCCTATTTCTAAACAAAGAAAGGTAAATTTTACATAATACCCTTGGTAATTTAAAATATTTGCATTTTTTATTTTAGTAATTTCAAATCTAACCCATTTTTAATAATTTTAGTGTTCGTGACATATCTTGACTGTCCGATGTCTGATTTGGACGATTTTTGAGCTGTTGCGATCATAGAAAAATAAGCTACATTACTATGATATTTAAGTGAATATTTTTATTTTATAAATTATATTTCAATGTGATGAATAACATTAAATTATTAAATTATATTTATCGTTCAATAAATCATGTGACTGGTAAACAACTGGGATTAAACATGTATGAGTGCCTTTCTTTATAAATAATATTTCATTATGTTGATTAAAATTAATTTATGGATTTATTTTAGAAATTTTAAGTATTGTCTAATAAATCATGTAAATAGTAAATCACTGCAATTAAAATAAATGTGAGTGCTTTTTAAATATATTCAATAAAATAATATTTTATTATGATTTATGATTTAATATAAATTATAGATAAATTATGTATTTAGTGATTATTAAACTATAGATTAAAGAAATTCTAGTTAAATAAGTTGATAATTTTAATATAGGTGTGATGAATTTGAAAGTAAATGTTGTGATTTCGATCATGTTAATAATATTGAAATCGTTATAACAAAGACTGATATATATTGGCACATGTTCATGTTAACTATATGACCCTGATATCACCACTGTTACCTGACTCATGAAAATAAACACTTATACACTAGACATTATTATTTACATATTCTTGTACCACTTTACATGAGTTACCGTCACTTGCATGTTCTAGTACTCCCATTACAGAAATATTCTATTACACTGCATACTATTATTTTATGAACTTGTATTATCGTTACATGGACACTCTATTACAGTAGACATTGTTATTTCATGTACTTGTATTACCGTTACACGGATATTCTACTACACCAGACACTGTTAGTTCATGTACTTGTATAATCGTTACATGGTTACGTTGTTACATTGGACATTGGTATTTCATGTTCTTGTATCACAACTACATGGATTCACTTAAATTCATGACTTGATTGTTCTCACAATACAGTTACATGAATATTCATTGGATACCGATACATGATTATTTATCACTGATATTGATATGATACTCCTGTTACCTGGATATATCAGCAATTGACCTAAGATGTGCGTAATTAAGTGTCACACGAGATAAAGTGCCACACCACATATGTGGTGGGGGCCACCTCTTGAATCTGTGGGGACCAACATTAGAATCTCACGTCTTATAGATCTTATATCTCCGGTCTTCTGTTATCCGGTTACACGTTATTGTTGTTGTTTCTCTATAGTTAAATAATAAATATAACATGTGGTTGAAAAAAATTGGACGGTTAACTAGGTGTTGTCGAGTGGATGTTCTTGGATCCATATACATACTACTGCAGGAGACGGGGTAGTGCTGCCTACCAACTGTATATAGCTCATTGACCTTCTTGTTTTTTGTTTTCTATTCTAGTCCTTGAGGATGACCCTGGTCTTATGTCATGCCCCGCTTCCCAAAATACACGGAAACGGAGTCGCGACGAAGGTCGGCGACGTATATACGCGAGGAAAATACCCCACGCATACAAGCTAAGCCTAAAGTAACCTGAACAAGCTATAAAATCTACTATGATATATCAATATCACTGCAATATGACATATAAATATCTAACACAATGATAGTAGATGAATATAAGAAAGAAATGACAATAGGATGCGATATAGATAGAATCAGGAATAACATGAATAAAATAGCAAGTATACCTATAATCAAGAAAAGAGAGACTCCAGCTTCTCGTAACGCGTACGAGCTCAATGAAACCTGAACAATATAAGAAAATGTCCAATACCCTGGACGTGTGAATCTAGGGTCGTCAGAAGCGACCTAATGAGTGTGTGTGTAAAGAGAATGGTGCTCGTGCATAAAAAAAAACAATGTAAGCAATAATATGATAATCTGAAAATAAAAGGTAACAAAATAATCAATATCAATAGCAAACTATGAACGATATATAACTGATAACATGACAACAGGGAACAATTAATGTCAAAATGTATAACCTAGCATGTCACTAGTTTGATGTATAATCCTATATCTATCATAGTTTATACATGTATATACAGTCGGGTGATCACGGTTAGTCATAATACATTAACAGTTTATCATTATTAATTATGTTAGCGAACACCAATTGTCACATGTAATAGACGCATCCCATACTACACCTATTACACGTGCCAATCGAGGTCTTCAGTTATTGAAACTAATCGGTTGGAGACATTGTCTGTGTTTTAGGTGGGTCCCGTGCATACCCGGGATCACGTCCCAGACTCCTGGCACTGAACCAGGACCTACCGCAAGGTAGTCAGGAACATGTATAACAGGAACAAGTACATGTATAACATGTATAATAGGAACAAGAAACAGGACGGGGTGCTAGTCACCCCACGGGAACCATGCAGTGGAACCCTCTTTCGGCTGCGCAACCTAAATCCTAGGTCCACCCAAAATACAGACGTTGTCTCCTCCATCAATCTCCCAAATCCCAGTGTAAGTTGTTTAATATCATGTTATTAGTTTATCAAAATTACTTAATATGCATGTTGCTTGAATCACTGGGATAACTCGGTGGCAGTCACGGTAACAATATCAACATGTAATCAGGATACCGGTATAACAGGAATATATAATATCAATGAACAGGATACCGGTATGACAGGAATATGTAAAGTATAACATGACGGTGTTGTTACCGTGTAACAATATTTTTCCAGCAATTAAGTAACATGGACAATAGTATCAGGTAGATATCATTTATAAACAATCAAGTTTCTCATGTAAATCAAGATATTCAGGATGAGTAATAGCCAAATACATGATATCAAATCTGATAACTAATACCAATTATATCAACCTCAAGATCAAGCTAAGTCAAGTCACAGTCTAAGGGGTATCAAAACTAGACCTGAGCAAATAACAATAAACTACCAATGAAATGGCACAGATACAAGCTCCTATCAACTACGTAAATAAAGTGAATAATCATGGATGTCTCATGAAGTAGTATAAGTAATCAAACTGGTAAAATACAATAGAAAGTCACATGAAATGATAAGTGTAACATGTAAATGCATACCGACAACGGTGAATAAGGAATTGCACAAGAACGAACACTCACAACACAATTAAATAAAATTAAACAAAAAGATGAAACACTCACAAAATAGAATTATAGAAGGAAGAGAAAACACTCACAAAATTCTTATTTACTTGAAGAAGAAAGAGAACACTCACAAAATAAAATTACACAAAGAAAAGAAATACTCACAAAATAGAATTTAATAAAATTAAACAAAGAAGTAAAACACTGACCTGAGCTAGATCACAATCCAAAGCACTGCAAATCCTAGAATCCTGGTAAATCTACATAAAGTATTTCAATAGAAATTGTTAGGATCTTTTATTTATTTAATCTTGATTAATTAACTTAAGGTTGGGAGTATGATCCTCTGGATTACATGAAATTAATTGATTTAATTTGACTAATTTTAAATCTTCTTTTATTGGGTTTTTAAAGGCTTTTTAACATTAAATTTCTTAGCGGGTTCAAATTTACCAGTTAACAAAACTGACTTTAAAGGGGGTAATTTGATTTAATTTATATTGCTATTCTTCTGAAAATTTTATCATGAAAAGTAGAAGTAGTGTAGATTGTTATTTATATTTCTCTATTTTTTTGATATTTTTAACTAATTATTTTAATATGTCAATTCACCTTCTTTCTTTATCTCTTTCTTTCTTTCTTTCTTTTCTTCTTTTTTTTTTTACACAACAGCCCAGGCTCTCAGGCCCAGGCCCAGTCCAGGTCCAGGCTGGACCAGGCCAGGCCCAGGCCTGGTTTAGGACTTTTTTTTCCTTTTTTTTTTTTGGTTAACAGGGCCCAAGGCCCTGTCTGCTAGCCGGCCTGGCCCGGGTCTGGCCAGGCCAGCCCTGGACCATCTGGGCTAGGCTTGGTCCTATAAGATTATTTTTTTTAATTGGGAGGTGCTGCACAGGGGCAGCCCCTGTGCAGCCCAGCCCGCAACGAAGCGGGCCAGCCAGGCCCGGTGTGGCCTGGCAGGCTCAGGCCAGCCAGACCCGGGCCAGCCTGGGCCAGCCAGGCCTGGGCGGGCCAGGGACAGGCCAGGCCCGCTATGGCAAGCCCGACCTGGCTCTGCACAGACCCAGGGGTCTGTGCAGCAGTGGCCGCACTATTTTCGCTTTTTTTTTTTTGAAATTCCAATTTCTAAATTGTAAAAATTTTAAAATGGTGTATAAATTTAGGTATGTATTTGTACATCTCACATGTATTTTAGTTGGGTTTTGAATTGGTTTTGATATATAAAAATTTGACGGATGGCCCTAGTATTGACATGGTATTTATTAGATTATTAGTATCATATTAATTAAGATAAACTATTTTACTTACTTGGATTGATTTGTTCCAATCAAGGCTTTAATCAAGGCTTTGTGAAGTGAAGTACAGTGATCAAAGTTTCTAGGAATCAATAAATATTTGCTGAAATTAATAATTTATTCTTGTGGTTCTAATTTAATTTATAATTATTTTTTTTAAAGAAAGACTGAAATTAAATTCACAAGTTAGATAGATCTACTTACTTGAGTTGTATTTGCTCCTCAATTCATGTGCCTCGAAGCCCGATGAGTAGAAGGGAAAGATGGAAGCGGAGAGATTTGGGTTTAGGGTTTTCTCTTGAGGTAAAAGAGAGTGGGGAGAGTTGGGATTAGGGTTTTCTCTTGAGGTAGAAGAGAAAGAAAGAGTTTGGCTCTTTATATAGGATATAAGATATTTTAGAAACCTAAATTCCAATTAGATTTAGATTGCTTAATTTAGTAGTTGAGATTTGATTAGGATTAGTTGAGATTTATGAAAAGATTTGATATGATAGGATTGTGATTGGGATTAGGTTTTGGTTTAATGGGTAAGGATCTCAATAGTAATGGGTTATAGATTATTGGGCTTTAGTTAAAAGGAATAAGTAATATGAAGAATAAGAAAAATAGATAGTGGGCTTATGGGCTTAGTTTTTGGGCTTAAAAAAAATAGAAAAAAATTAAATTAAAGAAGTGGGCTTGGCTCACGCGGGCTTAGCATAGAAAGGAAAAGAAAACAAAAGGAAAAGGAGAATGGATTGAGCTTATTGGGCTTGGATGAAAATAATAATAATACTACTAATAGTGATTAACAATATCATAATAATAATTAATAATAATAATTACAATAATAATAACAACAATAATAACAACAATAGTAATAATAATAAAATTATTAACATTAAAAATCTTATCTAATAATACTTGATAAAAATACTACCATTAATAATATGACTAAAACAATACAATATGAACAAGAATAATAGCAATATCCATATTAACAATAATAGCAACTATAATAATAATACTAGTAACATAGTAATGGAAAAAATACTAGCTAGTAATTAAAATGATAATACTTAATAATGCTAAATATAATTATAAGGCTAAAATACCATTTACTATCTTAAAATAATTTGTACTGTAACTCGAGTTAATAAATAATAATGATATCACCAGTAAAATAAAATAAATACTTTAGAAAAATAAAAATACAGTATTTTAGATTAGGGATATTACATCTTAGCAGCCAGAGAATTATTTAAGGTTGTGATCTCGGGAATGCACAAAATACACCCACCTGACTAGAGATCCTCGACTATTAAGTTTCCAATTAACATAATAAAAAGTATAAACAATGCTGACGTCAGGAACACTTATAATTTGGTCACTTTCTCGTTCGGACAATGGTACCCATATGTCATGTTCAGATGGATTTGTCTGTAGTACAGACTCCAGTATAGACTGCTAGTAGTATGGGATACTGAAAGAGATTGATTAAAATATCAGGCGATACTGATTGTTATTATTGTATAAATAAAATACAATGCTCGATACATTTATATTATTATCTATTTATATTTTGTTATACTTCCTGATTTTTTATCCACCACCATGTTATATGTATACTCTGCACTTCATATATTCTCCATAGACACATTATTCATGTTCGCTCACAAACATTATGGTATGATTATTTTTGTCTATTTTTTGTATAAGTGTTTATAATAATCATGCTACTGTTACTACTTGTTTAAACAATAAATATGAAATAATAAGTCTTGACTTCCTGATTGACATAGTCATTATTTTAATCCGTATTGTATAATATTGTAAAAGTAACACCATTGTAACATGCATGCTAGGTATTAATGATGTAATAGTGCAGATATAATTATTGTAATATATAAACTGATTGTAAATATAATTTTATTGTATCACGGTTATTTAGACACGAATTATATATCATTATGATTGTAATACTGTTATAGTATAAATTACTGCTTTCCTCATTTTATCACTCACTAGGCCGCTTTTTGACGATCCTGAGGTTGCTTTCTCAGGTTGGAGCTCAGAGGTCCTGACCCGATACTTCACAGGATGTTAGTAGGAACGCTCGTCACTTTATTATCATTACATATCTTTAATATATTAGTTTTCTTATCTATTTTGTTCTCTATATCTATCATGATCACTAACTCATTCGCAGGTATTCTTGTACTTATTTAAGCTAAAATATATGTTTATTTATTTCTTGTGTTGAGGCTTAGCATATATATATGTGTAGGGTATTCTCCATGCGTGTATATATCGTCGGCTCTCGTCACATCCCCACTATTAGTATATTTTGAGAAGCGGGGTGTGACAGGAAAACTACTACATATTTCAATTGGTAAAACTCATTTTTGAGATTAATCTATATTAAAATCCATTTTTCATCAAAATCAAAACATTTTGAAACTTGGTTTTGAAATACTGATTTTTATATGTAACTCACTTTTGAAAACTCTCTAAACTATCAAAGAAAGTCATGTGT
Organism: Agave tequilana; assembly: GCA_038442645.1. Taxonomy (NCBI): domain Eukaryota; kingdom Viridiplantae; phylum Streptophyta; class Magnoliopsida; order Asparagales; family Asparagaceae; genus Agave; species Agave tequilana. Next base: position 208,275 of record JAVJIF010001664.1, on the reverse strand, counting down.
GTGTTATAAAGCTTGAGCTAACAATTCTACAATCTAAAACTTTGATATATTTTCTAAAGTTACAAAACACAAACTCTATTACTTGAAGCAATGAAGTCTTCATGTAGGTCTTTGATTTGAATCCGATTATTTTAGCTTCAATCTTCAATGAGAGATGGTTCAATGTGTATAGGTTGAGGTTGAGCTTCACTGTTTGATCTTGCGTAATCTTGTATTTCAATCAATAGTATGTATTCTTTTAAAAAAAACTTTAGGATCATCAGTTTCTTAACTACATGAGTTGGGAATCATCAAAATACGAGTAATTGAACATTCGGGTCAATATGTTACCTGCCTGTCGTTGCACATATGCGGGATTTGGTAAATTTAAATACAATCCTCATGCTCCCTTTAAATTAGTGATATATTAATATTATAATATTAAAGTTTATGATATGGGCTGATGGATTTCTGCACTTGGGAGATGGTGGATGAGGTCTGGTGGACGAGACTGGGACGGTTTCGATACTCGTTGGATGTCCACTTTTATCAAGGAGTTGGTAGGGCGAGGCCGATCTGCACGCCCATCATGTGCACCAAGTTAGCACGTTATTTATACCCGATATAAGTGACATCCACTAGTGCAGGACGAGCTGAGACCTTCTCAGCCTGTTAATGAGAAGGATGAGCTGGGATATTCTCAGCCCGTCGATGGATGACGCACACGATGTCGAGATGAGGAAGGCCTTGGAGATGACGAGCCTGGACCGTCTCAATCATCTTATCAGCGTCAAGGAGCTAAGGAGGAGGAGGAGGAGGAATCCAGATCATCCCAGGCCACCCCTGCACGTGGGTGAGGCCGACGATGAGGCTAAGTATCACATGCATTATCATAAATTTGAGAAATTTTGATATTGATATTTGTATTTGGATATTTTCATAAATTTGAGAAATTTTGATATTGATATTTGTATTTGGATATTTTCATAAATTTGAGAAATTTTGATATTTGTATTTGGATATTTTCATAAATTTGAGATTGAGAAACTTTGAGTAATTTTTAGATACTTCGATATGATTTGTGAAATTGATATGATGAATTTTGAAATGAATTATGTTATTCTATTATAAAATGAATTTGTTACTCTATTCTGGTATGATATTGTGATATTTGTGATACGAATTGCGATACTGTGATATTGTTGTATATTTGATATTTGTTTAAATTTCTATGATATTTGTGAGATTTATAGAGCTTGTGATATTTGTGATATAGGGATATAATTTATATAGGCTGTATTATGTGTGTGAGTTGGGAGAAATATTTTTGCCCAACTTTTCTTTATCGGGAGTTGGCAACCTCGGACAAAGCATACTTAGGCAAAAGAAAATCCCAAGTGTGCTTTGTCCGGGAATACCATCCCCAGACAAAGCAAATGTGGGCAAAAAATGCCCAAGTGATTTGTCCAAGGTTGGCAACCCCGGACAAAACTAAATTTTAAAAAAAAAATAATTTTGCTTTGTCCGGGGTTGGCAACCCCGGACAAAACAAATTCAAAAAGGAATATTGCTTTGCCTGGGGTAGACAACCCCGAACAAAGCAATACAAAGGCAAAAAAAATAGCTTCATCTGGGATTGCCTGCCCCCGCCCTATGCTGGCAGGGTGAACCACCTCGCCGCCACCGTGACATGTCAGATTTTGAATTTTTAAATGAGTGTGGGGAGAAGTTAATTTTTGGAATTATTTATTAATTAAGGATTTTTTTTGAAAAAATGCCCTTTGTATTAAGGTTTTAATTGATGACAGCATGGGCAATTTGACTGTTTTTGGTGTTTGTTAAATGATGATAGAGTTTTAATTAAATGTTTAATGGATTAATTTGTAGATAAGTGCCTCAAACTTTTGCCAAATTTGTGCGTATTAATTCCAACTCATAACCTGTTTTTAGCTTTTAGGAATCTTGACGGTAAATTTGCATGTGTGATTGAGATAAACCTGTGCACAGAAAAGAGAAAAGTTTAGAAATTGAATGCAAGGTTCTCAATTCTACTTCTATAGTAAGTGGATATGCAGGTTGTGATCCACAAGGAGGTACTTGCGATGGAAGCGTGTTGTAAGTTCTTCTTTAAGTTACTAAACTGGTTAAAAGTTCTTCTATGTTCCTTAAAAGAAAATAAAAATGAAACTATATTAATTTGGAGAAAGTGGTAGATAGGAGAAGATGGTGATCTTGAAAAATGAAAAACTAAGTTAAAGAAAGAAATAAAAAAGGAAAGAGTTGGTGAATGAAGTTGTGTGTTCTACACTAAGAAATCAAAAGAAAGAAAACCTAAAACACTTACTTACCTCTTTCAGTTGATGAGTTACCTTGGATCTGTTGCTTGTTTACCTTGATCTGGAGGAGATCAACGCATAACTCATAAGATTAAACTCAGTCCCAGTTCACATTACATCATCAAGGCTTCTTCGAGCATGTACGAATGATACAAATATATGGAGGAATCTATCATCATCAGCTATCAGTGGCACTCGCTAAGGCAAGTCAATACCGATGCTATTCGACTCACTTGGAATTTCATCAAAACCAAAAAGAAGAAGAAGGAAAGTAGAAAATAAAGAAGAATGTAAAAACGTAACCTTAGATTTAATGAAGTAACGATAAAAGAAGAGATGGACAACTTACACTGGTGTCACTCTCAGTACAATCTTCACTCTCATTCTCTCATGAAACTCTTCTCTCCTCAGAATTACATAAATGGAAACAAAAATTACATGAAAAAAATAAAAACCTAAACTAAACTAGAATAAAAACCTAGCTTAAAGTCATCTTTTCTCAATCGTTCCCTTTGCCTTCTGAAATTGTAGTATTTATAGGAGAAAATGAAGTGGGAAATGCGTATGAAGATATGGACAAAATCGCTTCCTCAATAAAAAAGATTTGATAAGGTTGGAGATAATTTTTTGTTTATCTCTTGATCTTCAGTTGGATTATATCTTATCTCTTTAAATCTTCTGAATTTGCATCCCAATCCTTTAAATATCTCTTTGTATATTGATATGCTTGCATTTGGACTTTGAATTGGTCTTTATCTCCTTGATTCTTCAAGTTAACCAAATAAATCTTCAAAAATATGGTTTTAACTAGTTTTTATCTGATATTATCTTCTCTAATTTGCTTTGAATTTGGCAATATCCCCTTTTATCTTCAAGCAACCAAATATATCCATATAAATCTGATTCAACTGATCTTTATTTGATATTATCTTCTCTCCCTTCATTAATCATATCCTGCATGAATTAGACATTAAGACAAGGTGATTAGCATATTTATTACAGGATGGATGTAAGAATGTAATAATAAATATGCAATTTGTGTGTCCAATCACACCCCACACCTATCTATTGCTCATCCTTGAGAAACTCAAAGAAAGATAGAGCCAACTTAATCTAACACACTTTTATAAGAATCACGATTGCACTTAACATGTGCCACAAGCCGTTAAACTTCTAGGTTACCCCTAGAGGACGAATTTTGTCTTGTACGGGTTTTCAGTAGATTACACTCACAAAATTCATAAAGAAAGAGAAGCAAAATATTAGTATTTCGAGAAAGCATTTTGAAAAAGAGAGAAAATATTTGAAGTATTTCTGCAAGAAAAAAAGCAATCTAAAAGTTATGGGAAAGCCAAACTTTTTATTCCTAGACTTAGTTTCTATTCAAAACTTGTTATCAATTAATGTAAAGAGTCAAACTGTATTTCTTATTTAGTTTATTATTTTATCCTAAGTCATATACACCTTCATGATTGTGAAATTTTGACTCGGGTTCTTCAAGTCTAACTCTTATGCCTTATTTTTATAAATTTTTGAAGTTACTATCCCTTAGTTTTATTAGGATTTCTAATCTGCTTATGTAACGAGCTTTTAGTCGGTGACTCCCAAACCGGATACTCTTAGGGCACCGGGTGAAAAAAATACCCCAAGGACTTAAGGACTCAAGTAAATAAGGCCACAAAACTAAGAATTTTATTAATTACATGGGCCACTTTTAGGGATGAATACTTATGCTTTATGAAGCACAAATACCCAGCTTAATCAGAAGATTTTTAATATATATATTTCTTTTCTTTCTTTTTTTATAAGGCATAAGAATCTTTGTTTTTGAACCCTGAGTGTGTAAGTGTATAAAGTATGCATATTTCATCAAAGTAAAAATTAAGATTACATTACTTTTCTAATTTTTCTTCCTAACCATAGAAATCAACCAAATAATTTTATTTTGACAAGGTATAAGAAATCCTAATTATGATTCTCTTATTCCTTAAAATTAAATTAATTTCTTACAAAAAATAGGTCAAAATATTGTTTCTCTTTAAAAAAGTTTTTAAAGGCAAAGAAAATGTTATATTTTATTTTAAAATAAATAGAAAAACTATGTTATGTTAGAACCCTCCCCCATACCTATCTCACGCATTGTTCTCGATGTATTAATGAATGCATATATGCATGAAAAAGAAGAAAGGGAAGGAAACATGTTCCCTTAAGGTGATGGTTCTGGTGGTGGTCGGATTGGGTCAAGCATTGCTGCCCAATCTAAATACTGTGGATTATCATGGAACCCACCTTCGATGATCTCTTTCCTATTTATAAAGTTACAACCCCCAAGTGAATAGGATTATATAAGACCCTAACATTAAAATCATCCCGATTATATGACCAATATTGGAATATTATCTCAGAGTCATTATGATTTATACCTTGGTCCAATAATAGAATGTGACTTAGTGGAATAGTTGACTTGGGCTCAGAATGAAAGGTTCGTGAACCAATACTAACTCAAAAAAATCAAGTTCAGGTTCGAGAGTCAGTTTTGATTCAATAGTTGGTTCCAAATTTAAGAATTTAAATCCACATTCATTTCCCATCAATGAAATCTGACTATACAAAATAGAAGATTCAATTTCAAGATCTATAGGCACGAGAATCAATGTTGGATTGGGAAATGGGTCTAAATTGGGTAAGAATACCGGAGTCAATATAGATTCATAGTTTGAAAGTAAATCATAAAGTTGAGGATCAGAGTCACATTCACATTCAAGTTCAATCGCATTGAATGAAAAACTTGCCAATTTGTCAAAAATTTGAGATTGATCAAGTTCAAGTTGGTGCGATGAAGTTGACTATTGATTAAAGTCTCCAAGACACCATGATTTTTAGTTCATATCAAGATGGCTAGAGCAATCAGGAATGGTCAAAAATGTGTTAGATATGGTTTCCTCATTCCTATCTTTTACTATGTTGATTAAATGACTCATTTGTGCTTCTAGCCTATTCATAGATTGGGTAAAATCATTTTTGGATTGAATCAAATTTTTCATACTCATTTCTAAGCCAGTAGGTTCTTCTTCTTGCTATGATACTTGGAACATGGAGTAGGGATCTTTGAAAAGTTTTTGGTATACTTGAGTCTGTTGAGATTTAGAATTGATGTGTGGACTCAAGGAATGCTTCAAAACTTTTTTTCTTAACCCAATTTTTCTTCTATAGGTTTATCTTGAAAGGGAGTATATGAAGCTGGATGTTGGTAATATTGTAGACCATAAGACTCGGGGGAGTTGATCCCCACTGAATCTGTGAAGAGTGGTGATGATTGTATCAGTCTTGTTCATAATATTGGTACTGGGACATATATTGATTCGGATAAGATCAATCTGGTATATCTAGTTGGTTAGAGTTATGAAATGTCGGGTTGGTAGTATCCGAGTCAAAAGAGGTTGGGGTGAAGTATGGATCACTATATGCATTAGAATAATTATAATTATAATTCATTTTACCAAGATGTCAAAACAAAAAATAAACAAACAAATAAATAAATAAAAAGAAAGAAAATCTAGCCTAAGTTAGGGTAGACCTTAACCTAGATGACTCCCAATAAGTTAGACTGTCCACGGGGGGTATATTGCAGAATCTGACCACAAGTTAATCGGCCAGGTATGGGCAAGGCCACTTGAGGTATCCGTGTCTGAGCAATGGGCCTAATTATGTAAAATCACTGTTCTTCGAGGTTTCGCCTCTTAATCCCCAACCTTTTACACCGATTTGACGAGAGTCAAATTCTAATCAACATCCCCCTTAGGTCAGTCTCCTATTGAGTCCAGGATGTCCCTAGAGCCAACGTCTACTCAGTTATAATTAAGCTTGATTAGTGAGTGAGGAGATGGTTTGTGGGCTAAGGGAGGATAATAACTTCCCATGTTATCTTATTTATAGGACAAGCCCTTAATCGTTTTCGCATAAATGTGAAGATATATAGCAAAAAGTAAAACTCAAGATAATTAAATCATACAAGAATATTTCCTATGTGACATGCAATGCACACATACCTTGGCTCCAGCACTCTTCAACTGTAATGTAAATGTAACGAAATAGACAAATTCCCTAAATGCAAAGTCTAAACTATTTTTAGCATTTAACAATCATCATTTTACTATTGAGTTAGTATAGTGTGCATAATATGTTAAACAGGACAACTAAAAATTGCAAAAACTTAATCTTTAAATTTCAAGCAACCTGTAAGAAATTTCTGTCAGTAGTCCTTCATAATTACCACGAAAACGCGACTTTTACCGAGTTTGTGTGGCAAAGTGTGGGCTCTGATGCTCTGCCTTCTGGGGTAGAGGTATAGAGTAGCAATATATCCACTGTAGTGCTTAGTTTCCTAAATTTGGTCCCTGCACACAAAAATAGGAAGAAAAAAGTTAACCAATTCAGTAAATTAGATAGAAAAACAAGTCATCCGTCCCCGACAACGGCACAAAAATTTGATTGAGATAAACCTGTGCACAGAAAAAGAGAGAAGTTTAGAATTAGAAGGCAAGATTCTCAATTCTACCACGATAGCATGCCGCTATGCAGTTCGTGATCCACAAGGAGGGACTTGCGATGGAAGCGTGTTGTAAGTTCTTCTTTAAGTTACTAAACTGGTTAAAAGTTCTTCTATGTTCATTAAAAGAAAAGAAAAATGAAACTATGTTAATTTGGAGAAAGTGGAAGATAGGAGAAAATAATGAATTTGGAAAATGAAAAACTAAGTTAAAGAAAAAAACAAAAAGAGTAAAAAGTTGGTTAATGAAGTTATGTGTTTGACGCTAAGAAATTAAAAGAAAGAAAACCTAAAATACTTACGTACCACTTTTGATTGATGACTTACCTTGGATCCGTTGCTTGTTTATCTTGATTTGGAGGCGATCAGCGCATAACTCATAAGATTAAACTCTCTTAGTTTGCATTAAATCGTCATGGCTTCTTTGAGCAAGTATGAAATGATACAAATATAGGGAGAAACACGTCATCATGAGCTATTGGTGACACTCACTAAGGTAAGGTTATACCGATACTATTCGTCTCACTTGGATTATCATCAAAACCAAAAAGAAGAATAAGAAAGTAGAAGAGAAAGAAGAACATAAAAACATAACCTTAGATTCAATGAAGTAATGATAAAAGAAGAGAAGAACAAGTTACACCGGTGTCACTCTCAGTACAGTCTTCACTCTCATTCTCTCATAACTCTTCTCTCCTCTGAATTACATAAATGAAAACAAAAATTACATGAAAAAAATAAAAACCTATACTAAACTAGAGTAAAAATCTAGCTTAAAGTCTATCTCTACTCGATCGTTCTCTTTGCCTTCTAAAATTGCAGTATTTATAGGAGAAAATGAAGTGGGGAATGCGTGTGGAGATATGGACAAAATCAAGCAGCCCAACAGAAAAGATCTTCTAATAAGGTTAGAGATAAGTTGGGGATAAATTTTTGTTTATCTCTCAATCTTCAGTTGGATTGTATCTTATCTCTCTGAATCTTCTGAATATACATCCCAATTTATTAGATATCCCTTTATATGTTGATATGGTTGCATTTGGACTTTTGGATTTGTCTCTATCTCCTTGATTCTTCAAGCTAACTAAATAAATCTTTAAAAATCTAGTTTTGACTGATTTTTATCTGATATTATCTTCTCTGATTTGTTCTGGATTTGACAATTCCCTTTTATCTTCAAGCAACCAAATAGATCCATATAAATTCAATTTAACTGATTTTTATTTAGTATTATCTTCTTTACTTTCATTAATCATATCCTCCATGAATTAGACATTAAGACAAGGTAATTAGATTATTACAAGATGGATGAAAGAATGTAATAATAAATATACAATTTGTATGTCCAATCAATGTGACACCATAATATGTGATGTGAGGAAAATTTAGATCTTGAAGTGAATTTAAGCTTTTGAATACAAGCAAAGAGAGAAATAAAAGTAAAGTAAAGTTGGACTTCTATTTTTTTTGAGGAAAAAAGTCATAAAACTATGTCTTTTTGTCTTTGATTTGTATTTGTTTTTTTATGTGAAACGTGATGCGTGTTAGGGTTTGAAATCAGTGATAGAACCAAAAGTCGCTATGTTTCACTAATAAAATATTCTTGGGTAGAAAATAGTTAAAACTAAAATTGAGCCGAATGGATTTTAACAAATTGACGCAATCACAGTGGTACTGTCCTAATCTCAAATATATTGATGTAATACTATGTTAAGATGGCACAGTTATGCATGCAATATTGATGACTAGCAATTACATGATATATCAGGATCTCACAATCGAACTATTTGGGGCAGCAGATTAAATAGATGAAATAACACAGGCAGATAACAACTCACAAATAAATATAACATGTTAAAAAAATTACTTACTGAGAATCACAGAGATCTCAGTGACCTGTAGAGGATGATGGTCCGAAGCTCTCGTCTCCACGAACTCAGCGGCTCGAGAAAAACCTGAATCAAGCACCAGATGTGAGAGCTACACCCAAAAACGAACCCCTGTAGTAACAGGTCTATTTCTGGACTATAGCATGGATCTATTGTTGTAGCTTGGTAGGTTCAGTTTGGATTACTGTAGCACTCCAGTTTATGACTTAAACCCGTCTTCTTTTGTCTGTGGATCTCGGGTGGATTTGGAGCGGGTCGGGTTCGCTTCTTTTCTTGAGTGGATATCAGATTGAGCTTAGAGTGGGTCAGGTTGGGTCAGTTGAGGGAATTCAAACTGACTTCTTCTTAGATCAGGTCTTATCTTCAACACGAGTTGTTGCAGCACTGTGAAATGGTAAGGGTGGTGGTGTGGCCTCATCGACGAGGAGCGAAGTAAGAGAAAAAGGAGGAGGACAATAGTGATGATGGATGCAGTAAGGGCTTGATGGTGAGGCGGAGCAGGCACGATGGGTTACAGGCATCATCATCGGGGGTTTGGGAAGGCCGACAATGAGAGGAGAGATCCACGGTGAATTGGCACGCTGACGGGGAAGGTAAGAAGAAGAAGAGGATGAAGTTGATAACGGAGGTTCGATGCAGGCGAGAGAGATGGTGAAAGTGGTGGAGTTGTGGGAAGGGGACGAGATCAAGGCGTTGGCAACACGGGAATAGAAAACGAGTGAGGGTGAGGAGAGATGGTGGGGTTACTGGCTGCATGATATGGTAGAAAGAAAGAGTAAGAGGGAGAGAGATTGAAAGAGAAAGGGAGAACGAGAGGGAAGATGAACATAGGAGAGGAGTTGGTGGCTCAGGAAAGAGAGAGAGAGAGGGGGAGAGAGAGAGAGAGAGAGAGAGAGAGAAGGAAGATTAGGGTTAGGTTTTAAAAAAGTAAATAGGAATTAAATCCTAATCTCAAATAATTAACTCACAAATTCTCAAAATTCTTCATTCAATTAAATTAAATTACTTGACTTGTATTTATAGGCCATACAAGCTTTGAGTTCACAAAATCGATGTGGTATTAAATAAAAGACCAACTTAAGAAAAAAAAAAGTGTTTTCCTTCATTGTCAGGAATTGTATTGGGCTACCCCACATTTTTTAGTTGTAAACAATTACTCGAGTTATTATATAATATGATAGGAGCCCAAAATCATTTGGGCTAAGGTAGGAGATTCATTTGTTAGAAATTGAGTGAGCAACCCACTTCTCTGCTTTTTTTGGCCAACTATTCGAGTTAATATGATTCTTAGTGAGTCTATAAATCCAAATATTAGGAGATCAAACTCATAATTTTTCATAAGAGAAGGAAGTGTTCTACCACTTGAGCTATGATCAATTGGAAACAATGAATAATCAGTGAGAATAATCAACAATGAAGACTAATAACTGACAAATTTACCTTACACACTTAAGAGAGGGTGAATAAAGCCTTTTCTAGTTTCTAAAACTAAAAAAATTATATTTATACTAGATATTCATTAAAATAAAATATTAATGAATATCAATAAGGTTAAACTATTTATGCAATCATCCAACCTACAATACATGTATGATCCTTTTTCACAATCATCCTACTTAGAATTAAAATTGTTTCTTCATGCACGAACATGTATGATCCTTTCTTACAAAGTCAGAATGAGGTGTTTTGGATTTGTTCAAGTTGATTTTTCAAATGATATTAGCCCAACAAATTATTCTATATTTTGTTTGCTGAAAATTTTGATAGATAAATAAGCTATCCTATGAATAAAAGAATGGACATGCTTTAACTATTTTACATTTTTTTTGACATTATTAGTTATCTAATATATCTATTAACACTTTTGAAAATTTCTAATAAACTCTTCATTTTATATCTTTGAGATAAATAACATTGAACTTATAAATTCTAATTTGATCTTGTTATCATTACTTTCTTATCTTTTCGTCACTTTGAAAGAAGTTTTAATAAAGAAATATGAATTTTAGTAATTTATAAATGTTTTTCGATCATGGTTATTCATTGTTAGGTTTGAAAACCTATCAAGTCAAAACAAGGAATATAACCATTAGATAAGATAATCATGAAATTTGAAATTTCAATTCAAAATTTAATATTTTTAAATCTTAACTTTTACAAATTTTCATTCTTTGTTATCTATTTAAACACTCACCTAAAAATATTTTGAATTATACTTTTTTCTAAATTTCACAGAGAATCACGTATTTTTTCTAGAATCCAAATGAGTGCTAAATGAAATTCTATTTATTATTATTATTCTTTTACAAGTGTTGTTTTTAACTTGCATTGCACCTACTTGATATACTAGTTGAAATTTGAAAATAAAGAGGATCTCTTTTAGTTATCAAATCAGTTTTAGGTTAGACTTTCGATTCCAATCAGATTTGATTGGATTCCTATTTATGTAGAGAAGTAGAACATCCCTTCATATATTTATCGCAAATCTCTTGACTATCAACTAGAACCAGAGAAAGAAAAAGATGCGGATGCGACTGAGGAAAAAGGAGAAGAATATAATCAAAATTGGTAAAAGTTTGCAAGCTGTACTCATTCTCCATGTCCCCCCTTTTTAAATCCCCATGTTAATTTGGTTTAATCAACTCAAGTCTATGATTCTTTGACCTTCTCTAGAACACATATTTGAATAGAACTAAATTCATTAAATTGTATTATTGATGTAAATATAGAAGAAAATCTATATTGTTATATCATCACCAATCTTGATATAAAGTTATTTATTTTCATTATTGTTTATTAGACCAAACAAATTGAAACTATGAAATTAATTATTATATATGTTTGTGTTTGGAGAAGTTTGATTAGGCTTTTGGCAATAACTTTTCATTATCTCCTTAATCACCACCAAGGCATCAATCCTGACCAATTTTTCTGAAATACGGGAAGAGAAAATAAATAAATAACAATACACGCAACAACTTTCAATGATATATTACCATCATGATGATGAATTTGATAATTCCTTTTTTTTTATTGGCTTTGTATATATCTCATATTTACTTTTTGTAAGTTGTATGCATGTTTGCCAACATTATTAGGACTAGAAGATGGTCCAGATGAATTGGATGCCCATCAATAATTAGAGAATATAATTCAATTTTTTTTCCTTTTTATTTTTTTTTCTTTTCTTCTTTATTGCTTAATGATTATTTGTGATTTCAAAGGATTTATTTTAGTTAAGAAGTCTCTTTTGTACCAAAAAAGGAAAAAAAGGAATTTAGTTCAGGGGTTATTTGGTTTGATGCAGTTGGAAGCGAAAATGTAATTTAGCAAAAGTTTAGAACTTTAAACAAAGTGGACAGAGAATCAAAGTGTAAAATTCATTTACTTATTCTCCTAGTAGTTTTGTCTTAGTTTGGACTTAATTGTAAAATAGTCAAAAACTCTATACTATAAATAACTATGTACAGATCAGAATTTTGGCTAGTCTTTGACCAGTTTTTTCAGAATTCTAGATTGAAAATTATTTGCGGTGGCTTCTTATTCTTCTATTTTCTTTTGATCTGGCTTTCATTATTTTTCCTTCACTTATTTGTTCCTCGGTCCACCTGCACAACAACTCGTTCAGTTCATTTAGCCCCAGTGCACGCGCGCGAAAAAGCTCTCGCTCCCCCTCATCATCTGTAAGTTGAATTCGAGGTGGGGCCCACAAGACGTTCATTTTGTGCACACAAGGGTACTTTAAAATTAGCACCATTTTTTTCATCACAGCGGTTACCCATCAAAGCCATTCAGCCAGCTGGAAGTGATGGATCCTATCCAGGAGCCTATCAGAATTAACAGCCCAACCAGATACGGTGACGGCTGTGACGAAAAACGGGGGGGAGCAAAAAAAATTTCCTTTAGCAAACAAGGGGCCATGCACTCTCTTTTTCTCATCGCAGGCGGCCGTCAGCGTGTGGGGTTCACACAAAGCTGGCGGCAGCTACCGGTAAGTATTTAATTTTTTTTATTAATTTAGTAAATTAGTAAAATGGAATGGTTAGTTATTAATTAGTTGCTTATTAATTTATTTAAATTAGTTTAGTTATTTAATTACTCGAAATTAATTATGCTTTGTTTAGTGGATCATCATGTTACTGATTTAGTCATGTGTAACTAATTTTTTTTCTAGTACCTAGAAGAGATGAACTTAAGCTAGTTGTTCAAGTGGTCAAACTTAAATCTCTCATTTCGGGCTATATCATTCATTAATTGACCTACCACTTTTAGGAATTGAATTCTAGAATTTCTAGATATTTGATAGGTTATGTATCAAGAGTTAATGGCCCATTCTTCGGGTTTTACTTCTTTTCTACTTTTAATTAATTCAGTCATTTTATTTGCCTTTGATTGATCATGTAATAGAGATAATATCTTGTCCTTAGATCTATTGTTTAGACTTAATTTTTCTGTTAGAAATAGGAATTTGGTGATTGACATCAGAGCGGTAAAGAGACCAAAATTAACCACCTGGTGCTAGTTTAGGGGGATTCGATCCTAGGTGATTGACTTGACTTTTTTCTAGATTAATTTTTAGTTTAAAAATCCAACTCACAAATTTTAGACCAATTCGCCTAAAAAGTATTGAAACCAAAAGAAATATATGTCATTATGGATTGACCCTTAAGTGCTACATCGAATGACCTTAAATAAGCGGTAATTTAGACAAGAGAGAGAAATCTCCACATCAGTATTGAGATGTGAGATTTTATTTTACTTTTATATAAAAGGTGATTTTCGTCGCTCGTGTAGTCATATGCAAAAGTCTTGTTTTAGAAAAGCAAATAGTAAGTAAACAAAATAGAAATTTTGGGGAAAAATATGTTCACTTACAACTTAAGTAAAAATTATATTTCATAAAATAATTGCATGACCTAATGTATTTATCTGAGGTTATTTTTTGGTGAAAAAATAAAGATTAATTGGAATAAAAATTTATGTCATGTTCACTTGCATGTTTTAGGCTTTAAATTTGAGCCCAAAGCCAAATTGATCGCATAGTCATGTCATCATATTGGCTATTTATGAAGATTACGCAGCATGAATAACTTTGAAATATTTTATATATTATTTATCTGAGTAATAAATTTTGTCTTATTATATTATTTTATTTTTAATAATTATTTTGAATAATTTAATTTTATCTATCTGTTATCAATAGTTATGAAACCTAAAGAGTCAGTAAGTAATTTCAAATAAAAATAGAGATGTGATATTTTGTTTGAGATACATTTGGAATAAGGGGAGAGAGAAAGAAAGAAAAAATTTTGCTACAACACCTATTTTACTTCATAATTAGGAAAAAAACTCAACTTCATAATTTTGTTTGCTACAGCCTCATCCACATCAGCATAGACTTATTTCTCCCAACCGCTACTTCATATTTTTATTTTCTCTTTATGTTGGCCTAAAGGCCCATCACTCTAGTTTTGATGATGATTAATTCATGTAGTTATAGTACTAATAATCTTGTATTTAATAAGTTTCAAATATTCGATCAAGATCTTAGACGGCATTTAGCTTCAACGAAAGATTCGAAGTCAAGTTTTGAAACTAGCACGTATTGATTCAAGAGCTCGCGCATCAAGATCGCATCAAGTACTCAAAGAGGAGTCTAGCTCATGGATCAAGGTTTAGACCAAGTTAAGATGGAGAAGAAGATTTTCAAGAGAAGATTCTCAAGACTTGAGTCTGAGTTTGTAAGTTTAAGATTTTTGATTCAGAATAAAATGTATGTGATAGATTAGTTGTGGATTACTCAAGTTCATATAAATACACACAAAATATTTATAATTTTCATGTTAAATAGTTTTTGAAAATACCGGTTTTGATTTAAGTTTTAAATTCTATGCCTCAAAAATAGTTCACATGTTTGTAATATATGTTGATTTTTGATCACACATATTTGTACTTCAAAATATTTTAATGAACTTATTTTTGTGAATTTTATGAAGATTTTATGGAATTTAAGATGTATTTTTAAAAGTTGTTAAAACTATTTTTTGGGTTGCTGGACCGGTCGACCGAAGCAAGGCTCTGTCGACCGAAAGTGCACAAGACGTACACAAGTCCATGTGACTTGAGCTTGCTCGACTGACCGGTCAATCGCAGTAGATATGGCCGACCGACCGGTCGACTGACTGAGTTTGTAGAGCTCTCAGGTTTTCTCGGTCGACCGAGCGGCCGACCGTTCTACTGATCTGCTCATTACCATTATAGCTTTTTAGCCATAACTTTTTATTCTTATATTCAATAAATATGATTTAAATAGCATTTCAAAGATAACTTTCAGGGCTACATTTCTTAATCAATAGTTATTTTCTGATTCAAATGCTAAAAATGTCAAATATTGGGTTGAAGTCTGTTCTTTCTGAAAACAGTTTATAGTTTCTGATTTGACACCATGAAGTATTTTATTGATATCTTTCTACTCCAACAAGATATTGATTTGATTTAAATCTCATTAGAAAGAATACTTAAAGATCTATAAATCTTCATATATACTTATTTCCAAATTTTGATGTTTTAGGCCTCAAAACTGTAACCTCGGTTCCAATCACTGGTATTGTCTACTACTGGTTGTATGGTATAAAAACCTATTCTAGTGGTCTAAACTAAGTCTACTTTAATTCTAATAAAATTTTCTAATATTTCAGATTTTTCTTTATTTTTTCAAATTTTTTTGAAATTAATTAAAGATTCTCGAAATTCGTCACCCTTATGTGTCGCTATACGACTTTCAGTTTTTTTATTTGCAACGGGGGATGATTTTATGAATCCGATTTCTCAGTAATACTTAAAATAATATTTTCTTGATTGATCATGTAATAGAGATAATATCTTGTCCTTAGATCTATTGTTTAGACTTAATTTTTCTGTTATAAATAGGAATTTGGTGATTGACATCAAAGCGGTAAAGAGACCAAAATTAACCACCTGGTGCTTTAGGGGGATTCGATCCTAGGTGATTGACTTGACTTTTTTCTAGATTAATTTTTAGTTTAAAAATGCAACTCACAAATTTTAGACCAATTCGCCTAGAAAGTATTGAAACCAAAAGAAATATATGTCATTATGGATTGACCCTTAAGTGCTACATCGAATGACCTTAAATAAGCGGTAATTTAGACAGGAGAGAGAAATCTCCACATCAGTATTGAGATGTGAGATTTTATTTTACTTTTATATAAAAGGTGATTTTCGTCGCTCGTGTAGTCATATGCAAAAGTCTTGTTTTAGAAAAGCAAATAGTAAGTAAACAAAATAGAAATTTTGGGGAAAAATATGTTCACTTACAACTTAAGTAAAAATTATATTTCATAAAATAATTGCATGACCTAATGTATTTATCTGAGGTTATTTTTTGGTG
Source organism: Agave tequilana (assembly GCA_038442645.1). NCBI lineage: Eukaryota > Viridiplantae > Streptophyta > Magnoliopsida > Asparagales > Asparagaceae > Agave > Agave tequilana. Next base: position 192,111 of record JAVJIF010001664.1, on the reverse strand, counting down.
AAAAAATAAAGATTAATTGGAATAAAAATTTATGTCATGTTCACTTGCATGTTTTAGGCTTTAAATTTGAGCCCAAAGCCAAATTGATCGCATAGTCATGTCATCATATTGGCTATTTATGAAGATTACGCAGCATGAATAACTTTGAAATATTTTATATATTATTTATCTGAGTAATAAATTTTGTCTTATTATATTATTTTATTTTTAATAATTATTTTGAATAATTTAATTTTATCTATCTGTTATCAATAGTTATGAAACCTAAAGAGTCAGTAAGTAATTTCAAATAAAAATAGAGATGTGATATTTTGTTTGAGATACATTTGGATTAAGGGGAGAGATAAAGAAAGGAAAAATTTTGCTACAACCACCTATTTTACTTCATAATTAGGAAAAAAACTCAACTTCATAATTTTGTTTGCTACAGCCTCATCCACATCAGCATAGACTTATTTCTCCCAACCGCTACTTCTTTATATATTTTTATTTTCTCTTTTATGTTGGCCTAAAGGCCCATCACTCTAGTTTTGATGATGATTAATTCATATAGTTATAGTACTAATAATCTTGTATTTAATAAGTTTCAAATATTCGATCAAGATCTTAGACGGCATTTAGCTTCAACGAAAGATTCGAAGTCAAGTTTTGAAACTAACACGTGTTGATTCAAGAGCTCGCGCTTCAAGATCGCATCAAGTACTCAAAGAGGAGTCTAGCTCATGGATCAAGGTTTAGACCAAGTTAAGATGGAGAAGAAGATTTTCAAGAGAAGATTTTCAAGACTTGAGTCTGAGTTTGTAAGTTTAAGATTTTTGATTCAGAATATAATGTATGTGATAGGTTAGTTGTGGATTACTCAAGTTCATATACATACACACAAAATATTTTATAATTTTCATGTTAAATAGTTTTTGAAAATACCTACTGATCTGCTCATTACCATTATAGTTTTTTAGCCATAACTTTTTATTCTTATATTCAATAAATATGATTTAAATAGCATTTCAAAGATAACTTTCAGGGCTACATTTCTTATTCAATAGTCATTTTCTGATTCAAATGCTAAAAATGTCAAATATTGGGTTGAAGGCTGTTCTTTTCTGAAAACAGTTTATAGTTTCTGATTTGACACCATGAAGTATTTTATTGATATCTTTCTACTCCAACATGATATTGATTTGATTTAAATCTCATTAGAAAGAAGACTTAAAGATCTATAAATATTCCTATATACTTATTTCCAAATTTTGATGTTTTAGGCCTCAAAACTGTAACCTCGGTTCCAATCACTGGTATTGTCTACTACTGGCTGTATGGTATAAATACCTATTCTAGTGGTCTAAACTAAGTCTACTTTAATTCTAATAAAATTTTCTAATATTTCAGATTTTTCTTTATTTTTTCAATTTTTTTTGAAATTAATTAAAGATTCTCGAAATTCGACACCCTTATGTGTCGCTATACGACTTTCAATTTTTTTATTTGCAACGGGGGATGAATTTTATGAATCTAATTTCTCAGTAATACTTAAAATAATATTTTCTATTTTTAAGAATTTTTAGGAATTTTTCTGAATTAAATAGGAATTTAATTGAGTTAAGAAAAGGTAAAAATAAAAATAAATATAAATAAGAAATGAATAAATAAAAAATATTAAAAAATAAACACCTATAATAATTCTTCCAAGTTTCGAACCCCTGACCTCTCATTATTATGCCACATTGGCGTGTAGTCTAGAAGCCCAAGCCTATTTATTTAAACCTATCTTTTACTTCCTTCATCCTCTCCAACTTCCCCCACTCTTTCTAACTTCTCCCTCACTTTCTCCCCCTCATTCTCACTCATCCAAACTGAACCGACTACTTCTTCCATGTAGCCTAACTCTCAGGGGTGGCTTAGGTGTGTGTGTGGTGCCTATAAAAGGGGTATCTCACCATCTCAAGTTACATGAAAAATCTAAACTTCTCTTCCTTTTTCACTACACTCTCTTTCTCTTTCAAACTTAGCAAGATTCTGAAGTGCTAGATGAGAAGAAAAAGATTCAGACTGAAGGAAAGCGTTCTAGGTATTTTATTTTACATTTTCGTAGAATTTAGTTCATTGTGGCATTTCATTAAACACGTAGTACACATTACATTTTAGCTAAAATTTCACCTTAAAAAACTTATGCTAAAATTACAATAAAATTATATAGTACACCTAAGATGTGCCTTGTATTTATCATAATTTTTTTGGATTTTATTCATTTTATTTAGAGGGAAAAAAAGAGAGATAGAGGTGCACTGCGTTGTGCTCTGTGCACAGCATAATACACTCGGCCGAGCCAGACCCAGTTTGGGTCTGTAATCTACAAACTCGGGTTCGGGTCCCCGACCCAATTTAAAGAAAAGTGAAAAAGAAAGAACGGAAAAAAAGAAAAAGGAAAAGAAATAGAAAATAAATAAATAAAATATAATAAAAATATGTAGAAAATTTACTGTAGCAGACCCAGACCCAGACCCGCTAGTGTAGAAAACAGACCCGTTAAGCCTTTTATTGATTTTTAGGTTTATTTTAATTCAGAAAATTTCAGAAAATTCACAGAAAATTACAAACTAAATTTGGGACTCTATAAAATTATTTTGAGTGTAATATTACTTAGAATAATATGAAATTAAATATTTTCTGTAATTATTATTTAATGATCATTTATTTAAAAATTGCCAATAAATTTCTAAATATTATAAAATTCATAATTCAGTAAAATATAAACATTATACATCAATTTATTTGTTTATGCATGTATTTTATCATGAAATATATTTTTAATGGTTGCAAAAATTTTGAAAATGAATTATTTGAAAATATTAACCAACCAAAATTATAATAAATAGTAAAAATTATATGCTCATTCAACTTATCACTGAATAAATAACATGTCAAGTTTCTAATTAATTCACATAATATTTAGGTCGTGAATTTTACCCAGAGCCGGTTGCAGTTACGGGAATTCAGATTCTAACGACATCAGGCAAGTACACATACTCTCTCTGCTCTGTGTTCTTTTGTTAGTTTATAAATTCCTTTCCAATCTCGATTCCCATATCCTTCCCTGATCATGTGTATTGTAAGGCATGTATGTATAGGATGTTTGTTACATAAATGATCATTCAAGTATAACTATAAATTAGTAAATATTATACAAGTTAAGTTGACGTCACCCTATCTCATGATTACTATTTTATGATTATATCTACATCCTAATACACTGGCATCACTTATACTATTGTGCATTTATCACTCGATGTTGTCACCGTTTTCTACTTTTTCAAAATTTTAATATGTATTGTATTTACTATTTGATACTGATACTCTTGATACTGATCCATAATCCTATCACGCTGAATCACACACTATCTTACATTTACATTGATTAATAAAATTAACCAAGCCGGGTTACTAGGGGAGACTGTAGCAGGGAAAATTCAGGGAGGTGTGCTTGGAAGGGCGACCACTTGTGAGTTTGAATGCCACACGTGAACTTGTTATTTATGCGCGCTCATGTTATTGCATGTTACATGATACATGAGTACAGTGAACTCTTTCTCCCTGCTATCAGGATCCACTAACGCATCATTTGTTTGATATGTAATTATCTTGTGGGATGGGGCACAGGATGGCTGAATTAGTTAGAGTAATAAAATATACTAGACTTAGAATTATCATTTATGACATGAATAATCTTGACTACATGATGTTCCTGGACTTACCATATTGTTCTTAACTTGTGGTCATGTGATCTTGTGACCCCATGATTATGATATATGACATTACTCGTCTAGGGTACTTCATGCTCATTATATACATGTCATAGTATACATACATGATCTTATTTCACCTGATCTAGTGTTCTGTTACTCTCGCTGATATCTAACTTGTCAGTTTATATTACCATCAGATTTATAATTCATTCATTCCAGTGCTCTACTTATATTACCTTTTACTTTCACATTTCTATATTATTGTTTTCTCTTCTCGTGTGTGCACTTGCTGGTCCGCTTCTGACGGACCTTGATTTTTTAGCATCAGAGCTTGAGGAGACTTACGAGTCACTGTTCGAAGGAACCCAGGAAGATTACCAGGCGTGAGTCCGACGTTTCTTGTCTTATGTATTTTGGCATTTTGTCTTGTGATGATATCCCGATGCCAAAATTGTATCTTCTTTTATTTCTGCTTTGTTATATTTCAAATCTTGTATCCAGACAAAAACTATTGTAGATGCATGTCTTTTATGTGAAATGAAATATTTGGTTGTCTTTTGTATATATGTGCGAGAATTTGGATCCATTACTATAGTGTAAGGTATTCACAGAAGAGATTTTCTTCTTCGTGAGTATTTGCTAGCCATCGTCACGTATCCATACTCCATATTTTGGGAAGCGGGGCCTGACAAAAACTGTGCTCAAAGTTGACCTATTGCACAGTCTGTTCTGTGGTCGGTCGACCGCCCGATCGACCGCAAGACCCCAACGGTCAGAAATTTGACTGTTGGTCGGTCGACCGGAAAGTCGACCAACATGCCATTCTGGCTAGATTCTAGGCCATAATGGATAGTTTTTGATTCCCTATAAATAAGAGATCTTTTTGCCTGTTTTATACAAGATTTTTGGAGAGTTTTCAAGAGCCATTTTTTCATCTCCAACAAAAGTTTTTTAACAAGTTTTTAGGCTAAACTTCCATATCGAAAGAGTGTTTAACAAGAGTGATTCTCTTGAGTTTTTCAAAAGCTTTTCTTTGAGTTTTTCACTTCCACATCTATCTTATTTTTTTCTCACACAAGCATAGCTTTTTATAACCATATCTATCTTATAGGAGCTTTGTTTGTGAGGGTGTTTGAGGGTGATGAAGTGTTAGGATCACCAAGTATGCCACCTTCTATTTTGGAGTTGTAGAGGCGCGATCTCGGTGAACTTGTGAGTTCGTGTTGTGTTGTTCTTGCAGGAACAAGTGAGGGATTTGCGGGTCCAAGAGTTCTCGAGGGAGCTCGTTGTAGGTGTTGTAGCACCGAGTGATCTTGCGGGATCGATTATAGTGAAAATCCTTTGTAGTGTTGAAGGTGGGGGCGTAGAGCAAGTATGCTCGAACCTCGAAAGAATTCTCCCATATTTGCGATTGCTCATCTCTCTTTCAACTCACTTGTGTTTTATATTTTGCATGCTTTTATTGTTCATATTCATTATATGCTTGATATACTTGTGCTCTATTGATATATATGCTTGAGTTGTTTTATTACACTTGTATTCAACCAAGAGAGCCATAGTGGCACCTCAACTCTAAATCTAGAGTAATCTGGATGTGATAGTCCAGAGCCCTTCACTAGAAATTCGGTTACACTTTTTGGTTATACGTTTTGTGTTTGCTTAATAGTTTTTAGTTTGCATAATTAGTTTTAATTCTGCCTTAGTTTTGCATTAGATTTGCTTGTCACCTATTCACCCCCCTCTAGGTGACTTACAATTAGTGTCAGAGCTTGGTGATCTTAATTTGGGTCTAACATTCTTGAGTTAAAGATCCTCATTTAGTTAATCACAATATTTGTACATACATATGAATTTCATGACCCCTCCTCTGTTTGACATTCTTAACCTCCCAACTTGAAAAGTTAAGATGTCCATGTACCTAAACGCCTTAGGTATTCATGTTTATTTTGCCACTATTAAAGATTCTTATTTTATAAATGGAAAACATTTAGAGGCTAATGCAAAAGCCTTTCATGCTTTAAAGTCAACCCTAAATGATCAATATTTATCCCTGGTTTCTAACTTTGATTCGACTTTTGTAGTATGGAACACTCTTGTCTCACTTGATGAACAAAAGCAATACTATATGGGGAGTGACTCAGATCTAAGTGATACTTCCAACATGTGCTACATGTTCCAAGGGGATGACTCCCTTGAGGTAAACTCTTAATTTGAGATTGATGAAGATGTTGACATGCCATATGATGAGCTTGCTTCATTTTGTCAACAAATTTCTTAAAATATATGATTTGTTAAAAATGGAAAATAAATGTTTAAAAAATAAAAATGATTTGGTTTCAAAAGAAAAGAATTCTTTTAAAAATAAATTTGAAATTATTTTGACAGAAAATGAAGTTTTGAAAAACCAAGTTATTTTAATTGAAAAAGAAAAGGAGATTGCTTTAAAGGAAAAATGTTTTGAAAGAAAAAGAAAATTTTTCTAAAAAGAAAAAGATTGTTGATTCTCATGTTTCTCATATTTCTTCTTCTAAAATTAGTGATGATATATGTATTTTGAAGAAGAGCATTGATTGTTTGGGCTTCACTTTGAGCCAATGTGCATTTAAACACAATAAATTAAAACCTATATTTCACAAGAAACATGTTCCACATGTTCATACACATCATCCTACACGGCAGACACCACATGCACACTATATTCATACACATCATTCTCATTTGTATGTTAGAGCGTACACATGTACAAATTGTGGCCGCAAAGGCCATCTTGCAAAATTTTGTTTTGATAGACTAAACATTTCAAATTTTACAAATAAGAATGTTTGGGCTCCCATTGTCACTAATCCTCATGTACCCAAAAAGATATGGGTACCAAAATTCCCACCACTTGTGTTTGATGGAGGTGTGGGCTCTTACAAAATGTGAGAGATTTGATGTCTTGTTGATGGATGTATTTGGAGCTTAAATGACACACCGAATTAATGCATCACTATCAAGGAAACATGGTGGGAGGACCACCTCGTATTTTGGAGAAATAGATTGGTTACATCGGTTTTGCTAACTATTTCATCCTCAATTTTAAAAATATTTTAAAAGTCTATATGCTAGTGTAGTAACCTAGACTCGATCACATATTGTTTTGGACTTAATGCTGAGTTGCTTTGTTGTATGCTATGCATATATTTTTGAAAAATTTTATTCATATTTTCAAATAAATTTACATGCCTATTTTTATTGATTGATGTTTTTATATGCCTTAAATTAAAGCATATATTGTGTTGTATGTCTATATCATGTTCTTATGCATATATTATTAAAACTTATGTTATACATGTACAATTTTTGAGATACATGCTTTACATGCTCTATTTCTTTTATGCACTCAATTATTTGCCTGATGGTACATTGTATGTCCTAGTTTTAATGATTTTTGCATAAGTATATGATCATATATATCATATTTTTGAGAAAAAAATTTCATGTTTGTTGTTGTTTTAAGCTTTATTGAGTTTTTTTCATGAATTTTCTATTCACATGATTCTTGTGCACTCTCATTTCTTTTGTTTACTCATGACTTTATTTTCATGAGCATTTATGAGATTTATAGATCTTGAGTGTCAATTCTTGTGTAAATTAGCATTTTCCATGAAATATATAAATTTGGTTTCATGGTTTGAAGGATCTTTAACTAGTTTTTCAAAAACTACATTAAACTAGTTATTTATTCTTCACATGGTAGTGTTTTCAAATTATGTCAAACTATTTTTAAAACATTATTTTTGAAAACTTCTATCCTTAAAGGGCGGTTGGATTGGCGACCACGCCTTGTATATTTTTAATGAATATCTTTCAAATATGTGCATGAAAGTGTAGATAATTATGAGTTATACACAGGATTTTCATGGTATTTTATTTTTTTGTATAATTACTTGTTTTCTATATATGTATGCGTTAAATCTCAAGTGGTATCTCCATTTTCATACATACATATATGACACGGTCGACCGGTAGGCCATTTTTGGCAGATTTGGCTGCCACGGCTATATTTTTCTGGGGGCTATAAATACCCCATTTGTGAGAGTTTTTCTCAACGTTTTTCTGTGCCATTTTTTCCTGATTCTCCAGTGTTTTAAAAGAAATCAAAAGAAGTTTTGGATTTCAATTGAACAATCTATTTGGTGTTTTTGCTAGGGTTTCGAAGATCAAAGAAAAGGGTTTTTGGGAAAAGTGTTTGATTGAACTTCTTCATCTTGATTTCTAGTTTTTCCCAAGGATTTTCTTTGTGATTTTGATTTCCATTCCATTGGTTTTCTCCACACTTGAGCTACATCTACTTTCTTATTCTATAGGATCTTTGTGTGGGAGAAAGAGATTGTTTGTGGTTGTTGTTTAGACCACCAAGTTGTAAAACCCAATCTTTGCTTGGCTTTGTGCCTTGGGTTGTATCCCTCAAGTTGTGAGGTGATCCTTGTGTTTGCTTTGTGCTAATCCCTCAAGTTGTGAGGTGATTGTTTTGTTAGATTGGAGCTTGCCTCAAGGAGGTGGTTGTGGTTGTAAAGAGAGGAGTTGGATACTCCTTTTGAGAGTTCTTTGTGGACTAGCTAGTGGATTAGAAATCCTTCGTGTGTCGAAGGCGGGGATGTAGAGCTGGGTGCTCGAACCTCGAAACATATTTTGTTGTTTGCGTTTGATCCATTGACTCTCTCTATCTCTCTCTTTACTTTGTGCCTTGTAACTATTCATATTGTGCATTCATAATTGCTTGGCTTGGTTGTGTGTGCATCACTTGTTGATTGCACTTGAGTGTATTGCATTAAGTTTTTAAATTCCGCATTGAGTTCATAGATTAGCTATATCACCTATTCACCCCCCTCTAGGTGATTTCAATTGGTATCAGAGCCTACGCTCCTGATATTTAGGTTTAACCACCTAGGAGTGAGATCTTGGTTTGCTAATCTTCATTTGCATTTTCATTTGCACTCATTTAGTTTGCACTCATGGATAGCCCTCCTATGTTTGACCATTTTAGACTTGATACTTGGAAGACCAATATGAGTAGGCATTTAAAATCACTAGGTCATCTTGTTTATCAAGCCTCCACTTTAGAATCCTTCCCTAATAGTAGCAAACACAAAAAGGCTAATGCATTAGCACTTAAAACACTTAGAGCATCTCTTAATGAAGATCTTTTATATGTGTTTGATCGTTATGACTCGGCTTTTGCAGTTTGGAGTATATTAACGTCTCCCGAGCTACCCGTGATTATCAACAAGTTGAGAAAATCTAGGAGAGATAAGTCCGACGAGCATTGCCTCATGGTCCAAGGGAAAGACTCCCTTGAGGTACAATCGGATTCTCAACTTGATGATTGCTCTAGTTCCTATTGCGATGGTTGTTTAGAAGCTCAAACCTTAAATATGGAACTTGCCACAAAGCTTGAAAAATTCTTGGAAAAACACAAACTTTGAAAGAGGATAATCTTGTTTTGAAAAATGAATTAAAGGATTTGTGTTCTAATTTTGAATTGGTTTTGCAAGAGAAGGAAGAGATTACTAGTGAACGTGACTCACTAAGATCTCAACTAGACCTTGCCCTTAATGAGATTGATATTTTGAAAAACAAAAATGATTGTAATGATGTTGTGAAAAACAATGAGGTTTTATCTTCTAAATTGGATTTTGTTTTAAAAGATAACCTTTCTTTGAAAAATGAAATTGATTTAATTACAAAAGAATTGGATTGTGTTTTAGATAAAAACAAATCTTTACAAAATGAGATTGATATTCATGTTTGTCATGCTAGTGTAGCTTCTTGTTCTAGCACACCTATTGCATGCTCCACTTTATCTTCTAGTATTGAAAATGACATAAATGTTTTGAAGATGAGTGTTGATTGTTTGAGCTCCACTTTGAGCCAATGTACTTTGAATCATGCACGCTTGGAAACCTTGGTTCGCAAGAAACAAGTTCCATCTTTACATGTACACCCATCACGGCATACACATGCTCATCACGGACACAACCATAACATGTATGTTCATGTGTACACATGTACACATTGTGGTCGAAATGGCCACATTGCTAGATTTTGCTATGATCGTTTACATGTTGAAAATTTAGCAAATAATCTTGTTTGGGTTAGGAAAGATACTAACCCCTATGGACCCAAAAGAAAATGGGTACCAAAGACCACCCCTAAAATATTTGATGTAGGTGTGGGCTCTCGCATCACGTGAGAGTAGCGGTGCCTTGGAGTGGATGCGGTCCGTGCTCAAGAGAAAACAAATTTGTGTTGGCCCAAAGGCCTTCCACCCTAGTTTTGATGATGATTAACTCATGAAGTTATGTTTACTAATAATCTTGTGTTGTTTAAGTTTCAGATCATTAACCAAGATATTAGTTGGTGATTAGCTTCAACAAGGTGTTTGGAAGCTTTCACAAGTGATTCCAGGGCTCAAGCTTTAAGATCACACTTTGCCTAGCCCATGGATGGAGTTTTGGAGCAAGTCTTCTTGATGACACAAAGACTTAGGTATCCATAGTTTAGATAGTGTGTTTTAGATCCATTTTAACTAGTTCGTATTCTTCACTTTGGTAGAGTATTTCAAACAAAGCTTATTTTCAAATCTATTTTTGAAAACCCCTACCATCTATGGGAGGATGGATGGGAGATCATGTTCATGAATGCTTTAAAATGAAAATTATTTAAAACTTGAACCTTGATTGGGAGGTATAGTAATATGATGTATACACTTGAACTTATTGTTATGTCAATTGGTATCATTGAACTCTTTCAATTGGTATCATTTTGATCCTCTTGTATACTCATATTTGTTTTGTATGTATGTATGATTTCAATTCCAAGAATATCAATTTCTATTGGTATCTATTTTTCATACATATATATGTTTGTGTTTATGCTAGTGCTTGAGTTTCAATTTTGTTTCAATTGATTACTTTTAAATTGGTATCAAGACTATGCATCATTTTAGTTTGTATTTCATAAAGGGGGAGAAAATTTGATTTTGTCTTTCAATTTGTATTTGTACTCCCATACTTTATGATTGAAAATTCGAATTTGGTATCATATGTTTAAAATGAATAATTCTTACAATTGGTATCAATGTTTCTATGAAAAATCTTTTCAATTGGTAAAACATTTACATTTGGTATCAAAATTTGTGTTTAGACATTCAAAATTGATTATGTTTAATTTCAATTGATATCAAGATGTCTTGTGTTTTAAATTGGTATCTAAAATTTTTTTCAATTGGTATCTAAAATTTTGTTTAAAGAAAATACAAAAGTTTAGATTTAAATTTCTTATATGCAAGGAGAGCTTAACATCTCTCCCACATATAGATTCATGTTGAGTGTATTGTGTATTGAAGAGCTTAACATCTCTTCTTTATGTGGTACACGTGTGTAGGGGGAGCTTCACATCTCCTCTTATTCATTACATAATGTGTGTTATGTGAATTAGGGCTTAACATCCCTCCTTCATGTAATGCATATGTGTAGGGAAGCTAACTTAGAGTCTTCCTCTTCATGAATGTATATAGCATATAACATTTATTGATCCTTGTTTATTTTCATTTGGTATCAAGATGCTTCATTGACATATTTTTAATTGATATCATGTTTGTAGTCACCCCTTATTGACTTTGTTTTTGTTTTAGACAAAAAGGGGGAGAACATTGTTTGTATTGTTTTGATTGTTTATCCCTTTGTTGATGATTGACAAAAAGGGGGAGAATTATTTGTGAGTTTCATATATATGCATAGTTATGTTTTTGCATATATTAAGTTTAATATAGTTTAATGTATGTTAATTGGTATCTAGAGCATCTAGATAATGTTTATTTGTTAATTGGTATCTAGAGCATGCTTTGCTTTGAATATTTTATTGGTATCTAGAACCTTTATTGTTTATGCATATTTATGCATTCATGTTTTAAGAGCCTTCATTGCATATTATTATGTTTATTTGGTTATGCATGAGTTAAGGGGGAGCTTCTTTGAAGCTTTACTTTAATCCATGCATATATAACTCCATGAGTTTTGTCATCATCAAAAAGGGGGAGATTGTTGGCCCAAAGGCCTTCCACCCTAGTTTTGATGATGATTAACTCATGAAGTTATGTTTACTAATAATCTTGTGTTGTTTAAGTTTCAGATCATTAACCAAGATATTAGTTGGTGATTAGCTTCAACAAGGTGTTTGGAAGCTTTCACAAGTGATTCCAGGGCTCAAGCTTCAAGATCACACTTTGCCTAGCCCATGGATGGAGTTTTGGAGCAAGTCTTCTTGATGACACAAAGACTTAGGTATCCATAGTTTAGATAGTGTGTTTTAGATCCATTTGTAAAGTTTAGTATAGTTGATATGCTCAAGTGCACAATACACACACGTTTCATGATTTGGATTTTGGTTTTCATGAATAGTAGATCAAAACAAGTTTACTTTATTTCTATGTATATTAGATATGTTCTAAATATACATACATGCTTTAAACTTGCTAGACAAACTTATTTTGACTATCCTATTCATATTTTGGAAAAATCAAGTTTGACAAAATACCGGTTTTGGTTTTAATAAAATTTGCAAGACACAAAAATGAATTGATATTTTGATATATTGTCTTGAAATTTTCATCACTTGTTTGAGTTTCAATTTAAAATGATAAAACAAGTTTTGTGGATTTTTAGAAGTGTTAAAAGATTTTTAGAAAAATATTTTTCCCAAATTTTCTGACTTTGTTTTGTGCTGACAGGCTGGTCGGTCGACCCGGACGGTCGACCGCACCAAGGGCCGGTCGACCCGTCGGGTCGACCGACGTGCACAGATGTGCACGTCTGGGCAGACACAAAAACGGTCGACCGGGACGGTCGACCGGGACGAGAGCAGAGCTCTCTGTTTGTTTGGGTCGACCGGGCCGGTCGACCGCAGTTGCCCAACGGTCATAATTCTGACCGTTGGCGGTCGACCGGGCTGGTCGACCGCTGCCTGTCAGAGCTGCCAGCTCAGCTCTAACGGCTAGTTTCTGGTTTGGCCTATATAAACCCCAACTCTTTGGGATTTTGGCCAAGTTTTTTAAGGAGAAAAATTTCTGGTTTCTAGAGTGTTTAAAACAAGTTTTCAAAAGTGTTTGGGGCTTTAATCTTTCAATCTTTATTGTTTTAGGTTTTTGGAAAAATCAAAGAAAAGAATATTTTGGGAGATTTGTCTTGGTTTTCATTCTATATCTTTTGCAAGGATTTTCCCAAGTGTTTTTCTTTGTTGCTTGTTTTCCAAACACCTAGTTTTCCACACTTGAGCTATCATACTATCCTAATCTATTAGGATCTTGTTTTTGTGAAAAAAGAAAAAGGAAAGAGGTTTGTGGTTGAAAGAGACCACCTATTGTAAACCCTTGATTTCTTGGTTGCTCCCTCTTTGGTAGAGGTTGAGGTTGTGTAATTGGGTTGTTGGTTTGCTCCCTCTTAGGTAGAGGTGGAGATTGGTGTTTGCTCCCTCTTGGTGAGGTGGAGTTGGTTGTTGGTTTGTATCCCTCTAGAGTGAGGTGGATTGGTTGTTGTGTTGGCTACGGGCCTACCCCTCGGTTGTGAGGTGGTTGTTTGAGAGAGGAGTTTGGTACTCCTAAGTGTTGTAACAAATCCTCTTCGGTAGAGGTTCCCTCGGTGGGAGATAGTGGATTGGAAATCCTACACGGTGGTGTAGGCGGGGATGTAGAGCAAGGTGCTCGAACCTCGAAACATATCTTGGTGTTTGCGTTTTGATCCATTGTCTCTCTAACTCTCTCTCTCTCTTATAATTGTGCAAAGCATCATTCATATCATCATACCATATTTGCTTGTGTTGAGCACAATTCATATTGTCATATCATATATTGCTTGTTGTGCCTTGCATAATTCATATTGCTATATCTTATATGCTTGGTTGTTTGTGTGTGCCTCACTTGTACCTAATCAACAAGAGCTTCACATAGCACCTCAACCCATTCAAGGGGAATCAAGAGGAGTTAGTCCAGAGCCCTTCACGGGGAATTCGGCTACACTTGTTGATTGTACTAAGTGTGTTACAAGATTTGCATTAGCTTCCGCATTTAGCGCACATAGTTTTGCATTTAGTTCTAGATTAGCACTTACACCTATTCACCCCCCTCTAGGTGTTTTTCAATTTGGATGCATCACTTTCAAGGAGAGTTTGGTGGAGGAGGACCACCATTGGTTTGGAGAACTAGAGAGGTGCCTTCATCGGTTTTGGTATCGATCTCTAACTCCCTTTTACATTTGCATGCTTTTCATGTTCATCATTTTATAGCATGTCATGTTTCATTGCTCATTATGATTATGCCATGTGATTTAGATTAGTGATATACATGTTTAGTTACTTGAGACACCCATGGACCTATCTTTGTGTTCTCACCTTGTTTTTAAACTAATATGTATGTCCTAGATCTAATGCATGTGCATGTACATAATGATCATATATGTGTTTATGATTTTTGTTTTGTTTTGATATTTATAGCTTATTATGTTAAATGCCATGATTCTTAGATCATTGACATGCATGTATAGCTTATGAGATCACCCGTGTTTATATGGACCCATATGTTGTGTTCTCACCATTTGTTTAGCTATTATGCACATCATAGCTCTAATAGCATGAGGATTCACATAATGATCATGTTTATGATTTTCATGTTGATTTGTATCCCGTTTTATGCTTCATGTTTTGACTACTTGCTTGAATGATAGTTTTCATTAAGACTAGGATTTATACTTGTACAACTAGTGAGCTACAAATAGACCTTTATATATGTTTGTGCTTGAACGCTCATTTGTATTCACTTGATGTACTAGTATAGTCTAGTTTTAATGATTCTTGCATTTGACTTGTATTCATCATTTTACATATTTTGTTTTAACTTCATGTATATGTCCATCTTGTCCAAACTATCATTTATACATATACATCCTTGAGCCACGTGCCTTCATGCATATACTTTTGTGGACTCATTGTGTTTAGGATATGTATGTATACTTTAGTTTGTACATGACATACATATGCCTTGAAGTTTAAATCGTTTGGATGAATTTCATGTTTTTAAGATGATTTCAATTGGTGATTTCACATCTGAGATGAATTTCATGTTTTCAATATTAAGCTTGATTGTCCATTTTCACGTTGATATGTTTCTCACAACACTTGTACACTCACCTTATTTAATGTTTTCTCATGACTTAGTTTTCATGAGTACAAATTGTGTTATATGGATTTTGAGTGTTTTAGTGCCATGTGGTTTACATGTGTCTTCATGAAAAATATTTTTGTTATTCCATGTTTGAAGGATCTCGTACTAATTGATTCATATAACTAGTTGTGATATTCTTCCTTGGTAGTAGTTTTCAAACATACTATATTTGTAAACCTATTTTTGAAAACCCCTACCATCAAAGGGCGGTTGGTTGGGCGACCATGCCTTGTATGTGCTTTATTGAAAATCATTTTAAACTTGAGCATGAATGGGAGGATAGGTTATATGAGATATACACTTGATCTTATTGTTGTTTCAATTGGGATCATTGAATTCTTTCAATTGGTATCAATCCTAACATTTCTTGTATACTCATATATTTTCGTATATGTATGCTTGCATTTCAAAGAATATCAATTTCAATTGGTATCTACTTTTCATACATATATATGTTTTATTTGTGCTTATTATATCCCTATATCTTTAAGCATAAGATTTTGTTTATGCTAAGCTTGAGCTTCAACTTTGTTTCAATTGATTTAGCTTTCAATTGGTATCTTAATTCGAGCCTTATCATAGTTTTCATTGGTATTTCATAAAGGGGGAGAAAATCTTATATTTCATCTTTCAATTAGTATTTTGTATTCCACTCCCTTGCTTTATGATAGAAAATAATGATTTCAATTGGTAAAAAGAATAATAATTTCTATTTGTATTAAAATTTATGTTTAGAAATTCAAAATTGTAATGTTTAATTTCAATTAATATCAAAATTGTTTATTTACAATTGATATGATATTTGTTTACTTATCAATTGGTATCAAGATTTGTGTTTTTCAATTGGATAGTTTCATTTTTTAATTGGTATCATATTTGAGTTTAGACAAAAGGGGGAGAACATCTCTTGATTTTTTTTGTTTTGTTTTATTTTTAACCCCTTTGTTGATGATTGACAAAAAGGGGGAGAAGAATTTGAGTTTATATGCATGTTTGTATGCATGATTTATGTTTTTATTAAGTTCAATTGGTATCCAAAGCATTATTTAAAGAACATGTTTAGTTTTGGTATCAAGAGCTTGTATAAGAGATCATTAGTTTTGTTTTGCATATATGAAGTTTAATCGGTATTTAGAGCATGTTTATTTGTTTAATTTAATTGGTATCTAGAGGTTTGTTTGTTTTTGTTAATTGGTATCTAGAGCATGTTTATTTGTTTTTGAAAATTTCATTGGTATCTTTCATTGGTATCTAGAGCCATTTATTGTTTTATGCATATCTATGCATGTTTCATGTTTAGTATTCATTGCATATATTTATTGTTTATCCCTATGCATGAGTTAAGGGGGAGCTTCTTTGAAGCTTAACTTTAATCCATACATATATAACTCCATGAGTTTTGTCATCATCAAAAAGGGGGAGATTGTTGGCCCAAAGGCCTTCCACTCTAATTTTGATGATGATTAACTCATGTAGTTATGTGTACTAATATTCTTGTGTTATTTAGTTTTAGATCATTAATCAAGATATTAGTTGGTGATTAGCTTCAACAAGATGATTTGGAAGCTTTCACATGTTGATTCAAGAGCCCGAGCGTCAAAGATCATATATAGCACTTGCTCGGTGGATCAAAGAGTTTTGGATCGAGTCGGCTTGGAGATTGCGCTCTACAAGAAGACATCGGTACCATAGTTTAGAGTTTGTGTTTAGATCCAAATTGTAAAGATTAGAATAGTATGATATGCTCAAGTTCACAACACACACGTTTCATGTTTTGGTTTTCGGTTTTTGCTTTAACCGATCTTGGTTTGCATGAATAGATATTATATCAAAACAAGTTTACATGATTTAATGTATATTAGATTTGTTCTATATACATGCATGCTTCATCTTCTTTGACAAACTTAGTTTGATAGTCTATTTCATGTGTTTTATGTTTTGGTATTTTTAACAAAACATATTTTGAAATTATTGACAAAAACTATGATATGTATATGTTTCATGTATATTGGATTTCTATCCATATGCATCATGCTTCAAAATGTTTAAATATCATGTTTTTGTATTTAGATGAGTTTTGGACAAAATGTATTTTCTATTCAAAATCTAAGTTTTAGAAAATACGATTTTTGGTTTTTGGAAAATATTGTAAGATACAAAAATAGTTTTAATTGCTTGATATTTGAGTCAAAACTTTTATCATATGTTTATATATCAATGCAAATTGTCAAAACTATTTTTGGGGATTTTTAAGTAGTTTACAAGAATTTATTGGATATTTAATTCCTTAGTTTTTCTGACCAGAACAGCCTCTGCCAGGCTAGGTCGGTCGACCCGAACGGTCGGCCGCACCAAGTAGCCGGTCGCCCGTTCGGGTCGACCGACGTGCACGGATACGTGCACGCTGGCTGCCTATTGGGCCGGCCGACCGCACGGTCGACCAACTGAATGCAGGCTAGTCTCTGTTCGTTTCGGTCGACCGGGCGGTCGACCGGTAGCTGGCAACGGTCAAAATGTGACCGTTGGCCGGTCGACCGCACGGTCGACCGGTAGGCCATTTTTGGCAGATTTGGCTGCCAACGCTATATTTTTCTGGGGGCTATAAATACCCCATTTGTGAGAGTTTTTCTCAACGTTTTTCTGTGCCAATTTTTCCTGATTCTCCAGTGTTTTAAAAGAAATCAAAAGAAGTTTTGGATTTCAATTGAACAATCTATTTGGTGTTTTTGCTAGGGTTTGGAAGATCAAAGAAAAGGGTTTTTGGGAAAAGTGTTTGATTGAACTTCTTCATCTTGGTTTCTAGTTTTTCCCAAGGGTTTTCTTTGTGATTTTGATTTCCATTCCATTGGTTTTCTCCACACTTGAGCTACATCTACTTTCTTATTCTATAGGATCTTTGTGTGGGAGAAAGAGATTGTTTGTGGTTGTTGTTTAGACCACCAAGTTGTAAAACCCAATCTTTACTTGACTTTGTGCCTTGGGTTGTATCCCTCAAGTTGTGAGGTGATCCTTGTGTTTGCTTTGTGCTAATCCCTCAAGTTGTGAGGTGATTGTTTTGTTGGATTGGAGCTTGCCTCAAGGAGGAGGTTGTGGTTGTAAAGAGAGGAGTTGGGTACTCCTTGTGAGAGTTCTTTGTGGACTAGCTAGTGGATTAGAAATCCTTCGTGTGTCGAAGGCGGGGATGTAGAGCTGGGTGCTCGAACCTCGAAACATATCTTGTTGTTTGCGCTTGATCCATTGACTCTCTCTATCTCTCTCTTTACTTTGTGCCTTGCAACTATTCATATTGTGCATTCATAATTGCTTGGCTTGGTTGTGTGTGCATCACTTGTTGATTGCACTTGAGTGTATTGCATTAAGTTTTTAAATTCCGCATTGAGTTCATAGATTAGCTATATCACCTATTCACCCCCCCTCTAGGTGATTTCAAAATTCACATATGGAAACAAGACTCTCTAATATGAAAAAAAAGGTAGACACTCTAGTTAAAAGCCAAGACACACTAGCTCAAGTCTTGACTAGGATAGAGATGCAAATGAATCAATAAGAAAGACAAAAGAGAACTCTACCAAGTCAACCATTGCCAAACCCTAGGAATCCTGGGCAAGCCAATGAGGCTCAAGATCCAAACCAGTGTAACTTGGTTCATACACTGAGGTCTGGGAAACAAGTTGATAATCAAGTATCCATGTCACCGGACCCAGTTCAACTGTCTATGCCATCTAGTTCCACTCCATCTCCACAAAACTCCAAAGAAACTGAAGTTGATAAGTCTACAAAACAAGTGCACCAACCTATAGCCCCATTTTCAAATAGGCTTAGGAGTAATAGTAATGCACATATGGAGAAACTGCTCGAGGTATTTAATCAAGTTAGACTTAATATACCACTTCTTGATGCAATCCAACAGGTCTCTATTTATGCCAAATTCCTTAAGGACATGTGCACCAAGAAAAGAAAGATAAATGTGCCCAAGAAGTTTTTTCTAGCCATTAATATTAGTGAGCTATTGTCCAACCAGATCCCAGTCAAGTACAAAGACCCTGGTTGTCCCACCATTTCTTGCTCTATAGGTCAAGCTAAAATTAGTAAAGCACTCCTTGATTCAGGAGCAAGCATTAATTTGCTTCCCTTCTCTGTATATCAACAACTTGGCTTAGGCGAGCTCAACCCAACTCAAGTTACGATCCAATTAGCTGATCGATCAATTAAAGTTCCAAAGGGAGAGATCAACGATGTCCTTATACGTATAGAAGAATTCATTTGCCCAGTAGATTTCATTGTTTTAGAGACACAACCTGTGTCTAATCCTAGGTCCCAAACTCCCATCATCTTAGGACGTCTGTTCCTATCAACTGCTAACGCAATCATAAATTATAGAAACGGATCCATGAGATTGACTTTTGGAGACATGACCAAGAAAGTCAATGTTTTTAACTTAGGTAAACACCCCTACGACATAAATGACCAACCCCTTGAGGTCAACTTCATTGAAAATATGACTGGTGAGCACAAAGAGGAGATCACACTAGAATCAAAGGATGATGAAGAGTTAGAATCTAGTGATCTCAACTTTGATGAGATTGACTGGGAAGCAAGTCTAAGTTCTATAGAGTTGGAGAATTTAAGCAAACACCTCCATCCATCGAGCCACCTCCTTCCTTGGAGTTAAAGACCTTGCCTAAACATCTTAATTACGCCTACCTTGGTGCACAAGAGATGCTACCAGTCATAGTTGCATCCAATTTGACTAATAGGCAAGAGGAAAACCTATTAGCAACCCTTAGGAGACATAGGGAAGCCATTGGTTGGACTATGGCCGATATCAAGGGACTAAGCCCTAAAATAGTCCAGCATAGAATCCATCTAAATGAAGGGGTTAAACCGAAGAGGGACCCACAGCGTAGGCTAAACCCGCTCATGCAAGAGGCTGTACAAGGCGAAATAATGAAACTGTTGGATAATGAGATCATTTAACCCATTTTCGATAGCCAATGGGTCAGCCCAGTGCACGTGGTCGCTAAAAAGTCCAGTTTTACTGTGGTGGAAAACGACAAGCAAGAGTTAGTGCAAACACGACTACCTACCAAGGTTCGAGTATGCATAGACTATCGCAAGTTGAACGCTGCTACTAGAAAAGACCATTTCCCCTCCCATTTATTGACCAAATGCTGGAACGATTAGCGGGCCATGAGTATTACTGTTTCTTAGACGGTTACTCAGGGTATAACCAAATCCCAATAGCCCCAGAGGACCAAGAAAAGACAACGTTCACATGTCCATTTGGGACGTTTGCCTATCGCCGAATGCCTTTCAGCCTATGCAATGCCCCCGCAACATTCCAACATTGCATGTTAAGCCTTTTCTCTGACACAGTCGAGCGCTTCTTGGAGATCTTCATGGACAACTTCTCCGTCTATGGAAATTCATTTGACCAATGTCTACATCACTTAGAGCTAGTGCTAAAAAGGTGCATCGAAAAGAACTTGACCCTAAATTAGGAAAAGTTCTGAAAAGTCACCTAGAGGGGGGGTGAATAGGTGACAATGCTAATCTAGGAACTAAATGCGGAATTTAAAAAACTTAATGCAATACACTCAAGTGTGATCAACAAATGATGCACACACAACCAAACCAAGCAATTATGAATGCACAATATGAATAGATGCAAGGCACAAAGTAAAGAGAGAGATAGAGAGAGAGTCAATGGATCAAGCGCAAACAACGAGATATGTTACGAGCACCCAGCTCTACATCCCCGCCTTCGACACACGAAGGATTTCTAATCCACTAGCTAGTCCACAAAGAACTCTCATAAGGAGTACCCAACTCCTCTCTTTACAATTACAACCTCCTCCTTGAGGCAAGCTTCAATCCAACAAACAATCACCTCACAATTTGAGGGATTAGCACAAAGCAAACACAAGGATCACCTCACAACTTGAGGGATACAACCCAAGGCACAAAGCCAAACAAAGATTGGGTTTTTAACTTGGTGGTTCAACAAGCAACCACAAACAATCTCTTCTCCCACACAAATATCCTATAGAATAGATAGTAGATTTTAGCTCAAGTGTGGAGAAAACCAAAGGAATGGAAATCAAAATCACAAAGAAAAATCCTTGGGAAATAATAGAAATCAAGATGGTGAAGTTCAATCAAAAGCTTTTCCCAAAAACCCTCTTCTTTGATTTTTCAAAACCTAGCAAAAACACCAAAAAGATTGTTCAATTCAAGTCCAAAAACTTCTTTTGATTGCAGCAAAAACACCAGAGAGTATGGAAAAATTCACACAAAAAATCTTAGAGAAAAACTCTTGCAAATGGGGTATTTATAGACCCCAGAAAAATATAGCCGTTGGCAGCAATTTTTGCCAGAAATGCACTGCCGGTCGACCGGTCTGGTCGACCGTCCAACGGTCAATTTTTGACCGTCGACAGCTGCCGGTCGACCGCCCCGGTCGACCTAAACAAACAGAGAGCAACTGCTCTCAGTCGGTCGACCGGCACGGTCGACCGGCTACAAGTGTAGCCAGCGTGCACGTATCCGTGCACGTCGGTCGACCCTGACGGTCAACCGGCTACATGGTGCGGTCGACCGTTCCGGTCGACCGACCTAGCCTGGCAGACACTGTACAGGTTAGCAAAAACATGTAATTTTTAATCCTAAAAATTCTCATTAAATTTCTAAAAATCCACAAAAATAGTTTTATCATTTTGCATTGATATATAAACATGTGGTAAAAAGTTTAGCTCAAATATCAATCAATAAGGACTATTTTTGTGTTATAGAAATTTTGCCAAAAATCAAAAACTGTATTTTCTAAAACTTGGATCTTTGAGTAGAAAATACATTTTGTCTAAAACTCATCCAAATACAAAAACATGATATTTAACATTTTGAAACATGATGCATATGGATAGAAATCCAATATACATGAAACATATATATATCATAGTTTTTGTCTTTAATTCCAAAAATAAGTTTTGTTAAAACACAAAACCTAAAACACATGAAATAGGTATATCAAAGTAAGTTTGTCTAAGAGTTGAAGCATGCATGTATATAGAACAAATCTAATATACATTAAACCATGTAAACTTGTTTTGATATAATATCTATTCATGCAAACCAAGATCGGTTAAACCAAAAACCGAAAACCAAAACTTGAAACGTGTGTGTTGTGAACTTGAGCTTATCATACTATTCTAATCTTTACAATTTGGATCTAAACACAAAACTAAACTAGGATACCTAAGTCTTCTTGTAGAGCGCAATCTCCAAGCCGACTCGATCCTAAACTCTTTGATCCACCGAGCAAGTGCTATATATGATCTTTGACGCTTGGGCTCTTGAATCAACATGTGGGTAGCTTCCAAATCATCTTGTTGAAGCTAATCACCAACTAATAACTTGACTAATGATCTGAAACTAAAATCACAAGATTATTAGTACACATAACTACATGAGTTAATCATCATCAAAACTAGAGTGAAAAGCCTTTGGGCCAACAATCTCCCCCTTTTTGATGATGACAAAACTCATGGAGTTATATATGCATGGATTAAAGTTTAGCTTCAAAGAAGCTCCCCCTTAACTCATGCATAGGATAAACAACTAATAAATGGCTCTAGATATCAATGAAATTATAAAACAAATAAACATGTTCTAGATACCAATTAGCAAAAACAAATAAACATGCTCTTGATACCAATTATTAGTAAAAACAAATAAACATGCTCTTGATACCAATGAAAATCTTTCAAAATAAACATGCTCTTGATACCAATGAAAATCTTTCAAAATAAACATGCTCTTGATACCAATGAAAATCTTTCAAAAAATAAACATGCTCAACATGCTCTTGATACCAATTAAACTAAACATAACATGCTCTAGATACCAATTAAACACAATATATGCAAAACAAAACTAATGATCTCTTATACAAGCTCTTGATATCAAAACTAAGCAAACTAAAGATAAATAATGCTTTGGATACCAATTGAACTTAATAAAAACATTAAAAGCATAAAACATGCATATAAACTCAAATTCTTCTCCCCCTTTTTGTCAATCATCAACAAAGGGGTTTAAAAAGAAAACTAATAAAAAAAATCTTCTTTTCCTTATTTACAAAACTAATGAAAACATATTCTTTTTATATTCAAAACAAGGAATCAAAACAAGGGATGTTCTTCCCCTTTTTGTCTAAACACAAATATGATACCAATTAGAAGGAAATGTGTCAAGGAAGTGCATATTGATACCAATTAAAAATGAAACTATACCAAATGAAAAACAAAAATCTTGATACCAATTGATAAGTAAACAATCATCATATCAATTGTAAATAAACAATTTTTTTTTGATATCAAACATAACAAATTTTGAATTTCTAAACATAAATGTTGATACCAATTGAAAATTAAATCTAGATCTTAATATCAAACAAATTTGATTTTGATACCAATTGAAATTGTTTCCAATTGAAATTATTATTTTCTATCATAAAGCAAGGGAGTGGAATACTAAAAAATCAATTGAAAGAAGAAATACAAGATTTTCTCCCCCTTTATGAAATACCAATAAAAACTATGATAAGGCTTGAATTAAGATACCAACTGAAAACTAAATCAATTGAAACAAGGTTGAAGCTCAAGCTTATCATCATAAACAAGATTTGTGCTTAAAGATATAGGGATATAGTAAGCACAACTAAAACATATACATATGTATGAAAAGATAGATACCAATGGAATTGATATTCTTTGAAATGTAAGCATACATACACAAAAATATATGAGTATACAAGAAATGTCAAGATTGATACCAATTGAAAGAATTCAATGATACCAATTGAAACAACAATAAGATCAAGTGTATACATCATATTCCTATACCTCCCAATCATGGTTCAAGATTCAAATGGTTTTCATTTTAAAGTAAACATGAACATGATCTCCCATCCAACCACCCTTAAAAGGTAGGGGTTTTCAAAAATAGATTTGAAAATGTAGTATGTTTGAAAATCTCTACCAAGGAAGAATATCACAACTAGTTATATGAATCAACTAGTATGAGATCCTTCAAACAAAAAAAAATAACAAAAAAAATATTTTTCATGAAGACACATGTAAACCACATGATCACTAAATACTCAAAAACCATATAGCACAATTTGTACTCATGAAAACTAAGTCATGAGAAAATATTAAATAAGGTGAGTGTACAAGTGTTGTGAGAAACATATCAACATGAAAATGGACAATCAAGCTCAATATTAAAAACATGAAATTCATGTGAAATCACCAATTGAAATCATCTTAAAAATATGAGATTCATCATACATGTGAAATCACTTAGCAAACATGAAATTCATCCAAACGATTTAAACTTCAAGGCATATGTATGTCATGTACAAACTAAAGTATACATACATATCCTAAACACAATGAGTCCACAAAAGTATATGCATGAAGGCACGTGGCTCAAGGATGTATATGTATAAATGATAGTTTGGACAAGATGGACATATACATGAAGTTAAAACAAAACATGTAAAATGATGAATACAAGTCAAATGCAAGAATCATCAAAACTAGACTATACTAGTACATCAAATGAATACAAATAAGCGTTCAAGCACAAACATATATAAAGGTCTATTTGTAGCTCATTCGTTGTACAAGTATAAATCCTAGTCTTAATGAAAACTATCATTCAAGCAAGTAGTCAAAACATGAAGCATGAAACGGGTCAACAATCAATATGATCATAATAATCAAAAACATGAATTATTAAAACAAAGTCATAGTCAACCATATGATTAGCATGACAAAGACATGTGCATAGATCTATGATTAACATGATAGCTAAAACATAAAGAGAACACAAAATATGGGTCCATACTAAACATGGGTGATCTCAAAAGCTATACATGTATGTCAAAGGTCTAATAAACATGGCATTCAACATACTAATCATGAAACAATAAAACATGAGTTCATCAAAACAAAACATCATAAACATCCATATGATCATTATGTATATGCATGTGCATTAGATCTAGGGCATACATGCTAGTTTAAAACAAGGTGAGAACACTAAATATAAGATCCATATAAAACATGGGTGCTCAAGTAACTAAACATGTATAACACTAATCTAATCAACATGACATAAGCATAATGATCAACAAAACATGACATGCTATAAATAGATGAACATTAAAGCATGCAAAATAAAAATGGGAGTTAGAGAATGATACCAAAACCCATGAAGGTGCATCTCTAGTTCTCCAAACCAATGGTGGTCCTCTCCACCAAATCCCCTTGAGAGTGAAGCATCCAAATGGTTCTTCTTTTAAGCTTAGAACGCATCCACCTCAAGGCACCAATACTCTCACGTGATGCGAGAGCTCCCACCTACATCAAAAGTCAAGGAGGTGGTTTTTGGTACCCATTTTCTTTTGGGTCCATAGGGGTTAGTTTCTTTTCTAACCCAAACAAGATTGGTTGCTAAATTTTCATGATAAATACGATCATAACAAAATCTAGTAAGATGGCCTTTTCGACCACAATGTGTACAAATGTACACATGAGCATACATGTCATGGTTGTGTCCGTGGGAAGCATGTGTATGCCGTGTTGGGTGTGCATGCAAAGATGGACCTTGTTTCTTGCGAACCAAGGTTTCCAAACGTGAATGATTCAATGTGCATTGGCTCAAAGTGGAGCCCAAACAATCTACACTTTTCTTCAAAATGTTTATATCATTTTCAATAGTGGAAGATAAAGTGGAGCATGCAATAGGTGTGCAAGTAGAAGAAGAAGCTACACTAGCATGACACACATGAGAATCAATTTCAATTTTCAAAGATTCATTTTTCTTTAAAACCAAATCCAACTCTTTTGAAATTGAATCAATTTTATTTTTCAAAACAAGATTATCTTTAAAAGTAAAATCCAATTTTGAAGATAAAATCTCATTGTGCTTCACAACATCATCACAATCATTTTTGCTTTTCAAAACTTCAATCTCATTAAGGGCAAGGTCTAGTTGAGATCTTAGTGAGTCACGTTCACTAGTGATCTCTTCCTTTTCTTGCAAAACCAATTCAAAATTAGAACACAAATCCTTTAATTCATTTTTCAAAACAAGGTTGTCCTCTTTCAAAAGATTGTGTTTTTCCAATAAATTTTCAAGCTTTTGAGCAAGTTCTAAATTTAAAGTTTGAACTTCAAAACAACCATGGCAATAGGAACTAGAGCTATCATCTAATTGAGTGTCCGATTGTACCTCAAGGGAGTTATTCCCTTAGACCATGGAGCAATGCTCTTCGGACTTTTCTCTCTTAGATCTCCTCATCTTGTTGATAATCCTTGGAAGCTCGGGAGACGTCAATAAGCTCCAAACTGCAAAAGCCGAATCATAATGATCAAAAACCGGTAAAAGATGTTCATTGAGAGATGCTCTAAGTGCTCTAAGTGCTAATGCATTAGCCTTTTTATGCTTGTTACTATTAGGGAATGATTCTTGAGTAGAGGCTTGATAAACTAGATGACCTAGTGATTTTAAATGCCTACTCATATTGGCCTTCCAAGTATCAAGTCTAAAATGGTCAAATGTAGGAGGGCTATCCATGAGTGCAAACTAGATGAGTGCAAATGAAAATACAAATGAAGATTAGCAAACCAAGATCTCACTCCTAGGTGGTTAAACCTAAATATCAGGAGCACTAGCTCTGATACCAATTGAAAAGTCACCTAGAGGGGGAGTGAATAGGTGACAATGCTAATCTAGGAACTAAATGCGGAATTTAAAAAACTTAATGCAATACACTCAAGTGTGATCAACAAATGATGCACACACAACCAAACCAAGCAATTATGAATGCACAATATGAATAGATGCAAGGCACAAAGTAAAGAGAGAGATAGAGAGAGTCAATGGATCAAGCGCAAACAACGAGATATGTTACGAGGTTCGAGCACCCAGCTCTACATCCCCGCCTTCGACACACGAAGGATTTCTAATCCACTAGCTAGTCCACAAATAACTCTCATAAGGAGTACCCAACTCCTCTCTTTACAATCACAACCTCCTCCTTGAGGCAAGCTTCAATCCAACAAACAATCACCTCACAACTTGAGGGATTAGCACAAAGTAAACACAAGGATCACCTCACAACTTGAGGGATACAACCCAAGGCACAAAGCCAAACAAAGATTGGGTTTTTAACTTGGTGGTTCAACAAGCAACCACAAACAATCTCTTCTCCCACACAAATATCCTATAGAATAGATAGTAGATTTTAGCTCAAGTGTGGAGAAAATCAAAGGAATGGAAATCAACATCACAAAGAAAAATCCTTGGGAAATAATAGAAATCAAGATGGTGAAGTTCAATCAAAAGCTTTTCCCAAAAACCCTCTTCTTTGATTTTCCAAAACCTAGCAAAAACACCAAAAAGATTGTTCAATTCAAGTCCAAAAACTTCTTTTGATTGCAGCAAAAACACCAGAGAGTATGGAAAAATTCGCACAAAAAATCTTAGAGAAAAACTCTTGCAAATGGGGTATTTATAGACCCCAGAAAAATATAGCCGTTGGCAGCAATTTTTGCCAGAAATGCACTGCCGGTCGACCGGTCCGGTCGACCGTCCAACGGTCAATTTTTGACCGTCGACAGCTGCCGGTCGACCGCCCCGGTCGACCTAAACAAACAGAGAGCAACTGCTCTCAGTCGGTCGATCGGCACGGTCGACCGGCTACAAGTGTAGCCAGCGTACACGTATCCGTGCACGTCAGTCGACCCTGACGGTAGACCGGCTACATGGTGCGGTCGACCGTTCCGGTCGACCGACCTAGCCTGGTAGACACTGTACAGGTTTGCAAAAACATGTAATTTTTAATCCTAAAAATTCTCATTAAATTTCTAAAAATCCACAAAAATAGTTTTATCATTTTGCATTGATATATAAACATGTGGTAAAAAGTTTAGCTCAAATATCAATCAATAAGGACTATTTTTGTGTTATAGAAATTTTACCAAAAATCAAAAACTGTATTTTCTAAAACTTGGATCTTTGAGTAGAAAATACATTTTGTCTAAAACTCATCCAAATACAAAAACATGATATTTAACATTTTGAAACATGATGCATATGGATAGAAATCCAATATACATGAAACATATATATATCATAGTTTTTGTCTTTAATTCCAAAAATAAGTTTTGTTAAAACACAAAACCTAAAACACATGAAATAGGTATATCAAAGTAAGTTTGTCTAAGAGTTGAAGCATGCATGTATATAGAACAAATCTAATATACATTAAACCATGTAAACTTGTTTTGATATAATATCTATTCATGCAAACTAAGATCGGTTAAACCAAAAACCGAAAACCAAAACTTGAAACGTGTGTGTTGTGAACTTGAGCTTATCATACTATTCTAATCTTTACAATTTGGATCTAAACACAAAACTAAACTAGGATACCTAAGTCTTCTTGTAGAGCGCAATCTCCAAGCCGACTCGATCCAAAACTCTTTGATCCACCGAGCAAGTGCTATATATGATCTTTGACGCTCGGGCTCTTGAATCAACATGTGGGTAGCTTCCAAATCATCTTGTTGAAGCTAATCACCAACTAATAACTTGACTAATGATCTGAAACTAAAATCACAAGATTATTAGTACACATAACTACATGAGTTAATTATCATCAAAACTAGAGTGAAAAGCCTTTGGGCCAACAAGTTCCACTTTATGGTACAGCATGGGATTGTTCTAGGTCATGAAATGTCTAGGAAAGGAATCGAAGTGGATAAGGCTAAGGTGGAGATCATAGCTAAACTCCTAATTCCACGATGCGTGAAAGATATTTGTTCTTTTTTAGGACACGCCGGGTTTTACCGTGGGTTCATTAGAGATTTTAGAAAAATTGCTAGACCCCTTACAAACCTTTTAGCCAAAGATGTGCCCTTCATCTTTGATGACAAGTGTAGTAGCGTATGGGAGAAGCTAAAATTAGAACTTATCTCTGCACCTATCATCTCACCTCCGGACTGGTCCAAACCCTTTGAGATCATGTGTGATGCCTCTAATTTTGCTATAGGCATTGTCTTGGGACAACGCAAAGATAACAAGCAACATGTGATCTATTATTCAAGTAGGACACTCAATGATGCCCAAGTGAACTATACTACAACCAAGAAAGAATTCTTGACCGTAGTATTCGCATTGGAGAAATTCCGCCCATACCTACTTGGGACCAAAACCACAATATTCACCAACCATTCTGCACTTCGATACCTAATGCTCAAAAAGGATGCGAAGGCCCGACTCATTCGTTGGATCCTCCTCCTCCAAGAATTTGATCTTGAAATTCGAGATAAAAAGTGGTGTCGAAAATGCCGTCGCAGACCATCTCTCTCATGTGCCAAACGCACCTTCCAACGAACTGCCCATCAATGATAATTTTCCCGACGAATAACTTTTAGCCATCTCTACGGAATCGTGGTTTGCCGACATAGTTAATTACTTAGTCACAAACCAAACACCATCTAGTTGGTCAAAACAGGATAGATACCGGTTCTTGTCTCAAGTCCGGTATTTCATGTGGGAGGACCCTTACCTCTTCAAATATTGTAGCGATCAAATAATTAGGAGATGTGTCCCGAAGAGGAAACTAGAAGCGTTCTAGCCTTTTGTCACGAATTTGCTTGCGGTGGATACTTTGGTCCCCGCAAAACAGCTGAAAAGATACTACAGAGTGGCTTTTATTGGCCCACTTTGTTTAAAGACGTATTTGACTTTTGCAAAACTTGCACAAGATGTCAAATGATAGGAAGGATTTTAAACGTAATATGATGCCCCTAAATCCAATTCTAAAAGTAGAACTCTTTGATGTTTGGGGCATTGATTTTATGGGTCCCTTCCCTAATTCATTTAGTCACCAATACATCTTGTTGGCTGTAGATTACGTATCCAAATGGGTTGAAGCCATCCTTGCAAGACAAATAACAACAAAGTTATTGTCAAGTTCTTGAAAGAAAACATCTTTTCATGCTTTGGAGCCCCTCGTGCCATAATTAGTGATAATGGTACACATTTTTGCAATAGAACTTATGAAGCTCTTATGCGAAAATATGCCATAACACACAAGTTATCTACACCTTACCATCCTCAAACCATTGGGCAAGTAGAAGTCTCAAATAGGCAAGTTAAGCTTATCTTGGAAAAAACTGTGAATCAAAATAGGAAGGACTGGTCCACCAAATTGGTGGATGCCTTATGGGCATATAGGACCGCCTTTAAAATGATTCTAAGAATGTCTCCTTATAGATTAGTCATTGGAAAGGCTTGCCACCTTCCTGTTGAGTTAGAGCACTGAGCTTTATGGGCAATTAAGCAGCTGAATTTTGATCTAGATAAGGCCGGTGCACTTTGAAAATTGTAAATTTCTGAACTTGAGGAGTTAAGGAACGAGACGTATGAAAATGCGAAGATTATGAAAGATAGGGTTAAGGTTTTTCATGATAAGTTCATCATGAGAAAAACTTTTGTCTAAGGACAAAAAGTCTTACTTTATAACTCTAGACTTCACCTCTTTCCTGGAAAGTTGAAATCAAGATGGACTGGGCCTTTCGTTGTTAAGACTGTGTTTCCACATGGAGCCATAGAGATATACGACCCTAAGAATGGAAATGAATTCAAGGTAAATGGTCAACGTCTGAAACCATTTTTGGAATCAGTACCGGAAGCAGACACAGTCATGGGTCTTTTTGACCCAATGTATCGGTAACTCTACCCCTCTGCCAGTTTATTTTATGCATTTATACATACATGCATACATTGGGGACAATGCATGAGATAAGTGTGGGGGAGGGTACTAACCTTAATAATAAAATAAAAAGATAGTACTAACCTTAATAATAAAATAAAAAATAAAAAACAAAAAGATATTTATTTTAACATAGATTATTGACTAACTGTAGGTTGCTGTTAACATAACTCACTAATCTTAGGATATTAAACTTTAAAATAATAATAATAATAATAAATATTTTATATATATATATAGTCGAAAAAGGAGACAATTTTTTGACTTATCTTTTGAAAGAAATCCAAGTTAATCTTAAGAATTAGGAGAATCATGAATAGAATTTCTAAAAACTTGGTCAAAATAAAATAAAAATTGTTGGATTTTTTTAGGTATAGGAGAAAAAATTGAATAATTAATTAGTCTTGATTTTTACCTTAATGAAATATGCATACCTGATACACTTTCACATCTAGGATTCTAAGACAAAGACTCTTGTGTCTTATAAAAAAATAATATAAAAAATAATAATATAGAATTCACTAATTAAGCTGGATACATGTGCCTCAAGAAACATAAGTATTCACATCTAAAGGTGATTTTATAAATAAAGTCCTTGGTTTTGTGGCCTAGTTCACTCGAGTCCTTAAGTCCGTGGGGTGTTTTCTCACCCTGTGCCCTAAACCGACCGGTTTGGGAGCCACCGACCTTAGGCTTGCTACATGGGTGAATTAGAAAGCCTAAGAAAATTAAGAAATATTATTTATATATGTATTAACACATCTAATAGTCAATTAGTTAGGTATGAGGGCCTTAAGAAACCTTGATACTTATACAAAAAAAAATTAGATGAGTTATACATATTAAAAAAAGAGAAAATAATAATAATAATAAAGAGGCATGAGAGTCCAATTTAAAGAATCCCTAGTAAAAGATTCACATGGATGCATATGACTTAGGATAACAAAAGAGACTATATAAAAATTCAATTTTAATTCTTACCTAAAATTGATAACGAATTATTGTATAAGAGACTAAGTTCAAGAATGAATAAAAATAATAATCCTAAAACTTATAGATTGCTTTCTTCAAACATACTTCAAATATTTCTCTTCTTTTTCAAAATAAATAAATTAATAAATTAATCACTAATGTTTTCTTTTTATTTTATGGATTTTATCGGTGTAATCCACTGAAAACCCTCACGAGACAACACTCGTCCTCTAGGGGTAACCTAGAGGCTTAACGGCTTGTTACACGTGCTAAGTACAACCGTGATTCCTACGAAAGTGAGTTAGGATAGGTTAGTTTTTCTTTTCTTTTCCTTTTTATTTTTATTTTTACTCGAGGACGAGCAAAAAGATAAGTGTGGGGGTGTGATAGATAGTCAAAATTGCATATTTATCATCATATTTATTATTATATTTCCCTACTTATTCTTTTATAAAGTACTGCTATGTAACGTTTTATTGTTTAGTGTTGTGCAGACCTTGAGTAATTAAAGAATAAATAAATGAAGCTCAATTGAAGCCCAAAAGCCCAAAAAGTCCACAAGCCCACATGCATGATTTATTTTAGTAATTTAGAAGCTTCTATCTTATCTAACCTAATCTAAACTTGGATTTTAAATTATTAATTTAAAATGTAGGGGAGGAGGAGGAAGGATAAAGTAGGACTCCTAATTGCTATTCAAATCTAAAGGAGGAGAAAGATAGAATAAGATGAATCATCATCCTAATTAAAGATAGAGATGGACTTCGATTTGAACCAGATTGCTTGCACCACAAGATGAAGATAAAGGAGAGAAAATCTAAATTTAATTCAGATTCAGACTGAACACCCTTTAGTATTTCAATCCTACCTTTCTCTATAGAAACTCAAATTTGATGATTCAAGATGCTCCAGAAAGAAGACGTGAAGAACTACAACTCCTATGTTGATCACACTTTCTAATTCAGCTATTTGATAAGCGATATTCAGCGATCAACACGATAACAAGTTGCAGGTCAGAATTAAATTTCTACGAATAAGTCAAAACAAGTTTGGAGATAAGAGGAGAATTCAAATTCATAAATATTTTGCTTCTCTTATCTTCAAACTATTCTTATCCCTCTGATTTTCTCCTATAAATACCCCTGCAGAGCAACAGAGGAAGGGCAACTCTCAGAAGCTTAAGTTTAGGGTTTCTTTTAGATCCTCTTTCTTTTCGAATTTATTTGTATTTTTCTAGTCTTTTTTACTTTGAAGAAGAGTTGAAGAAAGAAGAAGGCTTTGTACTGAGTTGGTGACAGACTTAATAAAAGGTCATTTTTTTCTTTCAATCTCTTTGCTTTTTTAATTTGTGTTTCATTTATTTTAGTTTCATCTATTTTATGCAATCTTTAAATACCATGCTAAATTCCACTATAATTATGTGTAACTAATTCCTTTGTAGCATGCTAATCTCTCCACTAACTAAAACCTAGATCTATGAAGATAAGTTGATTGAACTCTATGCATGTTAAAAACCCTAGGGTAAGTAAATAATTCTTGAAGACTAGTCATGAATTGAGTTAAACTAAGTTTAGGGTATACTATTTAATAATTATTCTTGATTTATACTTGGATGCTTTGATGGTTTAATGTTAAAACTGCTTTTCTTAAACTATACTTTGAGACTTTGATAAACCAATGCTTAGTTTTATTTAGTGTACTGCCAACAAGGTTTAATCTCTTTCTTACTTTTCTTTCTTAGATTTGAAGCAACAATCTAGGGTTAATCGTTATAGGTTCAACATGATATTTATTCTTGATAGACTAGTGTTTGATTGTGGTAGATGATTAGTTGGCTATGCTTATTCTTTCTATTTAAAATATTTGTTTAAAATCATAATTTCTTCTTTTACAAGCTAATTGTTAGAGAATTCGTTCCGAAAAGCTTCCATTGCATCCTTCCCTGTGGATCGACCCATCTAGCCCTTGCTACACAGTTATATTGAGACGAGACTAAGACTTTCTAACTTTAACTATTTCTTTATTATTTTCTCGTTTCAATCAAGTATGTTTTGGAACATGTAATTTGTTTTTATTTGGACATGTGATATCTTATTTTGTATTATGGCATGGACTTGTGTATAATTATGATATCATCTTTTGTTGGCGATAGATATGACCTCTCTTATTGTTGGCTTTTATTTCTATATACATATGTTTATTTGTGTTGTTGTGGCTTGTTGTATGTGGTATTTTTATTTTGTGTATCCTATTGTATACCATCCATCTACCACATTTTTTAGAGGATGGCGGTATTGGAGGTTGGAGGAAACCGTTTGTGCATACCCGTTCGTATTTCTATATTCTTTGTATGCATAAATGTGTTTCATAGAGCATACTTTATAACACCATAAACATATGCTTTATATGGTGCATCTTGCTTAAATAATATATTTGTTATATGCTTTATATTTGTTATAACAACTTTCTTAAATAAGTTTCAAGATTTCTCGTTGTTGCATTTGTCTTCGTAGATGAGACTCACACCGTCTTGGAGCCTTGAAGATAATGATTCAAGAGCCTAAGTATCAATGAAGGCATATAGTAGGATTCACCAAGCTCAAGGATTATGTTTGCAAAGAGTAAAGGCTATACAAGACTTATGTATTTTGTATTTTTAGTATAGGATTTACAGTCTTGTTAAAACCAAGATAGTTAGCTTGATAGCACTTGAGATTCACACATGCGTACACATCTATCATATCTCTAAATGTTTTTGAAAACATGTAAGGTGTTTCTCTTTTTAGTTTTCAAAAGCGAGTTTCGAAAAAATGATTTTTTCTTTTTAGAAAAGTTTTTTTAACAAAATATCGTTCTACTTAGTTTTATGATGATGTCTGATCACACACTGGACCTAATATGTTCTAAGAACTTTATTTTGCGTTAATGATCATATTTTGTCGAAAAAATATTGGACTTCAAAATGCTTTCTAAGAACTGAATTTGGCCCTTAGTCGGCCGACCGACCGGTCGACCATTGACAGAGCAAAATTGGTCTGTCGGTCGACCGAGCGGTCGACCAATTATGCACAAGTTTTCTTAAGTGCTTTTGTGTGCACATCGGTTGACCGACAAGTCGACCGACTGAGAAACCCTTAGTCTCTGTTGGGGTACGATCACCCATTGGTTGACCGTTAAAGAGCAAAGCTCTCCAGTTAAGTAAATCGGTCGACCGACCAGTCGACCGCCAACCCTAACGGTCGAAAATCCAACCGTTGGCGGTTGACTGGGCGGTCGACTGATAGAATAATTTTGTTCTGATTTTGATCCCAACAGCTAGTTTCTATTTTGTCTTTTTTTGGGTCACATCCCAATGACCATATTGGGTTTTCTCTACAAGTTTTCATGCCCTATAAATAGTGGTACTGTAGAAAAACCCCATAACAAGTTTTTAACATCCAAGATCAAGTTTTAGTGACCAAAATTCATTTTCTCAAAAGATTTTCAACTTGAGCCAAAAATTCCATAACCTTGTTTTTAACTTGAGCTTTTTTTCACATCTTTGCAAGCACTTCTCACCACACAATCTCAAATTGCTTCAACTACTTCACTTGGTTATAGGATTGTATTTGTGAGAGCTTTTGTGATCAAGAAGAAGATCACGTTTTCTTATATTCTTGAAGTTGTAGAGGTTGCGGCCTCGAGTGAGCTAGTGAGCTCGATTGTAGGTGTTGCAGCACCAAAAGAGAGACTTGTGGGTCCATTGAGTTCTTGCAGAAAGTTGTAAATGTTGTTGATCTCGCTGGATCGGTTTAGTGAAAATCCTTCATTGCGGTGAAGGCAGAGACGTAGAGCAATCACTCGAAGCTCGAAACACATCCTTACATTTGTGATTGCTCTTTCCATCTCTTAACGCAACTCATCTATTCTTGCAAGCTTATATTGTTCATCTTATTGTAAGTACCTTTTGTATTGCGATTATTTATTGCTAACTGCTAGTAATTATTTTTAATCCACATTATTTGTCATAAACCTATACCCATCACCAATTCACCCCCCTTTAGGTGATTTACAACTTCAACAGTGACCCAACCCATTAAGAGTAATTCAAAAGCCGTTAAACACCGATTTGATTTTCGGGCGATATCTTGGCCATCTGGAGTCCAATTCACTCGATTCTTGAGTCATTGTGATCATGGAGACAAGAGCTACATGTTCGAAACCGCCAATTTGAGTGCTTTTAACTCTTTTTGTAAAATTCATATTTATTATGAAGTGAGTATTCCGAATTAGTTGAAATGGGAATTATATTTTAAACAAATCATGTTATATGATGGAGTTTGTAAATTTGTTAGCTATTGTTAAATTGTATTGTTACAAGTATTCGTCTTGTTGAGTAATCCTTGAAAATGATAATTTGATAATCTTGTATATGCTGTTGTGAAGTGTTTGAATAATGGATCGATTATACATGATTATCGTATAATATTGATTTAGTTAATGCTACCAGAATATTGGGATAATCTTGTTATATTGAAAATTGTTCATCTTATCATGTTTACTAAGAAAATCTTGTTATCTTATATCATGTGATAATTACTGTCATCGATCAAATCGAGTATTCATGTAACATTGACACTAGATAATTGACACCGGGGGTTGGGAAAACTGATAGGGAAGATAACGTCTGTATTATGGGTGGATCTTGAATGTAGGTTGTACAACCAGAAATGAATTGGATTTCATCGCGGAGAATCGGGGATGTGCTGGCATCCCTGTTCTGTTATCCTGTACTATTAATACCTAGTGGTATCGTCCTGGTCTAGTACCAGGACATATTATGGGCCATAGTTCCAGAGATGCACAGAATCCACCTAAAACACAGACAATATCTCTACCTCAATTTCAAATAACATCATATTAAATAACCCAACAATGATGATATCAGGAGTGTGTGTTATTTAGTCACTCTCTCAAATGGATAATGGTTCTCGTATATCATGTTCAGATGAATTCTACTAGAGTATGGGCTCTAATATGGACTACAGTAGTATAGAACACTGGAAGAAAATGATCTAAATAACAGGTGATACTAAATATTATTATTGTATAATCTTAAAATATTGTGTGATAATATATTTGTGTCATATCTCTGCTATTTTAATTGCCATGAACTAATAATTCTCAACACTGTATGTTATTACACTGGTGATACACTGATTGGTTATATGAATTCGCGCAAGTTGTTTTAACTGCTTTCTTAATACTTTAATTGCCATAAAATGATGAATTTTTGACACATGCACTCTCTCGCAGAATGATTCGCTACTATTTAACTGAGCACCATTTATTATTATACTCTACTACTTAACTACATACTGTATGATATTTCACTAATGATATAGCTATAGTGTTCTGCTTATTAGTATAATCATATTATAATATTTTTCCTTTATTTTATCACTCACTAGGTCACTTTCTAATGACCCTGAGGTTGCTTACTTAGGTTGAAAATCTGAGATTTCATAGTACCCGATACTTCACAGAATGTTTATAGGAGACTCGTCATCTTTATTATTTGTAGGTATCTTTTTATCTTGTCTCCACTTCTTTGTTTATTTCATTTTCCATATCTGTCATGATCACTGATCCTTTTACAGCTATTTTTGTACTTATTTAAGCTGGAATTTTAATGTATATTGTGTTTATTTTCTATACTGAGGCTTAGCATTTATACATGTGGGGTATTCTCCTCGCGTATATGTTTCGTCAACTCTCATCGCATCCCTGCTATCATATATTTTTAGGAAGTGGGGCATGACAAATTATGAGGTGTCCAAAGCTCTTTTTGACAATTCATGAAAAACACTAGCTCAGCTATCAATAATGATTTTGTTCTCAGCTTTTCTGAGCTTTCTGAAAAATGTCGTCGAAAGGGTGCTAAGAAGCTGTCAAAAATTCTTTAACTCAAAAAAAGATATGTGCACACTGAGTATCCATTTTTGACACTAATAGTTTGAAATGTCGAAAATGGTTCAGTATAATCTGATTTTTCCAAAACTTGTTTAAAATCAATTTTAACTTTATAAATCAAATAAAAATAAGTTTCTTTAAATATTTTTAAGCTCTAATATGTTTGCATATGACACGCTCTACTTTCCAAAATATACTATAGCGGGGACGCGCGGGGATGCGATGAGAACCGACGATACATATATGATAGAAGAATACCCCACACGTATATGCATTGCCAGCTCTTATCGCGTCCCCGCTACAATATATTTTAGGAAGTAGGGCGTGATAGATTTTATTATATCAGAGCCTATGTTTGCACTAAATGTGGGTAACCACCCATATCAATACTTGAGCTCTTACCAATAATACAACAAGAACCAGTTACCAGATTATAACTAATCTGAATCTAGATTTGGGCATTCCAGCTGCGAGTACAAGAATATATTCCTTTGAAAATCCATTCCTTGACTTTTAATATATCCTAATTTCAATTGTCATCCATAGTATTCTAATTCTAATTTCTCCTTCATCATCTTGATTCCATTCCTATGATTTTGATCTCCGATACTGGTCATTCAACCGTGAGTTAGATTATAGTATTAGGTGGCGCAGTAAAAGCATGGTAGGCCCATAACCCACAGGTCCTAGAATGATTAAAATATTTTCCTCCCACCTGAATTGAAATTTCGAGGATGAAATTTTTTTTTGTAATGTGGGTAGAAGTGTGACCTCTGGTCTTAGATGTATGTATAGCAGTACTAGTACTTGATACATTGAAAATACTCAATTTAACATTTCTGATAGTCAGACTATGCTCATTTCAATTTCAGATATTATTTCTCAAATATTTTAGATTTTTCTGAATTTTTTCTGAAATTTTATGAATTATTGAAGAAAATTTTTAGAATTTGGTGCCGACCGATACTGTTAATTGACTCTAGGATTTTTATTTGACAAATGGTGATGAATTTCAAGAATTCAATTTCACCTATTGCTAATATTTTTTATTTTGGAGAATTTTTGGAAATTTTTTAAGTTAATTAAAACTTGACCAATTAAATAATAATATAAAACTAATTATGTTTTTCTCTTCATTATCTTTTTCCTTTTCTTTCTTTCTTCTCCCATATTGTTCCTCCACCGACCTACACCCACCGCCTCTATCTGTCTCCCATAATTCTCTATTAATCTTTCTCCTTATTCTCCCTCACTTCTCTTTCATTTCCCACTATCTCTCTCTTTTCAACTCTCTCTCTCTCTCATTTCCCACTATCTTCTCTCTTTTTAACTCTCTCTCTCACCCCCACACTCTCTCTGCATACGGTCGCTAACCAGTAGACCAGTGTTGCCAGCCAGGATGCCAGGTCCCCTCTTACTCAACCCCTTTTCCTCCTCTACTCTCTCTTCTCTATCTTACTGCCTATCTCTCTATATTTTTCTCTCATCCTTTCTCCTCATCCTCTGGCCGTGCGTGCCATGGCCGCTGGCCGGCCAGTCTAGAGGTCCGGCCAGCCTCCCTCGCCTCCTGTTCTCTCTCCCTCCTTTACTTTCTTTCTTTCTCTTTTCTATTCTTCTCTTCCTCCTTCACTTCTCTTCCTTATTCCCCAGGACAGTCACCGGCGGCCAGAGCCACTGCCGACGTGCTGTACCCCAGTCCGTTGCTGGCCGTGGCCACTGCCGCTGGCTCTCTTTCTTCTTCTCTCATTCTCTTTCTCCCTATTTCGACCCAACCCATATGCAACCAAAACTCAATAACCTAACCCATAAACCCAAAATCCAATTACTTGAGTTAATTGGGTTTGGGTTATCAGATCTAAACCCAACCTATTAGCAACCCTACTTCTAAACAAAGAAAGGTAAATTTTACATAATACCCTTGCTAATTTAAAATATTTGCATTTTTTATTTTAGTAGTTTCAAATCTAACCCATTTTTAATGATTTTAGTGTTCGTGACATATCTTGAATGTCCGATGTCCGATTTGGACGATTTTTGAGCTGTTACGATCATAGAAAAATAAGCTACATTACTATGATATTTAAGTGAATATTTTTATTTTATAAATTTATTTCAATGTGATGAATAACATTAAATTATTAAATTATATTTATCGTTCAATAAATCATGTAACTGGTAAACAACTGGGATTAAACATGTATGAGTGCCTTTCTTTTATAAATAATATTTCATTATGTTGAATAAAATTAATTTATGGATTTATTTTAGAAATTTTAAGTATTGTCTAATAAATCATGTAAATAGTAAATCACTGCAATTAAAATAAATGTGAGTGCTTTTTAAATATATTCAATAAAATAATATTTTATTATGATTCATGATTTAATATAAATTATAGATAAATTATGTATTTAGTGATTATTAAACTATAGATTAAAGAAATTCTAGTTAAATAAGTTGATAATTTTAATATAGGTGTGATGAATTTGAAAGTAAATAATTGTATATAATTACTTTGTGATTTTGATCATGTTAATAATATTGAAATCGTTATAACAAAGACTGATATATATATATTGGCACATGTTCATGTTAACTATATGACCCTGATATCACCACTGTTACCTGACTCATGAAAATAAACACTTATACACTAGACATTATTATTTACATATTCTTGTATCACTTTACATGAGTTACCGTCACTTGCATGTTCTAGTACTCCCATTACAGAAATATTCTATTACACTGCATACTATTATTTTATGAACTTGTATTATTGTTACATGGACACTCTATTACAGTAGACATTGTTATTTCATGTACTTATATTACCATTACACGGATATTCTACTATACCAGACACTGTTAGTTCATGTACTTGTATAATCGTTACATGGGTACTTTGTTACATTGGACATTGTTATTTCATGTTCTTGTATCACAACTACATGGATTCACTTAAATTCATGACTTGATTGTTCTCACAACACAGTTACATGAATATTCATTGGATACTGATACATGATTATTTATCATTGATATTGATATGATACTCCTGTTACCTGGATATACCAGCAATTGACCTAAGATGTGCGTAATTAAGTGTCACACGAGATAAAGTGCCACACCACATATGTGGTGGGGGCCACCTCTTGAATCTGTGGGGACCACCACTAGAATCTCACGTCTTATAGATCTTATATCTCCTATCTTCTGTTATCCGGTTACACGTTATTGTTGTTGTTTCTCTATAGTTAAATAATAAATATAACATGTGGTTGAAAAAAACTGGACGGTTAACTAGGTGTTGTCGAGTGGATGTTCTTGGATCCATATACATACTACTACAGGGGACGGGGTAATACTGCCTACCAACTGTATATAGCTCATTGACCTTCTTGTTTCTTATTTTCTATTCTAGTCCTAGAGGATGACCCTGGTCTTATGCCACGCCCCGCTTCCTAAAATACACGAAAACGGAGTCGCGACGAAGGTCGGCGACGTATATACATGAGAAAAATACCCCACGCATACACGCTAAGCCTAAAGTAACCTGAACAAGCTATAAAATCTACTATGATATATCAATATCACTGCAATATGACATATAAATATCTAACACAATGATAGCAGATGAATATAAGAAAGAAATGACAATCGGATGCGATATAGATAGAATCAGGAATAACATGAATAAAATAGCAAGAATACCTATAATCAAGAAAAGAGAGACTCCAGCTTCTCGTAACGCGTACGAGCTCAATGAAACCTGAATAATATAAGAAAATGTCCATACCCTGGACGTGCGAATTCAGGGTCGTCAGAAGCGACCTAATAAGTGTGTGTGTGTGTAAAGAGAAAGGTGCTCATGTATAAAAAAAATGTAAGCAATAACATGATATTCTGAAAATAAAAGGTAACAAAATAATCAATATCAATAGCAAACTATGAACGATATATAACTGATAACATGACAACAAGGAACAACTAATGTCAAAATGTATAACCTAGCATATGTCACTAGTTTGATATACAATCCTATATCTATCATAGTTCATACATGTATATACAGTCGGGTGATCACGGTTAGTCACAATACATTAACAGTTTATCATTATTAATTATGTTAGTGAACACCAATTGCCACATGTAATAGACGCATCCCATACTACGCCTATTACATGTGCCAATTGAGGTCCTCAGTTATTGAAAATGATCGGTTGGAGATATTGTCTGTGTTTTAAGTGGGTCCCGTGCATACCCGGGACCACGGCCCAGACTCCTGGTGCTGAATCAGGACCTACCGCAAGGTAGTCAGGAATATGTATAACAGGAACACGTACTGTATAACATGTATAACAGGAACAGGAAACAGGACGGGGTGCCAGTCACCCCACGAGTACCCTGCAGTGGAACCCTCTTTCGGCTGCGCAACATAAATCCTAGGTCCACCCAAAATACAGACGCTATCTCCTCCATCAATCTCCCCAATCCCAATGTATGTTGCTTAATATCATGTTATTAGTTTATCAAGATTACTTAATATGCATGTTACTTGAATC
The DNA here is from genome assembly GCA_038442645.1 of Agave tequilana. Classification (NCBI taxonomy): domain Eukaryota; kingdom Viridiplantae; phylum Streptophyta; class Magnoliopsida; order Asparagales; family Asparagaceae; genus Agave; species Agave tequilana. Next base: position 149,769 of record JAVJIF010001664.1, on the reverse strand, counting down.
ACTGGGATAACTCGGTGGTAGTCACGGTAACAATATCAACATGTAATCAGGATACCGGTATAACAGGAATATATAATATCAATGAACAGGATACCGGTATAACAGGATTATGTAATAAGTATAACATGACGGTGTTGTTACCGTGTAACAATATTTTCCCAGCAATTAAGTAACATGGACAATAGTATTAGGTAGATATCATGTATAAATAATCAAGTTTCTCATGTAAATCAAGATATTTAGGATGAGTAATAGCCAAATACATGAATATCAAATCTGATAACTAATACCAATTATATCAACCTCAAGATCGAGCTGAGTCAAGTCACAGTCTAAGGGGTATCAAAACTAGACCTAAGCAAATAACGATAAACTACCAATGAAATGGCACAGATACAAGCTCCTATCAACTACGTAAATAAAGTGAATAATCATGGATGTCTCATGAAGTAGTACAAGTAATCAAACTGGTAAAATACAACAGAAAGTCACATGAAATGATAAGTGTAACATGTAAATGCATACCGATAACGGTGAATAAGGAATTGCACAAGAACGAACACTCACAACACAATTAAATAAAATTAAACAAAAAGGTGAAATACTCACAAAATAGAATTATAGAAGGAAGAGAAAACACTCACAAAATTCTTATTTACTTGAAGAAGAAAGAGAACACTCACAAAATAAAATTACATAAAGAAAAGAAATACTCACAAAATAGAATTTAATAAAATTAAACAAAGAAGTGAAACATTCACCTGAGCTAGATCACAATCCAAAGCACTGCAAATCCTAGAATCCCGGTAAATCTACATAAAGTATTTCAATAGAAATTGTTAGGATCTTTTATTTATTTAATCTTGATTAATTAACTTAAGGTTGGGAGTATGATCCTCTGGATTACATGAAATTAATAGATTTAATTGACTAATTTTAAATCTTCTTTTATTGGGTTTTTAAAGGCTTTTAAACATTAAATTTCTTAACAAGTTCAAATTTACCATTTAACAAAACTGACTTTAAAGGGGGTAATTTGATTTAATTGATGTTGCTATTCTTCTAAAAATTTTATCATTAAAAGTAGAAGTAGTGTAGATTGTTATTTATATTTTTCTCTATTTTTTGATATTTTTAACTAATTATTTTAATATGTCAATTCACCTTCTTTCTTTATCTCTTTCTTTCTTTCTTTCTTTTCTTTTTTCCTTTTTTTTTATACAACAGCCCAGGCTCTCAGGCCCAGGCCCAGTCCAGGTCTAGGCTGGACCAGGCAAGGCCCAGGCCTAGTCCAGGATTTTTTTTTATTTTTTTTGGTTAACAGGGCCAAGGCCCTGTCTGCTAACCGGCCTGGCCCGGGACCATCTGGGCCAGGCTTGGCCCTATAAGATTATTTTTTTTAATTGGGAGGTGTTGCATATAGGCTGCCCCTGTACAGCCTAGCCCGCAACGAAGCGGGCCAGCCAGGCCTGGTGTGGCCTGGCAGGCTCGGGCCAGCCAGACCCGGGCCAACCCGGGCCAGCCAGGTCCAGGGCCAGGCCAGGCCCACTGTGGCCAGGCCGGCCTGGCTCTGCACAGACCCAGGGGTCTGTGCAGCAATGGCCGCACTGTTTTCGTGTTTTTTTTTTTGAAATTCCAATTTCTAAATTGTAAAAATTTTTAAAAAGGTGTATAAATTTAGGTATGTATATGTACATCTCACATGTATTTTAGTTGGGTTTTGAATTGGTTTTGATATATAAAAATTTCACAGATGGCCCTAGTATTGACATGGTATTGATTAGATTATTAGTATCATATTAATTAAGAAAAACTATTTTACTTACTTGGATTGATTTGTTCCAATCAAAGCTTTAATCAAGGCTTTGTGAAGTATAGTGATCAAAGTTTCTAGGAATCAATAAATATATTGCGATGAGTTTTAGAAAATTGCTGAAATTAATAATTTATTATTGTGGTTCTAATTTAATTTATAATTATTTTTTTAAAGAAAGACTAAAATTAAATTCACAAGTTAAATAGATCTACTTACTTGAGTTGTATTTGCTCCTTAATCCCTGTGCCTCGAAGCCCGATGAGTAGAAGGGAAAGATGGAATCTTGCGGAGAAGGGAACGATGAAAGCAGAGTGATTTGGGATTAGGGTTTTCTCTTGAGGTAAAAGAGAAAGTGGGGAGAGTTGGGATTAGGGTTTTCTCTTGAGGTAGAAGAGAAAGAAAAAGTTTAGCTCTTTATATAGGATATAAGAAATTTTAGAAACCTAAATTCTAATTAGATTTAGATTGCTTAATTTAGTAGTTGGGATTTGATTAGGATTACTTGAGATTTATGAAAAGATTTGATATGATAGGATTTGGATTGGGATTAAGTTTTGGGTTAATAGGTAAGGATCTCAATGGTAATGGGTTATAGATTATTAGGCTTTAGTTAAAAGGAATAAGTAATATGAAGAATAAGAAAAATAGATAGTGGGCTTATGGGCTTAGTTTTTGGGCTTAAAGAAAAATAGAAAAATATGAAAATAAAGAAGTGGGCTTGGCTCACGCGGGCTTAGCATAAAAAGGAAAATAAAACAAAAGGAAAAGGAGAATGGGTTGAGCTTATTGGGCTTAGATGAAAATAATAATAATAATAATACTAATAGTGATTAACAATATCATAATAATAATTAACAATAATAATTACAATAATAATAACAACAATAGTAATAATAATAAAATTATTAACATTAAAAATCTTATCTAATAATACTTGATAAAAATACTACTATTAATAATAATAACTAAAACAATACAATATGAACAAGAATAATAGCAATATCCATATTAACAATAATAGCAACTATAATAATAATACTAGTAACATAGTAATGGGAAAAATACTAGCTAGTAATTAAAATGATAATACTTAATAATGCTAAATATAATTATAAGGCTAAAATACCATTTACTATCTTAAAATAATATGTACTGTAACTCGAGTTAATAAATAATAATAATATCACCAGTAAAATAAAATAACTACTTTAGAAAAATAAAATACAGTATTTTAGATTAGGGATATTACATCTTAGCTGCCAGAGAATTATTTAAGGTCGTGATCTCGGGAATGCACAAGATACACCCACCTGACTAGATATCCTCGACTATTGAGTTTTCAATTAACATAATAAAAAGTATAAACAATGCTGACATCAGGAACACTTATAATTTGGTCACTTTGTCGTTCAGATAATGGTTCCCATATGTCATGTTCAGATGGGTTTGACTGGAGTACAGACTCCAGTATAGACTGTCACTAGTATGGAATACTGAAAGAGATTGATTAAAATATCAGGCGATACTGATTGTTATTATTGTATAAATAAAATACAATGCTCGATACATTTATATTATTATCTATTTATATTTGTTATACTTTCAGATTTCTTATCCACCATCATGTTACATGTATACTTTGCACTTCATATATTCTCTATAAACACATTATTCATGTTCGCTTACAAACATTATGGTATGATTATTTTTGTCTATTTCTTGTATAAGTGTTTATAATAGTCATGCTACTGTTACTACTTGTTTAAACAATAAATATGAAATAATAAATCTTGACTCCCCGATTGATATAGTCATTATTTTAATCCGTATTGTATAATATTGTAAAAGTAACACCATTGTAATATGCATGCTAGGTATTAATGATGTAATAGTGCAGATATAATTATTGTAATATATAAACTGATTATAAATATAATTTTATTGTATCATGGTTATTTAGACACGAATTATATATCATCGTGATTGTAATACTATTATAGTATAAATTACTGCTTTCCTCATTTTATCACTCACTAGGCCCCTTTTTGACGATCCTGAGGTTGCTTTCTCAGGTTAGAGTGATTGGTCACTAATGTTTCATATTTAGTATCATATTTCCATACTTATTATAGAATAAAAGCCTGCATTGTCTTAATTAATTGTTTAATTTATTTGCAGGCCCAATCTTTAAGGAGATGAAGAGAAATGAGCCCAAAGCCCACCAAAATTCTGAATTAAATCAGAATTAATTCGCACTCAGTAAATCAGGGCAAAATCAAGAGGTTGAAAACCGGTTGAGAAGAATCCTCTCAGAATCGATCGGTTAAAGCCAAGAATCCAAGGCCATTTCGTTAGAATCCGGGACTCAAACTGAAAAACCAACTCCAGATAAAGTCAGAGGGCGAAACCAGGGCAACCCACCAACAGGGTGTGGCCACCTGGCCACACCCTGGCCGCGAAAACGCGGCCCAAGCCGCGTTTCCGCGGCAAGGTTGGGGAGTTAGGGGGAGCATTTGCTCCCCCGATCTCCCCGGGATCCTGCTTGTTGGGTTTTTGCCCATAAAAAGGCAGTCTTTGCGCTGAAAATTTGATGCCAATGCAGAGATAGGATTTAGACTAGTTTTTCATTTCTTAGTTTAGGTTTTTGTTTTTCTTTTTCATGTAATTTTAGTTTTCATTTATGTAATTAAGAGGAGATCGACTTTCATCGAAGAACAAGAATGAAGCTTGAGCTAAAAGTGACAATGGTGTAAGGTTTATTTCTTTTCTTTGATCGTTATGAAATCGAATCGATGTTCTTTCTTTGTATGTACTTCTTTTTAGTTTTGTTTCGTCTTCTTCTTCTCTACTTCACTTTTCTTTTTGGTACAACTGTCTTCCAAGTGAGTCTAAAGCATCGAAAGAGCCTTGCCTTTGCGAGTGCCACCGATAGCTCATGACGATGGAATTGTGAGTCTCTCTGTATCATTTCACGCTTGAGTATCTTGATGATGTAATGTGGAAGAGACCAAAAATCGACTCTTATGGGCTATGCGCTGATTGCCTCCAATTTAAGGTAATATCGTCGCAAAGACTCAAGGTAAGCTTTTGGTGGAAAGAAGGTGAGTAATTATTTGTATTTCTTTTCTTTTATTTCTGTAAATTAAATCACAAACACCATATCTTCCAAATCACTTATTTCCCATTTCTTTGTAAATAATCATTTGTACATAATCGCTTTCTTCGTTTTCTGATTTTCTCCACTTCTTCATTTCTCATTTTCTTTCTAACTTTAACCTTTAACTATTCTTTCATTTTTATAACTTAAAAACAAAGAAGAACTCTCATTTTGTTTACATAAAGATTTCAATACAAAAACGTAAACGCTTCCATCGCAAAACCCTCCTTGTGGATCACGACCCGCATAGCCACTTGCTATAGCGGTAAGAATTGAGCACTTGCACATCTTCATTCTAAGTTCTGTAATTCCGTATTTTGTGTGCAGGTTTAGCCTCAATCAAATTTTGGCGCCGTTGCCGGGGAGGGTAACGTTTTTATTGAAATCTGATTTTTGTTGAAAACTTTTTAGAACTAAACGAATTTTCTTCTCTGTTGCAGGTAAAGGGCAAGCAAAGTAGGAAATTAAAGTTGCAGTAACATATAAGTGGCCTTGGGCCTCTGCTCTAGAAAGCAGAGACCAAGTGGCCTCTGCTTTGCCGCGGATCCGCGGCCAACGCCGCGAAAACGCGGCAAAAAAGAGTGAACTACTAACTGTCTTTTTGCAGGGCTGCTTGCTTTGCAAATTCTAGTTTTCTGCAACTTTACTTTTTCTTATATGCCATCACATAAGCCTGCTAATAATCAACAGTAAAACGTTTGTTGAAAAGCTAAAAAAATTGATTAGACGTTTGCATTTTTAGGCACGTGTCTTTTCAATTCATTTATTTTTACTGTTGAAGAGTGCTGGAGCAAGGTACGTTCGCATTGCATCTAGAATAGGACTCATCTCTTGGTTGATTTTTATCGCTTTGAGTGAATCTTATTTACATATCTTGTACACTTACACAAATTGATTTTAAGGGCACCAACCCATAACAAGATAAGGTGGGGATTTAATCACCCTTCCTTAGCCTAAAAATCAGATTCCAAGCACTCACTAACCCAAGCCTAACTAAAAATGAGTAGACGTTGGCTCTAGGGACATCTCGGACTCAATTAGGAGATTATCCTAAGGGGGAAAGGTGTTGGAACTTGACTCCTACCAAATCAGTGTCTAGGAAAGGGATTGAGGGCCGAAAGCCCGAAGGTTGGTGGTTATTTAATTAAGGAACGTCTTTGACGGAAAACCTCCCACCAACCTTACCCTGACCTGGCTGATTAGCTTGTGGTCAAAGTCTGCATTAGACCTCCCGTGGACAGTCTAATCAGTTAGGAGTCGTCTAGGTCATAGGTCTACCCTAACTTAGTTTAGAATTTTTCCTTTTTGTTTCCTTATTTGTTTGTTTTTTTTCTTTTTGTTTGTATTCCATTGTGTGATATGGCTTATAATAATAATTTTTTCAATTTCAATAATAATCCATATTACACACCGACTTCATTTTCGGATATTACCAACCCGGCATATCATAACTTTGACCAACCTAGTGTGCCGGATTGGTCTTATCCGAATCAATATAACCCATACCCCCAATCTAATGACTATATTTTCCAGAATGATTTCAACTCTTCACAGAGTCAGTGGGGATTCACCTCCCCCGAGCATAATTTTCAACCAACTTGTCCTCCTTCTCCACCTAGTCTACAATATTTTCAAGATTCATACTCAGATCCACCAGTCCAAAATAGAAAACCATCAATTTTGGAAAGGAGTATGCGTGAGTCCAAACAACAATCACAAAATCTGATGGACTCACAATTTCACTACCACTTCCAAGACAACACTTCATCTTTTCATCAAAACAATGAATCCATCAACTATGAAAAGATGCTTGAAGCCATGACTCATGCTCAAAATGCTCGAAGTCGTGACATAGATATGATGGTCGAATCTCTACGTTCTCACCGTTGGACCAGTTCTGATGTCACTAACCATTCTGTTAGAGCCGAAGAGTCATGTAGTTTTGAAAATCAAAGTTCCATTTTAGAACAGTCATTTGAACTTGCCCAAACTCCAAATAATATTGATAGTTTGGCAAGTTATCCCTTGCCTGAAATCGAACTTGGAAATGAATATGATCATGAACCCCAACTTAGGGATTCAATTTTACTTCCTAATTCAATAATGACTCAAGTATCTTCACCTGATTTTAATCTTTTCCCCGAGTCAACATTGGATCCTGTGCCAATTCATCATGAAATTGAATCACCCATTTTTGATGATCATATTGAACTTGACCAATTTTACACTTTTGAAAATCCTATTGACAAATTGGCAAGTTCTCATTTTTTTGATATTGAACTCAATGAGATATGTGACGTAGATTTTCAAATCTGTGATCCAGTTCAACTTTCTAAATCAATCTTGACTCCTGTTTTGTTACCAAACTTGAGTAATATATTAGAGTCAGTTTTGATTCCCCCACCTATCATTCCTGAACATGAATCACCAATATTAAGTCACATTCCATTGTTGGAAAATCAATGTGGACTTGAGTTTCAACTTCTTGACTTGGACACACTTCTTGAACTAGTCTCGACTCCTGAACCTTTACTTGACTTAAGTCACCTTCCTGAGTCGGTATTAGTTCCTATACTTCCTGAGTCCAAGTCAACCGTTCTATCATTTCATACTCCATTTTGGGACGAGGTGGTTGACAAATTTGACTCTGAAATCAGTTATGGAATTTGGAAATTAGATGGGGTCAAATACTTAATAAAAATCCTTCATGGATACACAATTTTAATGGGTTATATTAGTGAAATTTCTGGTGGGTTCCTCCGAACTCCACAAAAAGTTGATTGGGCCGCATTTCGTGGACCAATCAGACCACCACCGGAACCACCACCTTAAGGTAACATTTTCCTCCCCTTTCGTCTTTTTCATGCATCTATACATTAATTCATACATTGAGGACAATGCATGAGATAGGTGTGGGGGAGGGTCTAACATAACTTAGGTTTTTCTTTACTTTTAAAAAAAAAAACTTTTTGAAAATAGAAACAATACTTTGACATATTTTTTGTAAGAAATTAGGTTAATTTTAAGGAATAGGAAAATCCAAATTAGGATTTCTTATACTTGGTCAAAAATTATTTGTTTGATTTTTAGGGTTAGGAAAAAAATTTGTCAAAGTAATTTAGTCTTGATCTTTACCTTGATGAAATATGCACACTTCATACACTTACACACTTAGGGTTCAAAAACAAAGATTCTTATGCCTTATAAAAAAAATATATATATATAAAAAAATAAACAAATCTAATTATTGATTAGCTAGGTGCTTTGGCCTAAGCAAGCCTTAGTATTTATGCGAAAGATAATTAGATAAGTTTAAAAAAAAAAGATAAAAAAAAAGATAAACAAATCTAATTATTGATTAGCTAGGTGCTTTGGCCTAAGCAAGCCTTAGTATTTATGCGAAAGATGATTAGATAAGTTTAAGAAAAAAAATATATAAAATTCTCTGATTAAGCTGGGTATTTGTGCCTAATAAAGCATAAGTATTCACGCCTAAAAGTGGTTCATATAATAAAATCCTTAGTTTTGTGGCCTTGTTTGCTCGAGTCCTTAAGTCCTTGGGGTGTCTTCTCACCCGGTGCCCTAAGACCGTTTGGTTTGGGAGTCATCGATTAAAGGCTCGTTACATGGGCAGGTTAGAAAGCCTAATAGAACTAAGGAATAATACCACCAAAAAAATATATATGGCATAAGAGTTAGAGTTAATGAACCCTTAGTCAAAATTTTCACGATCACAATGTGCATATGACTTAGGGTAAAGTAATAGACTAGATGAGAAGTACAATTTGACTCCTTACTTTAATTGATAACAAATTTTTGAATAGAGACTAAGTTTAAGAACGAAAAATTCAGTTTTCCTATAACTTATAGATTGCTTAGATCTTACAATTATATTTCAAATATTTTTCCTTTCAAAATGCTTTTCGAAAATACTAACTCTTTATTTCCCTTTCTTTATGGATTTTGTGGGTGCAATCCGCTGAAAACCCTCACGAGACAAAATTCGTCCTCTAGGGGAAACCTAGAGGTTTAACGGCTTGTTGCACATGCTCAGTGCAATCGCGCGACCTGCGAAAGTGGTCTAATAATCCTTAGTATAGTTTAGTTGTTTTGCTCGAGGACGAGCAAAAGATAGGTATGGGGGTGTGATTGGTCACTAATGTTGCATATTTAGTATCATATTTTCATACTTATTATAGAATAAAAGCCTGCATTGTCCTAATTAATTGTTTAATTTATTTGCAGGCCCAATCTTTAAGGAGATGAAGAGAAATGAGCCCAAAGCCCACCAAAATTCTGAATTAAATCAGAATTAATTCGCACTCAGTAAATCAGGGCAAAATCAAGAGGTTAAAAATCGGTTGAGAAGAATCCTCTCAGAATCGATTGGTTAAAGCCAAGAATCCAAGGCCATTTCGTCAGAATCCGGGACTCAAACTGAAAAACCAACTCCAGATAAAGTCAGAGGGCGAAACCAGGGCAACCCACCAACAGGGTGTGGCCACCTGGCCACACCCTGGCCGCGGAAACGCGGCCCAAGCCGCGTTTCCGCGGCAAGGTTGGGGAGTTAGGGGGAGCGTTTGCTCCCCTGATCTCCCCGGGATCCTGCTTGTTGGGTTTTTGCCTATAAAAAGGCAGTCTTTGCGCTGAAAATTTGACGCCAATACAGAGATAGGATTTAGACTAGTTTTTCATTTCTTAGTTTAGGTTTTTGTTTTTCTTTTTCATGTAATTTTAGTTTTCATTTATGTAATTCAGAGGAGATCGACTTTCATCGAAGAACAAGAATGAAGCTTGAGCTAAAAGTGACAATGGTGTAAGGTTTATTTCTTTTCTTTGATTGTTATGAAATCGAATCGATGTTCTTTCTTTGTATGTACTTTTTTTTAGTTTTTTCGTCTTCTTCTTCTCTACTTCACTTTTCTTTTTGGTACAACTGTCTTCCAAGTGAGTCTAAAGCATCGAAAGAGCCTTGCCTTTGCGAGTGCTACCGATAGCTCATGACGATGGAATTGTGAGTCTCTCTGTATCATTTCATGCTTGAGTATCTTGATGATGTAATGTGGAAGAGACCAAAAATCGACTCTTATGGGCTATGCGCTGATTGCCTCCAATTCAAGGTAATATCGTCGCAAAGACTCAAGGTAAGCTTTTGGTGGAAAGAAGGTGAGTAATTATTTGTATTTATTTTCTTTTATTTCTGTAAATTAAATCACAAACACCATATCTTCCAAATCACTTATTTCCCATTTCTTTGTAAATAATCATTTGTACATAATCGCTTTCTTCGTTTTCTGATTTTCTCCACTTCTTTATTTCTCATTTTCTTTCTAACTTTAACCTTTAACTATTCTTTCATTTTTATAACTTAAAAACAAAGAAGAACTCTCATTTTGTTTACATAAAGATTTCAATACAAAAACGTAAACGCTTCCATCGCAAAACCTCCTTGTGGATCACGACCCGCATAGCCACTTGCTATAGCGGTAAGAATTGAGCACTTGCACATCTTCATTCTAAGTTCTGTAATTCCGTATTTTGTGTGCAGGTTTAGCCTCAATCATGGAGCTCATAGGTCCTAACCCGATACTTCACAGGATGTTAGTAGGAACGCTCGTCACTTTATTATCATTACATATCTTTATTATATTAGTTTTCTTATCTATTTTGTTCTCTATATCTATCATGATCACTAACTCATTCGCAGGTATTCTTGTACTTATTTAAGCTAAAATATATGTTTATTTATTTCTTGTGCTGAGGCTTAGCATATATATGTGTAGGGTATTCTCTATGCGTATATATGTCGTCGGCTCTCGTCACATCCCCGCTATTAGTATATTTTGAGAAGCGGGGTGTGACAGGAAAATTACTACATATGTCAATTGGTAAAACTCATTTTTAAGATTAATCTATATTAAAATCCATTTTTCATCAAAAAACATTTTGAAACTTGGTTTTGAAATACTGATTTTTATATGTAACTCACTTTTGAAAACTCTCTAAACTATCAAAGAAAGTCGTATGTGTGTTATAAAGCTTGAGCTAATAATTCTACAATCTAAAACTTTGATATATATTCTGAAGTTACAAAACACAAACTCTATTACTTGAAGCAATGAAGTCTTCATGTAGGTCTTTGATTTGAATCCGATTTTTTGAGCTTCAATCTTCAATGAGATATGGTTCAACGTGTATAGGTTGAGGTTGAGCTTCACTGTTTAATCTTGAGTAATCTTGTATTTCAATCAATAGTATGTATTCTTTTAAAAAAAAACTTTAGGATCTTCAGTTTCTTAACTACATGAGTTGGGAATCATCAAAATACGAGTAATTGAACATTCGGGTCAACATGTTACCAGCCTGTCGTTGCACATATGCGGGATTTGGTAAATTTAAATACAATACTCATGCTCCCTTTAAATTAGTGATATGTTAATATTATAATATTAAAGTTTATGATATGGGCTGATGGATTTTTGCACTTGGGAGATGGTGGATGAGGTCTGGTGGATGAGACTGGGACGGTTTCGATACTCGTAGGATGTCCACTTTTATCAAGGAGCTGGTAGGGTGAGGCCGATTTGCACGCCCATCATGTGCACCAAGCTAGCACGTCATTTATACCCGATATACGTGACATCCACTAGTGCAGGACGAGCTGAGACCTTCTCAGCCAGTTAATGAGAAGGACGAGCTGGGATATTCTCAGCCCGTCGATGGATGACGCACACGAGGTCGAGATGAGGAAGGCCTTGGAGATGATGAACCTGGACCGTCTGAATCATCTTATCAGCGTCAAGGAGCTAAGGAGGAGAAGGAGGAGGAGGAATCCAGATCATCCCAGGCCACCCCTGCACGTGGGTGAGGACGACGATGAGGCTAAGTATCACATGCATTATCATAAATTTGAGAAATTTTGATATTGATATTTGTATTTGGATATTTTCATAAATTTGAGAAATTTTGATATTTTCATAGATTTTGATATTTGTATTTGGATATTTTCATAAATTTGAGAAATTTTGAGAAACTTTGAGGAATTTTTAGATACTTCGATATGATTTGTGAAATTGATATGATATGAATTTTGAAATGAATTATGTTATTCTATTATAAAATGAATTTGTTACTCTATTCTGGTATGATATTGTGATATTTGTGATACGAATTATGATACTGTGATATTGTTGTATATTTGATATTTGTTTAAATTTCTATGATATTTGTGAGATTTATAGAGCTTGTGATATTTGTGATATAGGGATATAATTTATACAGGCTGTATTATGTATGTGAGTTGGGAGAAATATTTTTGCCCAACTTTCCTTTATCGGGAGTGGCAACCTCGGACAAAGCATACTTAGGCAAAAGAAAAGTCCAAGTGTGCTTTGTCCGGGATTACCAACCCCAGACAAAGCAAATGTGGGCAAAAAATGCCTAAGTGATTTGTCCAAGGTTGGCAACCCCGGACAAAACTAAATTTTAAAAAAAATAATAATTTTGCTTTGTCCGGGGTTGGCAACCCCGGACAAAGCAAATTCAAAAAGGAATATTGCTTTGCCTGGGGTTGACAACCCCAAACAAAGCAATACAAGGCAAAAAAATAGCTTCATCTGGGATTGCACGCCCTCGCCCTATGCTGGCAGGGTGAACCACCTCGCCACCACCGTGACATGTCAGATTTTGAGTTTTTAAATGAGTGTGGGGAGAAGTTAATTATTGGAATTATTTATTAATTAAGGATTTTTTTTTTGAAAAAATGCCCTTTGTATTAAGGTTTTAATTGATGACAGCACGGACAGTTTGACTGTTTTTGGTGTTTGTTAAATGATGATAGAGTTTTAATTAAATGTTTAATGGATTAATTTGTAGATAAGTGCCTCAAACTTTTGCCAAATTTGTACGTATTATTTCCAACTCATAACCTATTTTTAGATTTTAGGAATCTTGACGGTAAATTTGCATGTGTGATTGAGATAAACCTGTGCACAGAAAAGAGAAAAGTTTAGTTAGAAATAGAATGCAAGGTTCTCAATTCTACAGCTATAGTAAGTGGATATACAAGTTGTGATCCACAAGGAGGTACTTGCGACGGAAGCGTGTTGTAAGTTCTTCTTTAAGTTACTAAACTGGTTAAAAGTTCTTCTATGTTCCTTAAAAGAAAATAAAAATGAAACTATATTAATATGGAGAAAGTGATAGATAGGAGAAGATGGTGATTTTGAAAAATGAAAAACTAAGTTAAAGAAAGAAATAAAAAAGGAAAGAGTTGGTGAATGAAGTTGTGTGTTCTACACTAAGAAATCAAAAGAAAGAAAACCTAAAACACTTACTTACCTCTTTCAGTTGATGAGTTATCTTGGATCTGTTGCTTGTTTACCTTAATCTAGAGGAGATCAACGCATTACTCATAAGATTAAACTCAGTCCCAGTTCACATTACATCATCAAGGCTTCTTCGAGCATGTACGAATGATACAAATATAGGGAGGAATCTATCATCGTCAGCTATCAGTGGCACTCGCTAAGGCAAGTCAATACCGATGCTATTCGACTCACTTGGATTACCATCAAAACCAAAAAGAAGAAGAAGGAAAGTAGAAAATAAAGAAGAATATAAAAACGTAACCTTAGATTCAATGAAGTAATGATAAAAGAAGAGATGAACAACTTACACTGGTATCACTCTCAGTACAATCTTCACTCTCATTCTCTCATGAAACTCTTCTCTCCTCAGAATTACATAAATGAAAACAAAAATTACATGAAAAAAATAAAAACCTAAACTAAACTAGAGTAAAAACCTAGCTTAAAGTCATCTTTGCTCAATTGTTCCCTTTGCCTTCTTAAATTGTAGTATTTATAGGAGACAATGAAGTGGGAAATGAGTATGAAGATATGGACAAAATCGCTTGCCCAACAAAAAAGATTTGATAAGGTTGGAATAAATTTTTGTTTATCTCTTGATCTTCAGTTGGATTATATCTTATCTCTTTAAATCTTCTGAATTTACATCCCAATCCTTTAGATATATCTTTGTATATTAATATGCTTGCATTTGGACTTCTGGATTGGTCTTTATCTCCTTGATTCTTCAAGTTAACCAAATAAATCTTCAAAAATCTGGTTTTAACTAGTTTTTGTCTGATATTATTTTCTCTAATTTGCTTTGAATTTGGCAATATCCCCTTTTATCTTCAAGCAACCAAATAGATCCATATAAATCTGATTCAACTGATCTTTATTTGGTATTATCTTCTCTCCCTTCATTAATCATATCCTGCATGAATTAGACATTAAGACAAGGTGATTAGCATATTTATTACAGGATGGATGTAAGAATGTAATAATAAATATGCAATTTGTGTGTCCAATCACACCCCCACACCTATCTATTGCTCATCCTTGAGAAAATCAAAGAAAGATAGAGCCAACTTAATCTAACACACTTTTATAGGAATCACGATTGCACTTAGCATGTGCAACAAGCCGTTAAACTTCTAGGTTACCCCTAGAGGACGAATTTTGTCTTGTACGGGTTTTCAGTGGATTACACCCACAAAATTCATAAAGAAAGAGAAACAAAATATTAGTATTTTCGAAAAAGCATTTTGAAAAAGAGAGGAAATATTTGAAGTATTTTTGCAAGAAAAAAGCAATCTAAAAGTTATGGGAAAGCCAAACTTTTTATTCCTAGACTTAGTCTCTATTCAAAACTTGTTATCAATTAATGTAAAGAGTCAAACTGTATTTCTTATTTAGTTTATTATTTTATCCTAAGTCATATACACCTTCATGACTATGAAATTTTGACTCGGGGTACTTCAAGTCTAATCTTATGCCTTATTTTTATAAATTTTTGGAGTTACTATCCCTTATTTTGATTAGGCTTTCTAATCTGCTTATGTAACGAGCTTTTAGTCGGTGACTCCCAAACCGGATAGTCTTAGCGCACCGGGTGAAAAAAATACCCCAAGGACTTAAGGACTCAAGTAAACAAGGCCTCAAAATTAAGAATTTTATTAATTACATGGGTCACTTTAGGGGTGAATACTTATGCTTTATGAGGCACAAATACCCAGCTTAATCAAAAGATTTTTAATATATATATATATTTCTTTTCTTTCTTTTTTTTATAAGGCATAAGAATCTTTGTTTTTGAACCCTGAGTGTGTAAGTGTATAAAGTATGCATATTTCATCAAAGTAAAAATTAAGATTATATTACTTTTCTAATTTTTCTTCCTAACCCTAGAAATCAAACAAATAATTTTATTTGACAAGGTATAAGAAATCCTAATTATGATTCTCTTATTTCTTAAAATTAAATTAATTTCTTACAAAAATAGGTCAAAATATTGTTTCTTTTTAAAAAAGTTTTTAAAGGCAAAGAAAATGTTATATTTTATTTTAAAATAAATAGAAAAATTATGTTATGTTAGAACCCTCCCCATACCTATCTCACGCATTATTCTCGATGTATTAATGAATGCATATATGCATGAAAAAGAAGAAAGGGAAGGAAACATGTTCCCTTAAGGTGATGGTTCTGGTGGTGGTCGGATTGGGTCAAGCATTGCTGCCCAATCTAAATACTATGGATTATCATGGAACCCACCTTCGATGATCTCTTTCCTATTTATAGAGTTACAACCCCCAAGTGAATACGATTATGTAAGACCCTAACATTAAAATCATCCCGATTATATGACCAATATTGGAATATTATCTCAGAGTCATTATGATTTATACTTTCGTCCAATAATAGAACGTGACTTGGTAGAATGGTTGACTTGGGCTCAGAATGAAAGGTTCGTGAACCAATACTAACTCAAAAAAATCAAGTTCAGGTTCGAGAGTCAGTTTTGATTCAATAGTTGGTTCCAAATCAAAGAATTTAAATCCACATTCATTTTCCATCAATGAAATCTGACCATACAAAATAGATGATTCAATTTCAAGATCTATAGGCACGAGAATCAATATTGGATTGGGAAATGGGTCTAAATCGGGTAAGAATACCGGAGTCAATATAGATTCATAGTTTGAAAGTAAATCATAAAGTTGAGAATCAAAGTCACATTCACATTCAAGTTCAATCTCATTGAATGAAAAACTTGCCAATTTATCAAAAATTTGAGATTGATCAAGTTCAAGTTGGTGCGATGAAGTTGACTATTGATTAAGGTCTCCAAGACACCATGATTTTTTGTTCATATCAAGATGGCTAGAGCAATCAGGAATGGTCAAAAATGTGTTAGATATGGTTTCCTCATTTCTATCTTTTACTATGTTGATTAAATGACTCATTTGTGCTTCTAGCCTATTCATAGATTGAGTAAAATCATTTTTGGATTGAATCAAATTTTTCATACTCATTTCTAAGCCAGTAGGTTCTTCTTCTTGCTATGATACTTGAAACATGAAGTAGGGATCTTTGAAAATTTTTTGGTATACTTGAGTCTGTTGAGATCTAGAATTGATGTGTGGACTCAAGGAATGCTTCAAAGCTCTTTTTCTTAACCCGATTTTTCTTCTATAGGTTTATCTTGAAAGGGAGTATATGAAGCTGGATGTTGGTAATATTGTTGACCATATGACTCGGGGGAGTTGATCCCCACTGAATCTGTGAAGAGTGGTGATGATTGTATCAGTCTTGTTCATAATATAGGTACTAGGGCATATAATGATTGGGATAAGATCAATCTGGTATATCTAGTTGGTTAGAGTTATGAAATGCCGGGTTGGTAGTATCCGAGTTAAAAGAGGTTGGGGTGAAGTATGGATCACTATATGCATTGAAATAATTATAATTATAATTCATATTACCAAGATGTCAAAACAAAAAATAAACAAACAAATAAATAAATAAAAAGAAAGAAAATCTAGCCTAAGTTAGGGTAGACCTTAGACCTAGATGACTCCCAATAAGTTAGACTGTCCACAGGGGGTATATTGCAGAATCTGACCATAAGTTAATCGGCCAGGTATGGGCAAGGCCACTGTGAGGTATCCGTGTCTAAGCAATGGGCCTAATTATGTAAAATCACTGTTCTTCGAGGTTTCGCCTCTCAATCCCTAACCTTTTACACCGATTTGACGAGAGTCAAATTCTAATCAACATCCCCCTTAGGTCAGTCTCCTATTGAGTCCAAGGTATCCCTAGAGCCAACGTCTACTCAGTTATAATTAAGCTTGATTAGTGAGTGAGGAGTTGGTTTGTGGGATAAGGGAGGGTAATAACTTCCCATGTTATCTTATTTATAGGACAAGCCCTTAATCGTTTTCGTATAAATATGCAGATATATAGCAAAAAGTAACACTCAAGATATTAAATGATACAAGAATATTTCCTATGTGACATGCAATGCACACATACCTTGGCTCCAGCACTCTTCAACAGTAATGTAAATGTAACGAAATAGACAAATTCCCTGAATGCAAAGTCTAAACTATTTTTAGCAGTTAACAATCATCATTTTACTATCGAGTTAGTATAGTGTGCATAATATATTAAACAGGACAACTAAAAATTGCAAAAACTTAATCTTTAAATTTCAAGTAACCTGTAAGAAATTTCTATCAGTAGTCCTTCATAATTGCCACGAAACTCGACTTTTACCGAGTTTGCATGGCAAAGTGTGGGCTCTGATGCTCTGCCATCTGGGGTAGAGGTATAGAGTAGCAATATATCCACTGCAGTGCTTAGTTTCCTAAATTTGGTCCCTGCACACAAAAATAGAGAAGAAAAAAGTTAACCAATTCAGTAAATTAGAAAGAAAAACATGCCGTCCGACCCCGGCAACGGCACCAAAATTTTGATTGAGATAAACCTGTGCACAGAAAAAGAGAGAAGTTTAGAAATAAAGGGCAAGATTCTCAATTCTACCACGATAGCATGCCGCTATGCCTTTTGTGATCCACAAGGAGGGACTTACGATGGAAGTGTGTTGTAAGTTCTTCTTTAAGTTACTAAACTGGTTAAAAGTTCTTCTATGTTCTTTAAAAGAAAAGAAAAATGAAACTATGTTAATTTGGAGAAAGTGGTAGATAGGAGAAATAATGAATTTGGAAAATGAAAAACTAAGTTAAAGAAAAAAAACAAAAAGAGTAAAAAGTTGGTTAATGAAGTTGTGTGTTTGACGCTAAGAAATTAAACGAAAGAAAATCTAAAATACTTACGTACCACTTTCGATTGATGACATACCTTGGATCCGTTGCTTGTTTATCTTGATTTGGAGGCGATCAGCGCATAACTCATAAGATTAAACTCTCCTAGTTTGCATTAAATCATCATGGCTTCTTTGAGCAAGTATGAAATGATACAAATATAGGGAGAAACACATCATCATGAGCTATTGGTGACACTCACTAAGGCAAGGTTATACCGATAATATTCGACTCACTTGGATTATCATCAAAACCAAAAGGAAGAATAAGAAAAGTAGAAGAGAAAGAAGAACATAAAAACATAACCTTAGATTCAATGAAGTAATGATAAAAGAAGAGAAGAACAAGTTACACTGGTGTCACTCTCAGTACAGTCTTCACTCTCATTCTCTCATAAAACTCTTCTCTCCTCTGAATTACATAAATGAAAACAAAAATTACATGAAAAAAATAAAAACCTACACTAAACTAGAGTAAAAATCTAGCTTAAAGTCTATCTCCACTCGATCATTCTCTTTGCCTTCTAGAATTGCAGTATTTATAGGAGAAAATGAAATGGGAAATGCGTGTAGAGATATGGACAAAATCGCTTGCCCAACAGAAAAGATCTTCTAATAAGGTTAGAGATAAGTTGGAGATAAATTTTTATTTATCTCTCAATCTTCAGTTAGATTGTGTCTTATCTCTCTAAATCTTCTGAATATACATCCCAATCTATTAGATATCCCTTTATATATTGATATGGTTGCATTTGGACTTCTAAATTTGTCTCTATCTCCTTGATTCTTCAAGCTAACTAAATAAATCTTTAAATATCTAGTTTTGACTGGTTTTTATCTGATATTATCTTCTCTGATTTGTTCTGGATTTGACAATATCCCCTTTTATCTTCAAGCAACCAAATAGATCCATATAAATTTGATTTAACTGATTTTTATTTAGTATTATCTTCTTTACTTTCATTAATCATATCCTCCATGAATTAGACATTAAGACAAGGTGATTAGATTATTACAAGATGGATGAAAGAATGTAATAATAAATATACAATTTGTATGTCCAATCAATGTGACACCATAATATGTGATGTGAGGAAAATTTAGATCTTGAAGTGAATTTAAGCTTTTGAATACAAGCAAAGAGAGAAATAAAAGTAAAGTTTGACTTCTATTTTTTTTGAAGAAAAAAGTCATAAAACTATGTCTTTTTGTCTTTGATTTGTATTTGTTTTTTATGTGAAACGTGATGCGTGTTATGTTTTGATATCAGTGATAGAACAAAAAGTCGCTATGTTTCACTAACAAAATATTCTTGGGTAGAAAATAGTTAAAACTAAAATTGAACCGGATGGATTTTAACAAATTGACGCAATCACAGTGGTACTGTCCTAATCTCAAATATATTGATGTAATACTATGTTAAGATGGCACAGTTATGCATGCAATATTGATGACTAGCAATTACATGATATATCAGGATCTCACAATCGAACTATTTGGGGCAGCAGATTAAATAGATAAAATAACACAGGCAGATAACAACTCACAAATAAATATAACATGTTAAAAAAATTACTTACTAAGAATTACAGAGATCTCAGCGACCTGTAGAGGATGATGGTCCGAAGCTCTCGTCTCCACGAACTCAGCGGCTCGAGAAAAACCTGAATCAAGCACCAGATGTGAGAGCTACACCCAAAAACGAACCCCTGTAGTAACAGGTCTATTTCTGGACTGTAGCATGGATCTATTGTTGTAGCTTGGTAGGCTCGGGTTGGATTACTGTAGCACTCTGATTTATGACTTAACCCGTCTTTTTTTGTTTGTGGATCTCGGGTGGATTTGGAGCGGGTCGGGTTCGCTTCTTTTCTTGAGTGGATATCAGATTGAGCTTAGAGCGGGTCAGGTTGGGTCAGTTGAGGGAATTCAAACCGACTTCTTCTTGGATCAGGTCTTATCTTCAACATGAGTTGTTGCAGCACTATGAAAAAGGTAAGGGTGATGGTGTGGCCTCATCGACGAGGAGCGAAGTCAGAGAAAGAGGAGGAGGACAATAGTGATGATGGATGCAGTAAGGGCTTGATGGTGAGGCGGAGCAGGCACGATGGGTTACAGGCATCATCATCAGGGGTTTGGGAAGGCCGATAATGAGAGGAGAGATCCGCGGTGAATTAGCACGCTGACGGGGAAGGTAAGAAGAAGAAGAGGATGAAGTTGATAATGGAGGTTTGATGCAGGTGAGAGAGATGGTGAAAGTGGTGGGGTTGTGGGAAGGGGACGAGATCAAGGCGTTGGCAACACGGGAATAGAAAACGAGTGAGGGTGAGCAGAAATGGTGGGGTTACTGGCTGCATGAAATGGTAGAAAGAGAGAGTAAAAGGGAGAGAGATTGAAAGAGAAAGGGAGAACGAGAGGGAAGATGAACATAGGAGAGGAGTTGGTGGCTCAGGAAAGAGAGAGAGGAGAGGGAGGGAGGGAGGGGAGAGAGAGAGAGAGAGAGAGAGAGAGAGAGAGAGAGAGAGAGAAGGAAGATTAGGTTTAGGTTTTAAAAAAGTAAATAGGAATTAAATCCTAATATCAAATAATTAACTCACAAATTCTCAAAATTCTTCATCCAATTAAATTAAATTACTTGACTTGTATTTATAGGCCTTACAAGCTTTGAGTTCACAAAATCGATGTGGTATTAAATAAAAGACCAACTTAAGAAAACAAAATACAAATAAATGAAAATACAAAATAAAGTTCAATGTCTTCAACTGTAAATTGACATGTTTTCGCTTCTTCAAATCCAGATGTTGACAACAATTTTTATATTAAAAATATCCAGATGTTGACAACAGGTTTTATATTAAAAGTCAAGCTCTCAATATCTATCTTGTTTGTAAAGAGCTAATTTTTGCCTTCTTAATTGCATCTATATTGTGTAGATAGATAAATCTTCTTTTAATAATATGTCACAAGCTCCAGAGTTAGCAGTTATTGGCATTGTCATTGTATATGTATGAAATGTTTCTTTGTTCTAATATATTTTGAGTAGGATGTCTTGCGTTATTTTCTCCTAAAAGGGGAAAAAGGTTGTGTTTGATACGTAAGAATTTACTTGGGAATTCTTGATTCCTGATTGGTCGCTAATGTTGCACATTTTTTATCATATTCCCATACTTATTATAGAATAAACTCTGCATTGTCCTAATTAAATGTTTAATTTATTTGCAGGCCCATTCCTAAAGGAGAGTGAAGAGAAATGAGCCCAAAAGCCTACCAAATTCCGAATTAAATCAGAATTAATTCGAACTCAGTGAATCAGGGCAAAATCAGAGAGGTTGAAAACCAGTTGAGAAGAATCCTCCCAGAATCGATCGGTTGAAGCAAAGATCAAAGGCCATTTCGTCAAAATCTCGGACTTAAACGAGAAATCCAAGTGAAGATAAAACCAGAACGCGAAGCCGGGGAGCTCCACCAACAGGCTGTGGCTACCTGGCCACAGCAAGGCCGCGAAAACGCGGCAAAAACCGCGTTTCCGCGGCTCTATTATGGAGTTAGGGGGAGCGTTTGCTCCCCCTATCTTTATCCTCTCCTGTAGGTTGGGTTTTTGCCTATAAAAGGGCAGGATTTGTACTGAAAATGGGACGACCATGCAGAGATAGGATTTAGTCCAGTTTTCATTCTTTGTAGTATAGGTTTTTGTTTTCTTTTTATGTAATTTTAATTTGTATGTAAGCTTAGGTTAGATTGAGATTCATGTAAATAAGAGAGAGAGGCTTATGTTGAGAGTGACACCGATGTACCCTCCTCCTTTCTTCCATCGTTTCAAGCAATAAAAGGTAAAATTTTTTTTATGTTCTTCTTTACTTTCATTTTCTTCTTCTTCTTTCTACTTTACCTCTTTTGGTTTTGATGAGAATGCAAGTGAATCCAGAAGCATAAGTATAACAATGTTTTCGTGAGTGCCAACAATTATTCATGATGACGTTCTCCTCCTCAAGATCCGTATCACTTCATTCTTGTTCGTCTTGATGATATAATGCGAATAGGGACTGAGCTTGATCCTATGGCTTATGCGTTGAACGCCTCCGAAATAAGGTAGAACATGCAAGGGTTCCAGGTAAGTCAACAACCAAACTAGGTGAGTACTTCTTTAATCTTCTTTCTTTTCTTTCTTAGTTTAGATCACCAACTCGACATCTTCCAAATCTCTTTTACTCTTTCATTTTCTTTGTACATAGTCATTTTCTGATTTTAATTTGTATGTAAGCTTAGGTTAGATTGAGATTCATGTAAGTAAGAGAGAGAGGCTTATGTTGAGAGTGACACCGATGTACCCTCCTCCTTTCTTCCATCGTTTCAAGCAATAAAAGGTAATATTTTTTTTATGTTCTTCTTTACTTTCATTTTCTTCTTCTTCTTTCTACTTTACCTCTTTTGGTTTTGATGAGAATGCAAGTGAATCCAGAAGCATAAGTATAACAATGTTTTCGTGAGTGCCAACGATTATTCATGATGACGTTCTCCTCCTCAAGATCCGTATCACTTCATTCTTGTTCGTCTTGATGATATAATGCGAATGGGGACTGAGCTCGATCCTATGGCTTATGCGCTGAACGCCTCCGAAGTAAGGTAGAACATGCAAGGGTTCCAGGTAAGTCAACAACCAAACTAGGTGAGTACTTCTTTAATCTTCTTTCTTTTCTTTCTTAGTTTAGATCACCAACTCGACATCTTCCAAATCTCTTTCACTCTTTCATTTTCTTTGTACATAGTCATTTTCTGATTTTCTCCACCTTCTCATCTATCACTTTCTTTTTAACTTTAACCTAACTCTCCTTTTCATTTTCATTTCTTAAAACAAAGAAGAACCTTTGTTTTTCTTCACAAAGATTTCAATACAAACCTTGAACGCTTCTATCGCTAACCCTCCTTGTGGATCACGACTCGCATAGCCACTTGCTATTGCGGTAGAATTGAGCACTTGCACATCTCTATTTTGAAGTTCTAAAATTTTGTATTTTGTGTGCAGGTTCAAGCTTCAATCAATTTTTGGCGCCGTTGCCGGGGAGGGTAACGGGTTTTTTTTGAATTTTTGAACTAAAATGAATTTTTCTTCTTTGTTGCAGGTTACAGGGCAGGAAAAGCAGGAAAACAAAGATTGCAGTAACATATAAGTGGTCTTGGGCCTCTGCTCTAGAAAGCAGAGACCAAGTACCCTCTGAATTGCCGCGTTTGCTCGGCTCTAGCCGCGGTTCCACGGCAAGGAAGAGTTCACTACTGACTGGCTTTTTGCAGGGCTCTTGCTTTGCAAAAATTAGAGTTTCTGCAAACTTTATTTCTTGTATGACATCACCAGGAGCCTGCGAATAAACCAACAGTAAAATACTTGTTGAAAAGTTTGAAAAATTGATTAGACGTTTGCATTTTAGGCACGTGTCTTTTCAATTTATTTACTTTACTATTGAAGAGTGCTAGAGCAAGGTACGTTCGCATTGCATTTAGAATAGGACTCATCTCTTGGTTGATTTACATCGCTTTGAGTGAATCTTGTTTACATATCTTGTACACTTGCACAAACTGATCTTAAGGGCACCACCTAATAATAAGATAAGGTGGGGATTTAATCACCCTTCCTTGGCCCAAAAATCAGATTCCAAGCACTCACTAACCCGAGCCTAACTAAAAATGAGTAGACATTGGCCCTAGGGACATCTCCGACTCAATTAGGAGATTATCCTAAGGGGAAAAGGTGTTAGAATTTGACTCCTGCCAAATCAGTGTCTAGTAAAGGGATTAAGGGCCGAAAGCCCGAAGATTGGTCGTTATTTAATTAAGGAACGTCTTTTGACGGATAACCTCCCACCAATCTTGCCCTGACCTGGCTGATTAGCTTGTGGTCAAAATCTGCATTATACCTCCCGTGGACAGTCTAACCAGTTAGGAGTCGTCTTGGTCATAGGTCTACCCTAACTTAGTTTAGAATTTTTTTTCTTTTTATTTGTTTGTTTATTTGTTTGTTTGTTTTTCTTTGTTTGTATTCTATTGTGTGATATGGCTTATAATAACAATTTTTTCAATTTTAATAGTAATCCATATTACACACCGACCTCTTTTTCGGATATTACCAACCCAGCATATCATAACTTTGACCAACATAGTGTGCCGGATTGGTCTTATCCGAATCAATATAACCCATGCCCCCAATCTTATAACCATAATTTCCATGATAATTTCAACTCTTCACAGAGTCAATGGGGATTCACCTCCCCCGAGTCCAATTTTTAACCAACTTGTCCTCCTTATCACCTAGTCCACAATATTTCCTAGATTTATACTCAGTTCCACCAGTCCAAAATAAAAAACCATCAATTTTGAAAATGAGTATGCGTGAGTCCAAGCCACAATCACAAAATCTGATGGACTCACAATTTTACCACCAATTCTAAAACAACACTTCATCTTTTCAAGACCAATCGCAACAAAGCGATGAACCTATCAACTATGAAAAGATGCTTGAAGCCATGACTCAGGCTCAAAACGCTCATAATCACGACATAGATATGATGGTCGAATCTCTACGTTCTCACCGTTTGACCAGTTCTGATGTCGCTAACCATTCTGTTAGAGTCGAAGAGTCATGTTGTTTTGGAAATCAAGGTTCTATTTCAGAACAATCATTTGAACTTGCCCAAACTCCAAATTTTGAAAATGATATTGACAGTTTGGCAAGTTATTCCTTTCCTGAAATAGAACTTGAGAATGAATATGATCCTGAACATCAACTTAGAGATTCAATTCTACTTCCTGATTCAATTATGACTCCAGTGTCTTCACCTGATTTCAATCTTTTTCCCGAGTCAACATTGGATCCTGTGCCAATTCATAATGAAATTGAATCGCCCATCTTTGATGATCATCATATTGAACTTGACCAATTTTATAATTTTAAAAGTCCCATTGATAAATTGGCAAGTTCTCATTTTTATGAAATTGAACTCAATGAGAAATGTGACCTAGATTCTCAAGTCTGTGATCCAGTTCAAATTCCCAAATCAATATTGACTCCTGTTTTGTTACCCGACTTGAGTAATATTTTAGAGTCAGTTTTGATTCCCACAGCTATCATTCTTGAACTTGAATCACCAATATTAAGTCATATTCCATTGTTGGAAAATAATTGTGGACTTGAGTTTCAACTTCTTGACTTGGACCCACTTCCCGAACCAATCTCGACTCCTGAACCTTTACTTGACTTAAGTCACCTTCCTGAGTCGGTATTAGTTCCTGTACTTTCTGAGTCCAAGTCAATCATTCTATCTTTCGACACTCCATTTTGGGACAAGGCGGTTGACAAATTTGACTCCGAAATTAATTATGAAATTTGGAAATTAGATGGGGTTAAATTTTTAATAAAAATCCTTTATGGATACATCATTTTAATGGGTTATATTAGAGAGATTTCTGGTGGGTTCCTCCGAACTTCATGAAAAGTTGATTGGGCCGCATTTCATGGACCAATCAGACCACCACCGAAACCACCACCTTAAGGTAACATTTTCCTTCCCTTTCTTCTTTTTCATGCATCTATGCATTAATTCATACATTGAGGACAATGCATGAGATAGGTGTGGGGGAGGTTTCTAACGTAATTTAGGTTTTTCTTTTTATTAAAATTTTTTTTTAACATCTTCTTTACTTTTAAAAAAAAAACTTTTTGAAAATAGAAACAATATTTTGACATATTTTTTGTAAGAAATTAAGTCAATTTTAAGGAATAGGAAAATCAAAATTAGGATTTCTTAAATTTGGTCAAAATAAGATTATTTGTTTGATTTTTAGGGTTAGGAAGATAATTTGTCAAAGTAATTTAGTCTTGATCTTTACCTTAATGAAATATGCACACTTCATACACTTACACACTTAGGGTTCAAAAACAAAGATTCTTATGCCTTATATATAAAAAAAAAGAAAAAAATCTATGAAAGATGAACAAATCTAATTATTGATTAGTTAGGTACTTTGGCCTAAGCAAGCCTTAGTATTTATGCGAAAGATGATTAGATAAGTTTGAGAAAAATATATATATAAAAATCCTCTGATTAAGCTGGGTATTTGTGCCTAATAAAGCATAAGTATTCACGCCTAAAAGGGGTTCATATAATAAAATCCTTAGTTTTGTGGCCTTGTTTGCTCGAGTCCTTAAGTCCTTGGGGTGTTTTCTCACCCGGTGCCCTAAGACCATTTGGTTTGGGAGTCATCGATTAAAGGCTCGTTACATGGGCAGATTAGAAAGCCTAATAAAACTAAGAAATAATACCACAAAAAAAATATATATATATATAAATAAATAAGGCATAAGAGTTAGAATTAATGAACCCTTAGTCAAAATTTTCACAATCACAAGGTGCATATGACTTAGGGTAAAGTAATAGACTAGATGAGAAGTACAATTTGACTCCTTACTTTGATTGATAACAAATTTTTGAATAGAGACTAAGTTTAGGAATGAAAATTTCAGTTTTCCTATAACTTATAGATTGCTTAAATCTTACAATTATATTTCAAATATTTTTCTCTTTCAAAATGCTTTTCGAAAATACTAACTCTTTGTTTCTCTTTTCTTTATGGATTTTGTGGGTGTAATCCACTGAAAACCCTCACGAGACAAAACTCGTCCTCTAGGGGTAACCTAGAGGTTTAACGGCTTGTTGCACATGCTCAGTGCAATCGCGTGACCTACAAAAGTGGTCTAATAATCCTTAGTATAGTTTAGTTGTTTTGCTCGAGGACGAGCAAAAGATAGGTATGGGGGTGTGATTGGTCGCTAATGTTGCACATTTATTATTATATTCCCATACTTATTATAGAATAAACTCTGCATTGTCCTAATTAAATGTTTAATTTATTTGCAGGCCCATTCCTAAAGGAGAGTGAAGAGAAATGAGCCCAAAAGCCAACCAAATTCTGAATTAAATCAGAATTAATTCGAACTCAGTGAATCAGGGCAAAATCAGAGAGGTTGAAAACTGGTTGAGAAGAATCCTCCCAGAATCGATCGGTTGAAGCAAAGATCAAAGGCCATTTCGTCAAAATCCTGGACTTAAACGAGAAATCCAAGTGAAGATAAAACCAGAACGCGAAGCCGGGGAGCTCCACCAACAGGCTGTGGCCACCTGGCCACAGCAAGGTCGCGGAAACGCGACAAAAACGCCTGGCCACAGCAAGGTCGCGGAAACGCGACAAAAACCGCGTTTCCGCGGCTCTGTTATGGAGTTAGGGGGAGCGTTTGCTCCCCCTATCTTTATCCTCTCCTGTAGGTTGGGTTTTTGCCTATAAAAGAGCATGATTTGTACTGAAAATGGGACGACCATGCAGAGATAGGATTTAGTCCAGTTTTCATTATTTGTAGTATAGGTTTTTGTTTTCTTTTTATGTAATTTTAATTTGTATGTAAGCTTAGGTTAGATTGAGATTCATGTAAGTAAGAGAGAGAGACTTATGTTGAGAGTGACACCGATGTACCCTCCTCCTTTCGTCCATCGTTTCAAGCAATAAAAGGTAATATTTTTTTTATGTTCTTCTTTACTTTCATTTTCTTCTTCTTCTTTCTACTTTACCTCGTTTGGTTTTGATGAGAATGCAAGTGAATCCAGAAGCATAAGTATAACAATGTTTTCGTGAGTGCCAACGATTATTCATGATGACGTTCTCCTTCTCAAGATCCGTATCACTTCATTCTTGTTCGTCTTGATGATATAATGCGAATGGGGACTGAGCTCGATCCTATGAGTTATGCATTGAACGCCTCCGAAGTAAGGTAGAACATGCAAGGGTTCCAGGTAAGTCAACAACCAAACTAGGTGAGTACTTCTTTAATCTTCTTTCTTTTCTTTCTTAGTTTAGATCACCAACTCGACATCTTCCAAATCTCTTTCACTCTTTCATTTTCTTTGTACATAGTCATTTTCTGATTTTCTCCACCTTCTCATCTATCGCTTTCTTTTTAACTTTAACCTAACTCTCCTTTTCATTTTCATTTCTTAAAACAAAGAAGAACCTTCGTTTTTCTTCACAAAGATTTCAATACAAACCTTGAACGCTTCTATCGCTAACCCTCCTTGTGGATCACGACCCGCATAGCCACTTGTTATTGCGGTAGAATTGAGCACTTGCACATCTCTATTTTGAAGTTCTAAAATTTTGTATTTTGTGTGCAGGTTCAAGCTTCAATCAATTCCCATCAGAAATTTCTTTATTTGGCATTGGTTCACTCAACTTTCTCAGGAATATTAGATTCTTATGGGAGTCAAACTTCCTCATTTGGTGAGAATATAATTTCTACCGTCGATGGTAGGTGTTTTATATTCCCACCCGAGGGGAATTCATAAATAATCTATTTTTCAAAATAACCCTATTAATTATTCTCATTATTTATCCCTCCATTGTCTTGTACTAACATGGCAATTACCGCCGCCGCCACCACCGACTGCCGCCAGCCGCTCGTCACAGCCAACACAAACGGGTGACTGTTGATCACCAACCACCACCTTAATCGATGACGACCCACCAGTATCGACTGCCACCACTGACTGTCGATCATGGCTGCCAATCGCCAATCACCGTCATCAACCACCGCCGCCGCCTATCGCCCACCCACTGCAGTAGTAGACCATTGATCACTGACCATTGCTACTCTAATCGCCAACCACTGCTACCAACCATCACCACCGACTGTCTATCACGTTGCCCATTGTCGACCACCCCCACAATCCTAATTGTCGACCACCATCATCAACAACTACCACTGCCCACCCACTGTCATCACCACTACAACCACTACAATCAGTGAACGTTGATCACTGATCACCACTATCATCACCCCAATCACCGACCATCACTATCACCCGTCACTATCGATCACTGATCACCATCGCTGATTTCCAGCCACCCACCCCAAATCGCCGCCAACTGTCGATCGCCACTACCCTTATCGCTGACCACTGCCAACGATCGCCATCACTACCACCACCCTAATCGCCTCACCGCCATTGATTGCTACCCTCGACAATCGATCGCTAACCACCACTACCGCCACCTAAACACTAATCACTGCTACTGACCGCCACCACTGCCTGTGATCACCGACGCCAATCACCGACCACCGCTGCCAACCACCACTGACCGCCGACCGTTGATCACTGATCACCGACCACAGACCATCGTCACCCCAATTGTCAACCACCATTATCGATCGCCACCACTGATCATTCATAATCGTTACCATTGGTGGTTATCACCACCGCCACCTATTTGAAATCACCTAGAGGGGGGGTGAATAGGTGATAATGCTAATCTAGTCAACTCAATGTGGAATTTAAAAACTAATTGCAATTACACAAGAAGCAAGCAACAAGAGATGCACACAAACAAGCCAAGCAAATAATTATGAATGAACAATATGAATTGATGCAAGGCACAAAGTAGAGAGAGATAGAGTAAGAGCCAAGGGAACAAGCGCAAACAACAAGATATGTTTCGAGGTTCGAGCACCCAGCTCTACATCCCCGCCTTCACACAGAAGGATTTTAAGTCCACTAGCTTGTCCACAAAGGACTCCCA
This sequence comes from Agave tequilana, assembly GCA_038442645.1. Lineage (NCBI taxonomy): Eukaryota > Viridiplantae > Streptophyta > Magnoliopsida > Asparagales > Asparagaceae > Agave > Agave tequilana. The sequence goes on along the minus strand of JAVJIF010001664.1, from coordinate 120,016 downwards.
CAAAGGGAACCTCCACCGAGGATTTGGGGCAATCACAATTATAAGGAGTACCCAACTCCTCTCCTTACAAACACAACCTCCTCCTTGAGGCACAATTTCAAGCCAACAACAATCACCTCACAACTTGAGGGATTAGCACAAACCAATACAAGGATCACCTCACAACTTGAGGGATACAACCCAAAGGCACAAAGCCAAGAAAAGATTGGGTTAACAACTTGGTGGTCTAACAAACAACCACAAACAATTTCTTTCTCCCACACAAAGATCCTATAGAATAAGAAAGTAGATGTAGCTCAAGTGTGGAGAAAACCAATGGAATGGAAATCAAAATCACAAAGAAAATCCTTGGGAAAAACTGAAACCAAGATATAGAAGTTGAATCAAAACTCTTTTTCCCAAAAACCCTTTTCTTTGATATTCCAAACCCTAGCAAAAATACCAAATAGATTGTTCAATTTAAGTCCAAAAACTTCTTTTGATTGCTGTGAAAACACCAGAGAGTAAGGAAAAATTCGCACAAAAATTCTTAGAGAAAAACTCTTTCCAATGGGGTATTTACAGTCCCGAGAAAAATATAGCCGTTGGCAGCAGAAACTGCCAGAAATGACCTACCGGTCGACCGCTCGGTCGACCGTCCAACGGTCACATTATGACCGTTGGCAACTGACGGTCGACCGCCCGGTCGACCGAAAAGAACAGAGAGCACTGTTCTCTGGTCCGGTCGGCCGGCCGGCCGGCCGGCCCACTGTGCTGCCAGACGTGCACAGCTCTGTGCACGTCGTTCGACCTCTGGGTCGACCGGCCATTGGTTCGGCCGACCGCACGGTCGACCGACCTGGCCTGTCAGCCAGTGTCCTGGGTCAGAAAACAGGATGAAAAAATACTTTAATAAATCCATAAAACTTGTAAAAATTACACAAAAATAGTTTTCTCATTTTATATTGAAATATAAACATGTGATAAAAATTTCATCACAAATAACAAACATTTTTAAACATTTTTTTGTGTCTTATCATTTTTACCAAAATCCAAAAACTGTATTTTCTAAAACTTGGATTTTTGAATAGAAAATACATTTTGTCCAAAACTTATCCAAATACAAAAACATGATATTAAACAACATTTAGGCATGATGTATATGGATATAATCCTATATACATGAAACATATATATATCCATGTTTTTGACTTTAATTCCAAAATATGTTTTGTTAGAATTACCAAAACATAAAACACATGAAATAGACTATCAAGCTAAGTTTGTTTAAGAGTTGAAGCATGCATGTATATAGAACAAATCTAATATACATTATACCATGTAAACTTATTTTGATATAATATCTATTCATGCAAACCAAGATCGGTTAAACTAAAAATCGAAAACCAAAACATGAAACGTGTGTGTTGTGAACTTGAGCATATCATACTATTCTAATCTTTACAATTTGGATCTAAACACAAAACTAAACTGGGTACCGATGTCTTCTTGTAGAGCGCAATCTCCAAGCCGACTCGATCCAAAACTCTTTGATCCACCGAGCAAGTGCTATATATGATCTTTGACGCTCGGGCTCTTGAATCAACATGTGAAAGCTTCCAAATCATCTTGTTGAAGCTAATCACCAACTAATAATTTGATTAATGATCTGAAACTAAATAACACAAGATTATTAGTACACATAACTACATGAGTTAATCATTATCAAAACTAGAGTGGAAGGCCTTTGGGCCAACAATCTCCCCCTTTTTGATGATGACAAAACTCATGGAGTTATATATGCATGGATTAAAGTTAAGCTTCAAAGAAGCTCCCCTTAACTCATGCATAGGGATAAACAACAAATATGTGCAATGAATACTAAACATGAAACATTCATAGATATGCATAAAACAATAAATGGCTCTAGATACCAATGAAAGATACCAATAAAATTTTCAAAAAACAAATAAACATGCTCTAGATACCAATTAACAAAAACAAACAAACCTCTAGATACCAATTAAACTAAACAAATAAACAAACTCTAGATACCAATTAAACTTCATATATGCAAAACAAAACTAATGATCTCTTATACAAACTCTTGATACCAAAACTAAACATGTTCTTTAAATAATGCTTTGGATACCAATTGAACTTAATAAAAACATAAAACATGCATACAAACATGCATATAAACTCAACTTCTTCTCTCCCTTTTTGTCAATCATCAACAAAGGGGTTAAAAACAAACAAAACAAAACAAAACATATTCTTCTCTATTTTTTTTTTAAAAAAAATCAAGGGATGTTCTCCCCCTTTTGTCTAAACTCAAATGTGATACCAATTAAAAAAAATGTGTCAAGGAAGTGCATATTGATACCAATTTAAAAGTGAAACTATACCAATTGAAAAACACAAATCTTGATACCAATAGATAAGTAAACAAATATCATATCAATTGTAAATAAACAATTTTGATATTAATTGAAATTATTATTCTTTTTACCAATTGAAATCATTATTTTCTATCATAAAGCAAGGGAGTGGAATACAAAATACCAATTGAAAGATGAAATATAAGATTTTCTCCCCCTTTATGAAATACCAATAAAAACTATGATAAGGCTCGAATTAAGATACCAATTGAAAGCTAAATCAATTGAAACAAAGTTGAAGCTCAAGCTTATCATAAACAAAATCTTGTGCTTAAAGATATAGGGATATAATAAGCACAAATAAAACATATATATGTATGAAAAGTAGATACCAATTGAAATTGATATTCTTTGAAATGTAGGCATACATACACAAAAATATATGAGTATACAAGAAATGTCAATATTGATACCAATTGAAAGAATTCAATGATACCAATTGAAACAACAATAAGATCAAGTGTATATCTCATATTACCTACCACCCAATCATGTTCAAGTTTAAAAAGATTTTCACTATAAAGCATACATGAGCATGGTCGCCCATCCATCCGCCCGTAGAAGGTAGGGGTTTTCAAAAATAAGTTTGAAAATGTAGCATGTTTGAAAATCTCTACCATAGTGAAGAATACGAACTAGTTATAGGAAAAACTTTTAAACTAGTACGAAATCCTTCAAACAAGGAATAAAACAAAATTATTTTTCATGAAACACATGTAAATTACATGATCACTAAACACTCAAAATCCATAAAGCCCATATCAAAGTCTCATGAAAACAAATCATGAGTAAACTAATAAAGTGAGTGTACAAGTATAATGTGACACATATCAACATGAAAATATTCAATTAAGCTCATGTGAAATTCCTTAAAAACATGAAAACATGAAAAACTAGATTTTCATTACCAATTGAATTTACCTAAAATCATGAAAATCATCAAAACGATTTAAACTTCAAGGCATATGTATGTCATGTACAAACTAAAGTATACATACATATCCTAAACATAATGAGTCCACAAAAGTATATGCATGAAGGCACGTGGCTCAAGGATGTACATGTATAATCAATAGTTTGGACAAGATAGACATATACATGAAGTTAAAACACATGATCATAGAAACATATGAGGAATACAAGTTAGAATGCATAAATCATCAAAACTAGACTATACTAGCACATCTAATGGGTACAAATAGGTATTCAAGCACAAACATAAAAGGATTTACTTGTGGCCCATTCTATGTACAAGTATAAATCCTAGTTTTCATGAAAACTAACATCTAAACAAATATTCAAATCATGAAGCACGAAACGGGACATAAATCATCATTACAAACATAAAACGATCATTATGTAAATCCACATGCTATTAGAGCTATGATGTGCATAATAGCTAAACAAATGGTGAGAACACAACATATGGGTCCATCTAAAATATGGGTGTCTCAAGTAACTAAACATGTATAACACTAAACTAATCAACATGACATAAGCATAATGAACAATAAGACATGCTATAGAATGATGAACATGAAAAGCATGCAAATAAAACGGGAGTTAGAGATAGATACCAAAACCGATGAAGGCACCTCTCTAGTTCTCCAAACCAATGGTGGTCCTCTCCACCAAACTCCCCTTGAAAGTGATACATCCAAAAATGATTCTCTTTAAGCTTGGAACACATCCACCTCAAGGCACCAATACTCTCACGTGATGCGAGAGCCCACACCTATATCAAAAATCAAAGGGGTGGTCTTTGGTACCCATTTTCTCTTGGATCCATAGGGGTTAGTATCTTTCCTAACCCAAACAAGATTATTTGCTAAATTTTCAACATGTAAACGATCATAGCAAAATCTAGCAATATGGCCTTTTCGACCACAATGTGTACAAATGTACACATGAGCATACATGTCATGGTTGTGTCCGTGATGAGCATGTGTATGCCGTGATGGGTGTACATGTAAAGATGGAACTTGTTTCTTGCGAACCAAGGTTTCCAAGCGTGTATGATTCAAAGTACATTGGCTCAAAGTGGAGCCCAAACAATCAACACTTTTCTTCAAAATATTTATATCATTTTCAATAGTAGAAGATAAAGTGGAGCATGCAATAGGTGTGCTAGAAGAAGAAGCTACACTAGCATGGCAAACATGAGAATCTAAATCAATTTTCAAAGATTCATTTTTCTTTAAAACTAAATCCAATTCTTTTGTAATGAAATCAATTTCATTTTTCAAAATAAGGTTATCTTTTAAAACAAAATCCAATTTAGAAGATAAAACCTCATTGTTTTTCACAACATCATCACAATCATTTTTGCCTTTTAAAACATCAATCCCTTTTAGGGCAAGGTCTAGTTGAGATCTTAGTGAGTCACGTTCACTAGTAATCTCTTCCTTCTCTTGCAAAACCGATTCAAAAGTTGAGCATAAATCCTTCATTTCTTCTTTTAGTTCAAGGTTATTCTTTTTCAAAAGATTATGTTTTTCCAAAAAAATTTCAAGCTTTGTGGCAAGTTCCATATTTAAGCTTTGAGCTTCTAAACAACCATCGCAATAGGAACTAGAGCAATCATCTAATTGAGAATCCGATTGTACCTCAAGGGAGTCTTTCCCTTGGACCATGAGGCAATGCTCGTCGGACATGTCTCTCCTAGATCCTCTCAACTTGTTGATGATCCTTGGTAGTTCGGGAGAAGTCAATATGCTCCAAACTGCAAAAGCCGAATCATAATGATCAAACACCGGTAAAAGATCTTCATTAAGACATGCTCTAAGTGTTCTAAGTGCTAATGCATTTGCCTTTTTATGCTTGCTATGATTTGGGTGGGATTCTTGAGTAGTGGCTTGATAAACTAAATGTCCTAGGCTTTTTAAGTGACTACTCATATTGGCCTTCCAAACATCAAGTCTAAAAAAGTCAAACATAGGAGGGCTATCCATGAGTGCAACTATATGTGTGCAAATAAAAATGCAAATGAGGATTAGCAAACTAAGATCTCACTCCTAGGTGGTTAAACCTAAATATCAGGAGCGGAGGCTCTGATACCAATTGAAATCACCTAGAGCGGGGGGTGAATAGGTGATAATGCTAATCTAATCAACTCAATGCGGAATTTAAAAACTAATTGCAATTACACAAGAAGCAAGCAACAAGAGATGCACACAAACAAGCCAAGCAAATAATTATGAATGAACAATATGAATTGACGCAAGGCACAAAGTAAAGAGAGAGAGATAGAGTAAGAGCCAAGGGAACAAGCGCAAACAACAAGATATGTTTCGAGGTTCGAGCACCCAGCTCTACATCCCCGCCTTCACACAGAAGGATTTTAAGTCCACTAGCTTGTCCACAAAGGACTCCCACAAAGGGAACCTCCACCGAGAATTTGGGGCAATCACAATTACAAGGAGTACCCAACTCCTCTCCTTACAAACACAACCTCCTCCTTGAGGCACAATTCCAAGCCAACAACAATAACCTCACAACTTGAGGGATTAGCACAAACCAATACAAGGATCACCTCACAACTTGAGGGATACAACCCAAAGGCACAAAGCCAAGAAAAGATTGGGTTAACAACTTGGTGGTATAACAAACAACCACAAACAATTTCTTTCTCCCACATAAAGATCCTATAGAATAAGAAAGTAGATGTAGCTCAAGTGTGGAGAAAACCAATGGAATGGAAATTAAAATCACAAAGAAAATCCTTGGGAAAAACTGAAACCAAGATATAGAAGTTGAATCAAAACTCTTTTTCCCAAAAATCCTTTTCTTTGATATTCCAAACCCTAGCAAAAACACCAAATAGATTGTTTAATTTAAGTCCAAAAACTTCTTAGAGAGTAAGGAAAAATTCGCACAAAATTCTTAGAGAAAAACTCTTTCCAATGGGGTATTTATAGCCCCCAGAAAAATATAGCCGTTGGCAGCAGAAACTGCCAGAAATGACCTACCGGTCGACCGCTCGGTCGACCGTCCAACGGTCACGTTATGACCGTTGGAAACTGACGGTCGACCGCCCGGTCGACCGAAAAGAACAGAGAGCACTGCTCTCTGGTCCGGTCGGCCGGCCGGCCGACCGTCCCACTGTGCTGCCAGACGTGCACGGCTCTGTGCACGTCGGTCGACCTCTGGGTCGATCGGCCATTGGTTCGGCCGACCGCACGGTCGACCGACCTGGCCTGTCAGCCAGTATCCTGGGTCAGAAAACAGGATGAAAAAATATTTTAATAAATCCATAAAACTTGTAAAAATTACAGAAAAATAGTTTTCTCATTTTATATTGAAATATAAACATGTGATAAAAATTTCATCACAAATAACAAACATTTTTAAACATTTTTTGTTCTTATCATTTTTACCAAAATCCAAAAACTGTATTTTCTAAAACTTGGATTTTTGAATAGAAAATACATTTTGTCCAAAACTTATCCAAATACAAAAACATGATATTAAACAACATTTAGGCATGATGTATATGGATATAATCCTATATACATGAAACATATATATATCCATGTTTTTGACTTTAATACCAAAATATGTTTTGTTAGAATTACCAAAACATAAAACACATGAAATAGACTATCAAGCTAAGTTTGTTTAAGAGTTGAAGCATGCATGTATATAGAACAAATCTAATATACATTAAACCATGTAAACTTGTTTTGATATAATATCTATTCATGCAAACCAAGATCGGTTAAACTAAAAACCGAAAACCAAAACATGAAATGTGTGTGTTGTGAACTTGAGCATATCATACTATTCTAATCTTTACAATTTGGATCTAAACACAAAACTAAACTGCGTACCGATGTCTTCTTGTAGAGCGCAATCTCCAAGCCGACTCGATCCAAAACTCTTTGATCCACCGAGCAAGTGCTATATATGATCTTTGACGCTCGGGCTCTTGAATCAACATGTGAAAGCTTCCAAATTATCTTGTTGAAGCTAATCACCAACTAATAACTTGATTAATGATCTGAAACTAAATAAAACAAGATTATTAGTACACATAACTACATGAGTTAATCATCATCAAAACTAAAGTGGAAGGCCTTTGGGCCAACACTATTGCCTTCGGGTGCCACTTTCACTACTTCACTTACTGTCACTAACTTCTCACTACAAGGTGTTAGCTCAGAGGCCTTTCACCTTAGTTTTAATGATGACTAACTTATTAAGAGCACGGGAACCTATCATTTTGAATTTTGGGTTCATTTGGGAACTCATTAATTTATAATATAGTTTATACATGACCGATACTTGTTCGGTGAATTTTTCGAACTCATCACCTTGCAAGTGGACGTCTAAGATTAATGAATTTAGGAATAATGGATCTGTTAAGGATACAGAATAATTAGGCATACAGTTGAAGTATACTGGTCCATTACATATATTAGTTTGAATCATAGATAAGATGGATGCTTTATATCTTTTTAATCTTTTGTCTCGTAGAGCTGTGTAGACAGGTGTGTCTACACCAGTATGGACTAGTGGTTTGATAGCTACCTGTACTAACCCAAAATGAATATAACGGAATCCCTTTTTAATGAATTCTTCCAATGCAAGTTTGGATAAAAGATGAATGGTTTGGGATTTATTTTGGATATTGAATGTTTCTTCATGAATTTTTATAGCATATGAAGTTTTAAAGTCAAAGGTGCCTATACTGTAAATATTCTCTATTTTTTCACTGAGAATTCTCCATTCTAAAAAATGTTCATGAACCATATCTTCTCTACTTCTTACTACCTTACTGTTTGATCCTGAGGTCGAACTGGAACCTAGAAACATTCTTCTAACAATATTGGTCATCACTAGTATGTAACTAACTGATGGGGTTGACCTTTCAGTAGACTGGAACACGGGAACACAATGCCTGGAACACCCTAATCTCAAACGGGCTTACCAACGGACTTACAAGCTTACCAACGCTTGCCAACGCCTACTAAAATTCAACAAGTCAATTGTTACCTACTTATGCTAACCAACAACCCCCAGAAAAATATAGCCGTTGGCAGCAGAAACTGCCAGAAATGACCTACCGGTCGACCGCTCGGTCGACCGTCCAACCGTCACGTTATGACCGTTGGCAACTGACGGTCGACCGCCCGGTCGACCGAAAAGAACAGAGAGCACTGCTCTCTGGTCCGATCGGCCGGCCGGCCGACCGTCCCACTGTGCTGCCAGACGTGCACGGCTCTGTGCATGTCGGTCGACCTCTGGGTCGACCGGCCATTGGTTCGGCCGACCGCACGGTCGACCGACCTGGCCTGTCAGCCAGTATCCTGGGTCAGAAAACAGGATGAAAAAATATTTTAATAAATCCATAAAACTTGTAAAAATTACAGAAAAATAGTTTTCTCATTTTATATTGAAATATAAACATGTGATAAAAATTTCATCACAAATAACAAACATTTTTAAACATTTTTTGTTCTTATCATTTTTACCAAAATCCAAAAACTGTATTTTCTAAAACTTGGATTTTTGAATAGAAAATACATTTTGTCCAAAACTTATCCAAATACAAAAACATGATATTAAACAACATTTAGGCATGATGTATATGGATATAATCCTATATACATGAAACATATATATATCCATGTTTTTGACTTTAATACCAAAATATGTTTTGTTAGAATTACCAAAACATAAAACACATGAAATAGACTATCAAGCTAAGTTTGTTTAAGAGTTGAAGCATGCATGTATATAGAACAAATCTAATATACATTAAACCATGTAAACTTGTTTTGATATAATATCTATTCATGCAAACCAAGATCGGTTAAACTAAAAACCGAAAACCAAAACATGAAATGTGTGTGTTGTGAACTTGAGCATATCATACTATTCTAATCTTTACAATTTGGATCTAAACACAAAACTAAACTGGGTACCGATGTCTTCTTGTAGAGCGCAATCTCCAAGCCGACTCGATCCAAAACTCTTTGATCCACTGAGCAAGTGCTATATATGATCTTTGACGCTCGGGCTCTTGAGTCAACATGTGAAAGCTTCCAAATTATCTTGTTGAAGCTAATCACCAACTAATAACTTGATTAATGATCTGAAACTAAATAACACAAGATTATTAGTACACATAACTACATGAGTTAATCATCATCAAAACTAAAGTGGAAGGCCTTTGGGCCAACACTATTGCCTTCGGGTGCCACTTTCACTACTTCACTTACTGTCACTAACTTCTCACTACAAGGTGTTAGCTCAGAGGCCTTTCACCTTAGTTTTAATGATGACTAACTTATTAAGGTTAGTTTACTAATGATCTTATGTTTATATAATTTCAGTTATTGATCACGATATTAGTAGGTGTTTAGCTTCAGTAAAGGAGTTTTTGGGAGCTAACACATGCAGATTCAAGAGCTCGTACGTCAATATCACATCTAACACTCGGTTGGAGTCAAGCTCTTTGGATCGTGTTTGGATCGAGTCAGCTTGGAGAAAGAGTTCTACAAGAAGACTTCGGTTTGTGTTTAATTTAATTGTGTTTATATCTTATGTAAAGATAGATAGTGTTGATATGCTCAAGTTCACACACACACACACACACACAAGTTCAATATGTTTAGTTTTCAGTTTAACCAGTTTTTGGATTTCAACTATACAAATATATGATTTTCATGAATAGATAGAATTAAAATAAGTTTACATGGTTTAATGTATATTGAATTTATCTATATACATTTATACTTCACATATTTGGAAAAACCTATTTTGATGTTCTATTTCATGTGTTTAGAGTTTTGGTATTAACAAAACCTATTTTGGATTTCATGTCAAAAATATAGATATATCTCTTATATGTGTATTGAATTCTATCCATATACAATATGCTTCAAATATGTTTAAATATCATGTTTTTGTATTTATACAAGTATAGGAAAAATCGGATTTCCATTTCAAAGTTTGATTTTCAGAAAATACAGTTTTTGTTTAAAGACAAATATTTTATATCCCAAAAATAGTTCAAATAGTTTGTAATATGTGTTGATTTTTGGTCACACATATTTCCTATTCAAAGATCTAACAAGAACTTATTCTTGTGAAATTTATTAGTATTTATGGGATTTTATTGGAGATTAATTGACCAAGTTTTCTGTTCTGAAATAGCAGCCATATACTGCTTGCGGTCGACCGGATAGTCGAACAGACCAGTGGTCGGTCGACCGATGTGTACAAGATACATGCACGGACCAGCCTAGAAGGCCGGTCGACAGCACAGTCGACCGACTAAAAAGTACCCACTCTCGGTACTGTCGGTCGACGGGCGGTCGACCAACAGGCTGTGTCCGATCGACCGGGCGGTCGACCGGAGGCACAACGATAAAAAATATGACTGTTGGGCCGGTCAACCGGAAGGGTAATCTGGCCATTTTCTGCTGGAACGACTCTTTTGTTTGAGAGGCTATAAATAAGCCATCTCTTGGGGTGTTTTGTACAAGAATTTAGAGAGCTATTTTCCCATCTTTACAAGTGTTTTTACAGCAAGTTTTTGAAGAGTTTTTGTGCCAAAAAGATTTATCTTTTATCTGTTTTCAATGGTTGAAAAAATCAAAGAAAAATAGAGTCTTTAGGAAATTGGTTTTGATCTTTATTTCTATCTCTATCAGTATTTTTTCAAGTATTTTTCTTTGTGATTTGTTTTTCAAATACCTTATTTTCTCACACTTGAGCTATCATCTCTGTCCTATCTATAGAATCTTATTTTTGTAAGAAATATTGTTTGTGGTCTATTGTGATCACCAAGAGTTGTCATCTTTCCTTTGCTTTATTTTTGTACCTATCCCTCTAGTGTAGAGGTGGTTGTGTTTTGGGTTTGTGGTTATCTCTCTTGTGTAGAGGTGATTGTAGTGGAGTTTGATTTTGTGCCTTTATCCCTCTTATGTAGAGGTGATTGTTGTTTTGGCTTTGTACCTTACCTCTTATGTAGAGGTGGTTGTATTGGAGAGAGGAGTTGTACACTCCTAACTTTGTACTTACAAATTCCTCGGTGGAGGTTCCCTGTGTGGGAGGTCCTATGTGGACATAGTGGAAATCCTTCTGTATGAAGGCGGGGACGTAGAGCAGTGACTCGAACCTCAAAACATATCTTGGTGTTTACGTTTGATCCACTATCTCTAAACTCTCTCTCTTATATCTTGCATTGCTTTATATTATTCATATCACTTATATGCTTGGTATTGTTTGTGTGCTCATACTTGTATTGAACCAACAGAGCTTCATATAGTAACTCAACTCTTATATAGAGGAATCTTGAGGAGATAGTCCAGAGCCCTTCACGGGAAATTCGGCTACACTCTTTGGTTACTCTAGGTGTATTTTTAATTGGTATCAGAGCCTACACTCCTGATCTTAGGTTTAACCACCTAAGAGTGAGATCTTCGATTGCTAATCTAGTATTGCATTTGCACACATATAGTCTATATACTCATGGATTTCATGACTCCTCCCTTGTATGATGTTACCAACAATGATATTTGGAAAGTTAAGATGTCGATTACCTTAAAACCCCAGGAATGCATGTTTATCTTTCCACTATCAAGAAAACCTATTTTGGTAATGCCAAGTACATTGAGGCTAATGCACAAGCCCTAGATGCACTAAAGTATTCACTTAGCAAAAATATTTGAGTATGTTTTCTCATTATGATTCTGCTTTTGCAATGTGGAACACATTGACCTCTCCAAAGCTACAGACAACTATGTGGAGAAGGAACCCTTAGTGGTTGACTCCGACGAAACTTGCTATATGGTCCAAGGGAATGACTCCCCTGAGGTACATTCAGAAACTCATCTACATGATAGTGCTAGTTCTTCAGGTGATGACAATATAGATGTCGATGCCTTAAATGAAGAACTTTCATTATTTTGTGAAAACTTGCTAGAAAAATACAAACTTTTGAAAAAGAAAAGTTTTGAATTAAAGGAAGAAAATAAAAATTTGTTTTCTAAACTTGATATGATTTTGCAAGAGAAGGTTGAGATGTTAAATGAAAGAGACTCATTGAAATCCCAACTTATTCTTGCCTTAAATGAAAATGATTTTTTAAAGAGTAAAAATACTTGTGATGATGTTTTGAAGAAAAATAAGGTTTTGTCTTCAAAACTTGAAATTGTTTTAAAAGAGAACAATTCTTTGAAAAATAAAATTGCTTTAATTTCAAAAGAATTGTCTTTAGTTTCAAAAGAAAATACTTCTATGAAAAATAATTTTGATGCTCATGTTTGTCATGTTGCCTCTCTTCTATTGATAAACATGATGGTTGCTCCACATCTTCTTCAATTAGTGAAAGTGATATATGTGCTTTGAAGAAGAGTGTAGATTGTTTGGGCTCCACTTTGAGCCAATGTACTAGAACCACACACGACTGGAATCCATGTTTCGCAAGAAACATGCTCCTCATATGCATGCACACAAATCACGGCATACACATACTCATCATGCTCACACATATGATTCTATGTATGCTCTTGTGTACACTTGTACACATTGTGGACATAAGGGTCACCTTACAAAGTTTTGTTATGATAGGATACATATTTCAAATTTTGCAAATAAATTTATTCAGGTTAGGAAAGGTGCTAACCCCCATGGACCCAATAAGGTATGGATACCAAAATTCCCTCTTATTGTATTAGATGTAGGTGTGGGCTCTCACTTGACGTGAGGGTTTTGGTGCCTTGATGGTGGATGCGTTTGAGCTTAATGGACACTACATTAGATGCATCACCTTCAAGGATATTTGATGGGAGGACCACTATGGTTTAAAGACCTAGAAATTAGCTCTATTGGTTTTAGTAACTATCTCTAACTCCTTATTTATGTTTACATGCTTTCTCATTGATGATTTTTAAGCATGTATTGGTTTTCATGTTTTTCATGTTCATTATGTTTAAATGTCATGTTAATTAGACTTGTGATATACATATATAGTATTTGAGATACACCCATATTCATATGGATTCATATTTTGTGTTCTCACTATTGTTTAGCTATTGTGCATATCCTAACTCTAAAGCATGTGCATTTATCCTAATGATCTTGTTTGTCTATGTTTTTGTACTTCATGTTTTGATTACATGTTTAGATGAAACTTTTATTAAAACTTGTGTTTATACTTGTACAACTAATGAGCCATATTTATTTATCATGTATTCGTGCTTTATTGCTCATTTGAACCCATTGGATGTACTTGTATAGCCTAGTTTTAATGATTCTTTTATTTATACTTGTTTTCCCTATTTGTGTACATGTTTTCATAAAAATATGTTTATCTTCATGTATATGTTAATTTTGTTCAAAACTTTAGATATACATGTCTATCCTAGAGTCACTTGCTTTTCATGCAAAAATTTTTTGGACTCTTTTATGTTTGGGATATGTATGTATATCTTTAGTTTCAATATAACATATATATACCTTGAAGTGTATTTAGTTTTGATGATTTCTTATTTATATGAGCTTCAATGCCTTATTTTCACGATTTTATTGATTACATAATTTTTACAATCTATATTTGGTGTTTACTCATGACTTTGTTTTCATGAGCTTTATATGTGCTTTATAGACCTTGAGTGTCAATTATTGTGTGATTTTCTTATTTTTATGGGATATATGATTTGGTTTTATTTTTAAAGGATCTTTAACTAGTTGTTCAAAAATTATTCTAAACTAGTCTCTTGATTCTTAAATTGGTAGAATTTTTAAATATGTTAAAATACTTTCAAATCATATTTTTAAAAACCCTACCTTCAAAGGGCGGTTGGATGAGCAACCATGCCTTGTGTACCCTTGCTGAATATCTTTTAAACTTGTGCATCAATAAGGTGGTAGATATGAGTTATACACATGATCTTTATAATATTTCATATGTTTGTATACTCATATTTTCTAGTATGGATCATATCTAAAGCAACATTATATTACTCTGATATATACTTATAGATGTTTTCTTGTGCTTTAAACATATAAGCCATACTTTTTAGCACAAATTACTTCTTGCTAAACTTGATTTAGTTCTTAATGCATTTTATTTTTCAATTGGTATCATATACAAGCTTATGCATTATTTTTATTGGTATTTCATAAAGGGGGAGAAAAATTCTTATTTTATCTTTCAATTGGTTTTACTTTTCAATTGGTATCTTACTCCCACTCTTATGATGAAAAATATTTTTCTTTGGTTTATGCTTATATTTTCAATATTGGTATCAATAATTTTAAATTGGTATTACTTTCAAATTGGTATCCTTATTGTAAAATATAGTGTTTACCTAAAAAATTTGGTTTTTACTTTCAATTGATATCATGTCCTTTTATTGGTATCAATTCATAAAAGAATTATTTCTTTCAATTGGTTGTTTCGATTGATTGTGTTCATTAGTATCAAAATTTTATTTTAATATATGTTTATTGTTTGTTTATCTTCTCCCCTTTGTTGATGAGTGACAAAAGGGGGGAGAAGAATTTAGGTTAATATATGCATGATTTACTATATGTTTATGCATATATCTTGTTTTATTGTTGTCTTGAGCTTCATTGCATATCTTTATATATTTATTGATTATATATATGTTAAGGGGGAGTTTCTATGAAGCATATCCTTAATGGATGTATATATATATAACCTCATAAGTTTTGTCATCATCAAAAAGGGGAGATTGTTAGTTCAGAGGCCTTTCACCTTAGTTTTGATGATGACTAACTTATGAAGGTTAGTTTACTAATGATCGTGTGTTTATATAGTTCCAGTTATTGATCAAGATATTAGTAGGTTTTTAGCTTCAACAAAAGATTTTTTAGGAGCTAACACATATAGATTCAAGAGCTCGCGCATCAAGATCGCATCTAGTACTCAGTTGGAGTCAAGCTCTTTAGATCGTATTTGGATCGAGTCGGCTTGGAGAAAGAGTTCTACAAGAAGACTTCGGTTTATGTTTAGTTTAGTTGTGTTTAGATCTTGTATAAAAATAGATAGTGTTGATATGATCAAGTTCACACACACACACGTTCAATATGTTTGGTTTTCGGTTTAACTAGTTTTTGGATTTCAACTATACATATATATGATTTTCATGAATAGATAGAATCAAAATAAGTTTACATGTTTAATGTATATTAGATTTCATCTATATACATCTATGCTTCACATATTTGGAATAACTTATTTTGATGTTCTCTTTAATGTGCTTAGAGTTTTGGTATTAACAAAACCTATTTTGGATTTCTTGTCAAAAATATAGATATATCTCTTACATGTGTATTGAATTCTATCCATGCACAATATGCTTCAAATGTGTTTAAATATCATGTTTTTGTATTTATATAAGTTTGGGCAAATCGGATTTCCATTTCAAAGTTTGGTTTTCAGAAAATAAGATTTTTGTTTAAAGCCAAATATTTTATATCACAAAAATAGTTCATTGTAATATGTGTTGATTTTTTGTCACATATATTTGTTATTCAAAGATCTAAAAAGAACTTATTTTTCTAGAATTTATAAGTATTTATGGGATTTTATTGGGGATTAATTAACCAAGTTTTCAGTTCTGAAATAGCAGCCAGATACTGCCGGCGGTCGACTGGACGGTCGACCGGACCAGTGGTCGGTCGACCGGGCCGGTCGACCGATGTGCACAAGATACGTGCACGGACCAGCATAGAAGGCCGGTCGACCGCGCGGTCGACCGACTGAAAAGTACCCACTCTCAGGTACCGCCGGTCAACCGGGCGGTCAACCGACAGGCTGTGTCCAGTCGACTGGGCGATCGACTGGAAGCACAACGGTCAGAAATATGACCGTTAGGTCGGTCGACTGGCCGGTTGACCGGAAGAGTAATCTGGCCATTTTCTGCTGCGACGGCTCTTTTGTTTGAGAAGCTATAAATAAGCCATCTCTTGGGCTGTTTTGTACAAGAATTTAGAGAGCTATTTTCCCATCTTTACAAGTGTTTTTGAAGCAAATTTTTGAAGAGTTTTTGTACCAAAAAGATTTATCTTTTATTTGTTTTCAAGGATTGAAAAAATCAAAGAAAAATAGTCTTTGGGAAATTGGTTTTGATCTTTATTGCTATCTCTATCTAGTATTTTTTTCAAGTATTTTTCTTTGTGATTTGTTTTCCAAACACCTTATTTTCTCACACTTTGATCGTACACATATTTTGCATTCTTTTTATTACACTCCTACATTTATCGTGTAATAAATCTGCTAATTTCTTTGTCTTAAATGTTTATTTTGTAGAAGATAATAATGAAGAGAAAGAGGATTAAACCAAATAAATACCAGTTAAAATTAGATTTAACTGGATCTATTTGGTTAAATGAGGATGATCCTAGATCTAGTTAGAACAAATCAAGGATTGGAGCAAATGTTCAGCTGAAGATCAGAACAAATCAGAAAGATAGCACCAAATGAAAACCGGTAAAATTCAGATTTCTATAAATCCATTTTGGTTAGCTAAAGATCAATCAAGGATAATATCAAATACAGAGAGATAAATGGATAGAGAGAAGATCAACGGATGAGATGAAGCAAGTTTGACTCAGATTCTGACTGGATACATTTCAGTATTTGAATCATAACATTCGCTACCGAATCTCAAATCTTATGATTCAAGATGATCCAGAAAGAGTACTTACAGAGCTACAACTCTTATGTTGATCACTAGTTCTAATTCTGTCATTTGATAAGTAATATTTAGCAATCAACCCGCCAACAAACTGCAGATCAGAACTGAATATCCACATCAAATCAAGTTTGGAGATAAGGGAGGATTCAAACTCAGAAATAGCCAGATTTTCCTATCTTCATACTCCTCTAACATCTGCATTTCTTCTATAAATACCTGCAATCTCAAAGGCAAGGGAGAACGAAAAAGCAGAGAATAGAACTTAGGCTAGTTTGTAGTTTGTAACTTAGGTTTTTATTTTCTTTCATGTAATTTTCATTTTCTTTATGTAACTGAAAGGAGAGACGACTTTCATGGAGGAATGAGAGCAAGCTTGTACTGCAGGTGACACCAGTGTAAGTGATCTCTTCTTTCATTATTATTTGAATCGAATCAAAGTTTCTTTTTCTTTCTTTACTCTTGTTTTCTTTTACTCTCCTCTGATATGTTGCAATCCAAGAGAATCCGATAGCCTCAAGACTGCTTAGCCGTTGCAAGTGCCCTTGATGGCCTATGGTGATGAACAACCCTTCTCTTGCTAGTATAGTTTGCCCTTTTATTCGTAGTGTAGATCGAGAATGGGGAAGATCCTATACGCCATGCTTGATTACCTTCAAAGACAAGGTAAGTCGTCGCAACGGATCCAAGGTATATGAGCACTGAAGAGGTAAGTAATTTTTAGGTTGTCTTTTCTTTTATTCTTTAGTTTCAATATCACAAGCTCCAACCATCTTTATCACTCTTTTCCATTTCTTTGTATATAATCTTTTTTTCATTTTTCCATCTTCTTAATCTACCATCTTCTTCCTAATTCAACTTTAACAATTTTTCCTTTTTCTTTTAAAGAACTAAAGAAGAACTTTAACCATACTTTGTATCTTAAAAGAAAACTTACTAAAAAAGCTTCTATCGCTAGTCCCTCCTTGTGGATCACGACCCGCATAGCCACTTGCTATTGCGGTAGAATTGAGTAACTTGCACTCTTTAATCTTAAAATCTGAAATACTGTATTTGTGTGCAGGTTCAACCTCAATCAAATTTTGGCGCCGTTGCCGGGGAGGGACGGTAAGTAATTCTCTTTAAAGTTTACATTTTTTGTTAACTTTCTTCTTTATTTTTTGTACAGATTTAACAACAAGGAATTCTTGCTGCAGTGGACACATAAGTGGTCTTGGACTCTGCTCAAGAAAGCAGAGCCAAGAAGCCCTCAGATTTGCTACATTTCAGTGGCAAAATTGAGTGAACTACTAACCTGTATTTTTGCAGGTTGGCTGAATTGAAAATCTGAATTTCTGTAGCATTTATCTCCTTGTTTGACTCACTGTATATACATTTTTAACACAACAGTAAAAGTTGATTGAAAATGCTAAAAATGATTTAGACTTTGCATTTAAGCACGTGTCTATTTCATTTCATTTTCTATTTACTGTTGAAGAGTGCTGGAGCCAAGGTATGTGTGCATAGCATTTAGTATAAGGTTCATTCTTGTATGAAATATTGCTTGAGTGTTATTTTTTTCTATATACTTGTACACTGCACTAAACTGATTTAAGGGCTTGTCCTATAAACAAGATAAGGTGGGGAAGTCATTACCCTCCCTTAGCCCACAAACAATCTCCCCACTCACTAGCCCAAACCTAATTAAAATGAGTAGACGTTGGCCCTAGGGACATCTCAGACTCAATTAGGAGATTATCCTAAGGGGAAAGGTGTTGGAATTTGACTCCTGCCAAATCAGTGTCTAGGAAGGGGATTAAGGGCCGAAAGCCCGAAGGTTGGTGGTTACTTAATTAAGGAACGTCTTTGATGGATAACCTCCCACCAATCTTACCCTGACCTGGCTAATTAGCTTGTGGTCAAAGTCTACATTATACCTCCTATGGACAGTCTAACCAGTTAGGAGTCGTCTAGGTCAAAGGTCTACCCTAACTTAGGTTAGAATTTTTTTCTTTTTTGTTTTCTTATTTGTTTGTTTTTTCTTTGTTCGTGTTTTATTGTGTGATATAGCTTATGATAATAATTTTTCCAATTTTAATGGTAATCCATATTACATACCAACCTCTTTTTTGGATATTACCAACCCGGCATATCATAACTTTAACCAACCTAGTGTGCCGGATTGGTCTTATCCGAATCAATATAACCCATGCCCCCAATCTTATAACCATAGTTTTCAAAATAATTTCAATTCTTCACAGAGTCAATGGGGATTCACCTCCCCCGAGTCCAATTTTCAACCAACTTGTCCTTCTTATCCACCTTGTCCACAATATTTTGAAGATTCATACTCAGTTCCACCAGTCCAAAATAGAAAACCATCAATTTTGGAAATGAGTATGCGTGAGTCCAAACAACAATCACAAAATCTGATGGACTCACAATTTTTCCACCAATTCCAAAATAACACTTCATCTTTTCAAGACCAATCGCAACAAAATGATGAACCTATCAACTATGAAAAGATGCTTGAAGCCATGACTCAGGCTCAAAACGCTCGAAATCATGAAATAGATATGATGGTCCAAACTCTACGTTCTCACCGTTTGGCCAGTTCTGATGTCGTTAACCATTCTGTTAGAGCTGAAGAGTCATGTTATTTTGGAAAACAAGATTCCATTTCAGCACAATCATTTAACTTTCCCAAACTCTAAATTTTAAAAATGATATTGACAGTTTGGCAAGTTATTCCTTTCTTGAAATAAAACTTGAGAATGAATATGATCCTGAACCTTAACTTAGTGATTCAATTCTACTTTCTGATTCAATAATGACTCCGGTGTCTTCACCTGATTTCAATCTTTTTCCCGAAGAGGTAAGTAATTTTTAGGTTGTCTTTTCTTTTATTCTTTAGCTTCAATATCACAAGCTCCAACCATCTTTATCACTCTTTTCCATTTCTTTGTATATAATCTATTTTTCATTTTTTTCATCTTCTTAATCTACCATCTTCTTCCTAATTAAACTTTAACAATTTTTCCTTTTTCTTTTAAAGAACTGAAGAAGAACTTTAACCATACTTTGTATCTTAAAAGAAAACTTTCTAAAAAAGCTTCTATCGCTAGTCCCTCCTTGTGGATCATGACCCGCATAGCCACTTGCTTTTGCCGTAGAATTGAGTAACTTGCACTCTTTAATCTTAAAATCTGAAATACTGTATTTGTGTGCAGGTTCAACCTCAATCACACTTGAGTTATCATCTCTATCATATCTATAGGATCTTGTTTTTGTGGGAAATATTGTTTATGGTCTATTGTGATCACCAAGAGTTATCATCTTTCCTTTGCTTTGATTTTGTGCCTATCCCTCTAGTGTAGAGGTGGTTGTGCTTTGGGTTTGTAGTTATCCCTCTTATGTAGAGGTGATTGTGGTGGAGTTTGGCTTTGTGTTTTTATCCCTCTTGTGTAGGTGATTGTTGTTTTGGCTTTGTGCTTTGCCTCTTATGCAGAGGTGGTTGTGTTGGAGAGAGAAGTAGTGTACTCCTAATTTTGTACTTGCAAATTCCTCGGTGAAGGTTGATGTTGACACTTAAAAAAGACAAGATTCTTACTGGTCTGAACAATGTCTAAACTTGTTGACATTTACAAAAGACAAGTGACAGACAAGCTGACGACCAGTTTTCACCCATCTCCAAGGGACAAGGAAGCAACTTGGACTCCACCGATCCAGCAAGCAGACAGTGAACCCGGATTATTTCTAAACAGACCTCAGCAGGTCTAAGGTGCTAGCACTTAGCATCGCATGAGCCCAAAGGGATAGCCTCGCTTGAGAGGCTAATATCACTCGACTTCGCCTCGAAGCCATTTGAAGCCTCGCCAGGAAGCTAACTCTCAACTTCGCCACAGAGGACTTCCAGCTCCGCCAAAGGGTTTCTTTCGGACTTCGCCAGAAGCTGCCTCTAGCTCCGCTACGAGTTCAATGCGGGCAGCTCCGCCATTGGTCTGCTATGGTCAACCTTTGACTAATCAAATCTCCGGATGAGATCTGATCCAATCAGATCGAATCCAATTAAGATCAAATCAGAGATCAAATTTGGCAGTTGATTGCCACAATCTCTTGACTCTCCTAAAATGAGTAAGAAGATCAAGAGAAATCCTCCAACGATATGGAAAGGATCAAGAAGATCAACCGACCTGCCAATTCTAGCTTCGCAGAAGTTGATCTTAGCCTCGCAGCAAGGCTACTTTCCAGATTCAAACAGATTCGATTCAATCTGTTTTTATATTTTCAAGGAACGATTATACCCTTGCTCTCCCTATAAATAGCCCATCAGGGGTACAAGGGAAGGAGGCCGATTTTCTGAGACAACGAAAAGGCTTATAGACCAGGCACAGACGCACAAGAGGACTCCACAAGCAGAGATTTCTTCACAACGCACCGTGCGCTCTCGAATTCAGAGATCTTTTAGAGAATTGCTTTCTCTATCCAGGGTGTTGATACCCTAACATCGTCCTTCCTCTCAAGGAATCTCCGGAACCAGGCGAGAAGGAATTCCTAATTGAAGGCGGTTTTGAGAAGCAGCAAGAGGGTTCTACCAACCTTCTATTCTCTGATTCCCCGAACCAGGTGAGAAGGGAATCTCATCGCTCGCATCGTCAAAGGGACAAAGTGGTCGCGCGCTGACCAGACTCCTATCGGCACACTTCTCCAGAATCTCTGAGGAGATCTACTTGTAATCTTTTTAAGAATACTTGTAATTTAGCTCCTCAAACTCTTTTATTGTAAGTTTTTCCCTTTTTGCAAATATAATGGAAAACAAGATGGCGACTCCGCTGGGGAACGCATTCTCCACTGCCGAGAATCAAGTGTCGTAATGCGACGAACAGACCTTCGGGTCTAACTCTGAATTCAGAAAAGCCGGTGCAGCCAGAGCCTCTCTGGCTAAATCTTCAAGGAAAGTCTCTGCGGAGACAGAAAAGGTTCTCTGCGAACCTACTGCGGTTATTTGGCGCAACAAGGAAGCACGTCCGCAGTCTGATTCCTTTGCTTGTGAGAACTTGGTGGTTCAGTTCGATCAAGGAAGATTTGAAGAAGTCCTCTCTGGGGGTGGCCCAATGCTTCGAGCACGGAAGCATAGGAAGCTTTCCACGACCAAGGTTTCAAAGCAGAAACCGGAAGCAGAATTCTGCCAATACCCCTCAGCCTCGCGTGTGGCTAATCAGGTTCCTTGTGAACCTAAGTCTTCTCTGCCAAGGCGGGTATGGAAGCCTAAACAGAAGTCTCCAACCGAAGCTTCAGGCGTAGCTACGCCTAAACCGCGCCTCTCTCGCGAAGAAAAAGGCAAGATGCCTGTCTGCTCTAATCATAGTCAAGACGGCAATCATACCGTCGCCCAATTCAAGAGCAGCAATGCCTTGTGCCAGCATCATTCTTATGAGCGAAGCTACTGTGCCACAGCATACTCACTGCGTCCATGGCCGCGAGGCTAGGACCAGAGTGTTATCTAAGGCAAATCCCCTTTGCAGCGGCATAGTGGGTAAAGCACCACAGCATGCTCCGCTCTCCAGATCGTCAAGCACTAAGCTCGCACCTGTTGGCGAAGCTAGAACTGAAGTACTATTCAGTGCTAATCCCTTCTGTAGAGATAAGAGGAACGGAACATCATTCTATGTACGCTCCAGAAAGGCCTCTCCACGGGATTACTAATGGGCCTGACCTGCGAGAACTCTTGGCGAACAAGCGGAAGTCGGTGTCTTTCCAAACCACTTCGCCCTATTGTCAACAAAGAGGATGCCAGCTGGTGACAATCCATTCAGCTCGTTGCCGGTCACGATGAATCCTCGCCACTCCTCCATGCCGGCAATCAGTCTTTGATCGGCTGTCCGTGCATCTCCCTATGAAGCATCGCAGAAGGAGCACCTCACGAGATCTACCCTCTGCATCCGTCAACATGACCGGAAGAGGACGAGAGTTACGCAGGGGAAGACAAACATCTGACGACTCCCCCTACAGCTCCCCAGATCCAGATTACAGCCCAGGCTTAGGCGAAGTCTTGGTGCATGAAGAGGGTGTTTTTCGAAACACCAGGTCTAGGGTGGCGATACCCTACAGTTACGAGCAGCCTTCTTCCTCGACGGCCCTAGCCTCATCACAGCCCACAAGATCACTCCAACCGTCGGATGAAGAAGATGAAGATAGTGGGTACGCCTCTTCAGCGACAGTTAGTTCAGTACGAACAGACAGAGCATCAGTCAACATGGCTGATAATGCTAACGACGGCCTTCGTCGACGTTTGGAAGCTCAGGAGCAAACTTCCAGAACCCAGCAAGAAGCCTTGGATAATATTCAACAGATGCTTGCTCGACTCCTCAGCAATCGGAATGACAACGATGTCGGGAGCAATCACTATGAGGATGAACACTTCAGCAATGAGCAGCCAAAGCCGGAGAAATCCAAGGAGGGTTCTTCCTTAGACGCCGAAGTTCTTAAGGGCCTCCAAGCTCAAATCGCATCCCTAGCTCAGAGGGATGAATTAAAGAAGGTAGGGGCAGTCCGTTCTTATCCGCTGGAGTGAGATTCGGTGCCATATCCACCGAAGTTCAAACCACCAACGTTGCATACCTGTGATGGAAAGAGCTCGCCAAATCAGCACATCTACTATTTCCGATCTCAGACTGGTAATATTATAAGCAATGACGCCATCATGGCTAGGCTATTCATTGGCACCTTAAAGGGGGTGGCATTTGACTGGTTCCGAAGTCTCCCCCGGGCTCTATCAACTCTTGGATCGACCTGGAAACTCGGTTCCTCTCTCGTTTCTATGAGGACGATACCGAAGTGACCATGGACAAGCTCCTCTCCACTGTGCAGAGGAAGGGCGAATCTGTCCGTGACTACATTGAACGGTTCAGAAATTTATCCTTGATGTGCCCAGCAGGGATGCCATTACCCATGCTCTTACAGACATGCAGACACAACTTCTTAGACCAAGTGGAAGTTCGCATGGGGGCTGTCAAAGCCCACACTTGGAAGGAATTGGTAGAACAAGCAGAGATAGCCGAGAAGTCGGCTAAAAAGTTCGAACCATCCGCCCCTAGAGGCAAGTGGGGGATGAACAACAAAGGGCGTGGAGACCCACCGCAATCTTCTCAAGCTAAAGGCAAAGAGCCTATATCTGTGGAGTTATCCGGAGATGTACAGTCGAAGGCCAAGAAGAGCGACTTCAGCAATCAGGAGCCTAAGTTCCCTCCAAAGCAGTACTCCTTCAAAGACGATCAGGTGGTCACGATATTCCATCTGCTCCACAAAGGGAACAAAATGAAACTGCCAGATGCTCGGCGTCCCAATGAGATAGGGCGCACAAACGACCCTAAATACTGCCTCTACCACAGGATGATCCACCATCCTACTGACAAGTGTTATGTCCTCAAGGACAGAATACAAGCCCTGATCGATGCCGGGGTTCTGACATTGAAGACGGAGCAGAAGAAAGTCACTGCCAATATGGTGACCCTCGAGTTCGGCAAAACTCCAAAGGTCACAGTTCCTGACGGAACTTATCCAGTCCCCGCTCCACGATTGGACGTCAAGCATCCTCCAGCTACAACTCAAAACAATAAGGGTCTTGTTCCCTTAACATTGGAGACAGGAGAAGTCATGTGGATACACCCAGACCTCGTCCAAGACGTGCAGTGGGATTCAAAGAAGCCCAAGTCAAAGGGCAAATCTTGCAATGTCATTTCCATCCTGCCAGACGATGGTAATTTTACATCAGCTTCCCTCAGCGATTCAGAAGGGGAAAAGCTTGCTTGCACAGCGCAAGCCGATACGCCTCAACAGACGGGCACCCGATCCAGAAAATCATACTTGAGGCAGTATGAAAAGTCTACTGACGAGACACAACAGCAAACGACGTCAGTACAAGTACCAGCATCCACTCCAATCCCAACCAAGGGAAAAGAGAGGCCTAAGGAGGTACGATTCGACTACGTGTTGAAGAAACCACCAGGCCAAGGGTTTGATACGCCCTTTCGGTTTGACATATTGGCTCAGCTGGCCAATATCCCAGCTCATATCACTATACACGAGCTCCTTCGCCTCTCAAAAGAGACAAGAGAAGCACTCAGGGATGCGCTAGCCAATTCAGAATCCTTTCTGACATGCATACCTGAGATCCCTAACGACGACGTTCAGTCTCCTTGCCCAGAATGTCATCATATACAATCCAAGGTGCCCGCTATTACATTCACGGCGGAAGATATGCTTCTCAAAGACAACAAGCACGATCGACCTCTTTACTACACCGGATATATCGGTTCATCGTGCATCGAAAGAATACAAGTCGATCCGGGGTCCGCACTCAGCATCATCCCCAAAAGGCTTCTTTACTTCCTCGGCATACCACTGTACAGGTTGTCCGCAACCAATACTACAATATACGGTTTCAACGCCGGGAGCAGTCATCCACTGGAGAAAATTCGACTCCGTTGCAGAATCGGGAGCCTGAAGTCAGAAGTGACATGCTATGTCATTGACGCTGACACATCATATAACCTGTTGCTGGGACGGCCATGGATCCATGCCAACTGGATCGTTCCCTCTACTTTGCACCAATGCTTCAAATATGTTGAAGATGACGCGACAGTACGAACTATCTTTGCTGAGAGCAACCGTTCAAAGGGTTGGAAAATTACTTCACTGACGCTCTCCTATATCAAGAGGCCGGTGGGACACCTAAAGAACCATTGCCGGACAATGATGAAAGTGGCAATGAGGCGGATTCAGAATCCGAAGCAGGAATGCCAGCCATTCTGATTGGTGAACCAATTATAGCATGTCTCAATAATCCCCTATGTAATACTCCTTCAGAGGATGAAGGTGAATGGGTAATTAATGATAATATTTATTTTGATTATCCTGCGAGTGTTGGGCTATTTGAATCCATTACAGATAGCTTACACATGCCTTTACATAAACCGAGTGCGGCCAGCACGCCCATGGAATCCGCAGAAGGAGCCGTTTTGGTGGTCCCGCCATCCAAAGAAGGTCAGTTACCGATAATCTTCGGTAGAACCCAACCACGGGGACCCACGACCGCAGATTCAAGTTCAAACTCAGACACTCCACAATTCTTTCATTACGCGCGGCCAGCGCGCCATATTATGAAGAAAATGGGGTACGACCTAAAGCATGGAGGAGGCCTGAATTTTGGAAAAGGAAGGCGCAGTTTGATGCGGAACTTTGTGCCTAAAGGGAAGCCTGCAAATTACTATGATAGTACACGCAGGGGGTTGGGATACATTACACCCACATCGTCAGCAACGGTTCAAGCCAAAGACGATGAACCAATTCCATCACATTCAGCCTCATCCCCCGAGTGGGACTCAGACGTCAGTGTAGGAGGAATGTTCGAAGACCTCACCGTTAATATGACTTCGAGCAGTCAATTGGAGCCTGCAGAAGCTACTGATAAGGAACCATGGGCCCAGCAATTAAACCTCCAGTGGGAATGGAGATTCGAACTGCGCGAGCCACCTACTGAAGACAAGGTGATGCAGGTCAACTTGGATAATCAAGACTACCCCAAGCCCATCTTTATAAGTGAAAGCCTATCACTTACAGAGAAGGAAGAATTGATAATACTCGTAAAGGAGTATATAGACGTCTTCGCATGGAGCTACGAAGACATGCCTGGACTTGATCCGCAAGTCACCATGCACCATCTGAACAGCAAGCCCGACGTCAAGCCAGTCAAGCAGCAACAACGTCGGTTTCTGATTGGTCACTAATGTTGCATATTTAATGTCACATTTCCATACTTATTTTAGAATAAAAGCCTGTATTGTCCTAATTAATTGCTTAATTTATTTGCAGGCCCATTCTTTAAGGAGATGAAGAGAAATGAGCCCAAAGCCCACCAAGATTCTGAATTAAATCAGAATTAATTCACACTCAGTAAATCAGGGTAAAATCAAGAAGTTGAAAACTGGTTGAGAAGAATCCTCTCAGAATCGATCGGTTGAAGCAAAGATCAAGCAAGTTTGATTCAGATTCTGACTGGATACATTTTAGTATTCGAATCATAACTTTTGCTATAGAATCTCAATTCTGATGATTCAAGATGATCCAGAAAACAGACTGACAGAGCTACAACTCTTATGTTGATCATTATTTCTAATTCTGTCAGTTGTTAAGTGATATTCAGCAATCAACACGCCAACAAACTGCAGATCAGAACTGAATATCCACCTCTACCCTCTCCATTTCTCCTATAAATACCTGCACTCAAAGGCAAAAGGGACGCCAATGCAGAGTTAGGATCTTAGACTAGTTTTTCTATTTTGTAGTTTAGTTTTTACTTTTATGTAACTTGTATGTAGCTTAGGGTAGAAGAAGATTCATGTAAGTAAGAGAGAGGGGCTGATGTTGAGAGTGACACCGACGATGTACCCTACTCTTTTCTTTCATTGTCTCAGCAAGTAATAAAGGTAAATGCTTTGTTTGTTTTCTATTCTGCTTTACTTTACATTTATTTTTGCTTCTCTCATCCTCTTCTACTTTACCTTGGTTGTTATTGAAGTGTACAAGTGAATTCCAAAGCAAGTCTAACTAAGCTACGTGAGAGCCAGCGATAGTTCATGAAGACGTTCTCCTCTTCCAAGCTCCGCATCACTTCGTTCTTCTTATGCTTGACGATATAATGTGCACGAGGACCGAGCTCAAGTTTATGATCTATGCGTTGAACGCCTCCGAAGCAAAAAGGTAGAACTTGCAAAAAGGTTTCCAAGTAAGTCATCAATCAACCTAGGTAAGTATCTCTTTACTTCTTTTCTTTCTTAGTTTAGATCACCAACCACTTCTTCCAAATCGTTTTCATTCTTCTCCACTTCATTGTACATAGTCGCTTTTCATCGTTTTCTGATTTTCCACCTTCTTCATCCTTCGCTTTCTTCTTAACTTTAACCTTTAACTTTCTTTTTCTTTTTCTTAACTTTAAAAATAGAGAAGAACTCTCGTTTGGTTTTTATAACGATTTCAATAAAACTGTAAACGCTTCCATCGCAAACCCTCCTTGTGGATCACGACCCGCATAGCCACTTGCTATAGCGGAAGTATTGAGCACTTGCACATTCCTTTCTTAAGTTCTATAATCTCGTATTTTTTGTGCAGGTTTCGCCTCAATCAAATTTTGGCGCCGTTGCCGGGGAGGGTAAAACAATTTTTATTGAAATCTGAATTTTTCTTGCAAATCTTTTAGAACTAAACGATTTTTCTTCTCTGTTGCAGGTTACAGGGCAAGCAAAGCAGAAAATTATTATTGCAGTGACATACAAGTGGCCTTATGCCTCTGCTTCAAAAAGCAGAGACCAAGGGCCCTCTGAATTGCCGCATTTCCACGGCAAAAGCCGCGGATCCGCGGCAAGGACGAGTTGACTACTAACAGCTTTTTGCAGGGCTGCTTAGTTTACAAATTCTAGTTTGCTGCAACTTTAATTTTTCTTATATGCCATAACATAAGCCTGCTAATAATCAACAGTAAAAGATTCGTTGAAAGTTAAAAATTGATTAGACATTTGCATTCTAGGCACAAGTCTTTTCAATTCTTTTACTTTACTGTTGAAGAGAGCTGGAGACAAGGTATGTATGCATAGCATATAGTTTAGGAAACATTCTTGGGTGATTTTGCTTTTGAATGCTACTTTCCTATATCTTGCACACTTGCACGAATCAATTCTAAGGGCAAAACGCAAATCAAGATAAGGTGGGGATTTGATCACCCTTCCTTAGCCCAAAAACCATCTCCAAGCACTCACTAACCCAAGCCTAACTTAAAATGAGTAGACGTTGGCCCTAGGGACATCTCGGACTCAATTAGGAGATTATCCTAAGGGGGAAAAATGTTGGAATCTAACTCCTACAAAATCAGTGTCTAGGAAAGGGATTGAGGGCCGAAAGCCCGAAGGTTGGTGGTTATTTAATTAAGGAACGTCTTTGACGGAAAACCTCCCACCAACCTTGCCCTGACCTGGCTGATTAGCTTGTGGTTAAAGTCTACATTAGACCTCCCGTGGACAGTCTAACCAGTTAGGAGTCGTCTAGGTCCTAAGTCTACCCTAACTTAGGCTAGAATTTTTTCTTTTTTGTTTGTTTATTTATTTGTTTTTCTTTGTTTGTATTATACTGTGTGATATGGACTATAATAATAATTTTTTCAACTACAATAATAATCCATATTACACACACCGACTTCATTTTCGGATATTACCAACCCGGCATATCATAACTTTGACCAACCTAGTGTGCCGGATTGGTCTTATCCGAATCAATATGACCCATACCCCCCATCTAATAACTATAATTTCCATAACGATTTTAACTCTTCACAGAGTCAGTAGGGATTCACCTACCCCGAGTCCAATTTTCAACCACAGTGTCCTCCTTCTCCACCTAGTCCACAATATTTCCACGAGTCATACTCAGTTCCACCAGTCCAAAATAGAAAACCATCAATTTTGGAACGGAGTATGCGTGAGTCCAAACAACAATCACAAAATCTGATGGACTCACAATTTCAATACCACTTCCAAAACAACTCTTCATCTTTTCAACAAGACAATGAACCCATCAACTATGAAAAGATGCTAGAAGCCATGACTCATGCTCAAAATGCTAGAAATCGTGACATAGATATGATGGTCGAATCTCTACGTTCCCACCGTCCTGATGTCACTAACCATCCTGTTAGAGCCGAAGAGTCATGTAGTTTTGGAAATCAAGATTCCATTTCAGCACAACCATGTGAACTTACCCAAACTCCAAATGATATTGATAGTTTGGCTAGTTTTCCTTTTCCTGAAATAGAACTTGAAAATGATTATGATCCTGAACCCCAACTTAGTGATTCAATTCTATTTCCTAATTCGATTATGACTCCGGTATCTTCACCTGACTTCAATCTTTTCCCGGAGTCAACATTGGATCCTGTGCCAATTCATAAAGAAATTGAATCACCCATCTTTGAGGTTCATGTTGAACTTGACCAACTTTACAATTTTGAAAATCCCATGGATAAATTGGCAAGTTCTCCATTTTTTGATATTGAACTCAATGAGATATGTGACCTAGATTCTCACATCTGTGATCCAGTTCAACTTTCTGAATCAATATTGACTCCTGTTTTATTATCAAACTTGAATAATATTCTAGAGTCAGTTTTGATTCCCCCACCTATCATTCCCGAACTGGAATCACCCATATTAGGTCACATTCCATTGTTGGAAAATACATGTGGATTTCAGTTTCAACTTCTTGACTTGGACCCAATTCCTGAACCAATTTCGACTCTTGAACCTTTACTTGATTTAAGTCACCTTCCTGAGTCGGTATTAGTTCCTATCCTTCATGAGTCCAAGTCAATCATTCTATCATTTCATACTCCATTCTGGGACGAGGAGGTTGATAAATTTGACTCTGAAATCAATTATGAAATATGGAAATTAGATGGGGTAAAATATTTAATAAAGATCCTTGATGGATACATCTTTTTAATGGGTTATATTAAAAATAGTGCTGGTGGGTTCCTCCGAGACCCAAGAAAGGTTGATTGGGCCGCGTTTCGTGGACCAATCAGACCACCACCGGAACCACCACCTTAAGATAACCTTTTCCTTCCCTTTCGTCTTTTTCATGCATCTATGCATTAATTCATACATTGAGGACAATGCATGAGATAGGTGTGGGGGAGGGTCTAACATAACTTTTCTTTTTCTTTAAAATAAAAAAAATAAAAAATAAAAAATAAAAAAAATTGACATTTTTTCTTTACTTTTAAAAACTTTTTGAAAAATAGAAACAATATTTTGACTTATTTTTGTAAGAAATTAAGTTAATTTTAAGGAATAGGAAAATCCAAATTAGGAGTTCTTATACTTGGTCAAAATACGATTATTTGTTTGATTTTTAGGGTTAGGAAGATAATTTGTCAAAGTAATTTAGTCTTGATCTTTACCTTGATGAAATATGCACACTTCATACACTTACACACTTAGGGTTCAAAAACAAAGATTCTTATGCCTTATAAAAAATATATATATATATATATATAAAATGAATAAGTCTAATTATTGATTAGCTAGGTGCTTTGGCCTAAGCAAGCCTTAGTATTTATGCGAAAGATAATTAGATAAGTTTGAGAGAAAAAAATGAATAAGTCTAATTATTGATTAGCTAGGTGCTTTGGCCTAAGCAAGCCTTAGTATTTATGCGAAAGATGATTAGATCCTCTGATTAAGCTGGGTATTTGTGCCTAATAAAGCATAAGTATTCACGCCTAAAAGGGATTCATATAATAAAATCCTTAGTTTTGTGGCCTTATTTGCTCGAGTCCTTAAGTCCTTGGGGTGTTTTCTCACCTGATGCCCTAAGACCGTTTGGTTTGGGAGTCATCGATTAGAGGCTCGTTACATGGGCAGACTAGAAAGCCTAATAGAACTAAGGAATATACCACAAACAAACAAAAAAAAAGTATATATAAATAAATAAGGCATAAGAGTTAGAATTAATGAACCCTTAGTCAAAATTTTCACAGTCACAAGTGCATATGACTTAGGGTAAAGTAATAGACTAGATGAGAAGTACAATTTGACTCCTTACTTTAATTTGATAACAAATTTTTGAATAGAGACTAAGTTTAGGAATGAAAAATTAAGTTTTCCTATAACTTATAGATTGCTTAGATCTTACAATTATGTGCCAAATATTTTTCTCTTTCAAAATGCTTTTCGAAAATACTAACTTTTTGTTTCCCTTTCTTTATGGATTTTGTGGGTGTAATCCGCTGAAAACCCTCACGAGACAAAACTCGTCCTCTAGGGGAAACCTAGAGGTTTAACGGCTTGTTGCACATGCTCAGTGCAATCGCGTGACCTGCGAAAGTGGTCTAATAATCCTTAGTATAGTTTACTTGTTTTGCTCGAGGACGAGCAAAAGATAGGTATGGGGTGTGATTGGTCACTAATGTTGCATATTTAATGTCACATTTTCATACTTATTTTAGAATAAAAGCCTGTATTGTCCTAATTAATTGCTTAATTTATTTGCAGGCCCATTCTTTAAGGAGATGAAGAGAAATGAGCCCAAAGCCCACCAAGATTCTGAATTAAATCAGAATTAATTCACACTCAGTAAATCAGGGCAAAATCAAGAAGTTGAAAACTGGTTGAGAAGAATCCTCTCAGAATCGATCGGTTGAAGCAAAGATCAAGCAAGTTTGATTCAGATTCTGACTGGATACATTTTAGTATTCGAATCATAACTTTTGCTATAGAATCTCAATTCTGATGATTCAAGATGATCCAGAAAACAGACTGACAGAGCTACAACTCTTATGTTGATCATTATTTCTAATTCTGTCAGTTGTTAAGTGATATTCAGCAATCAACACGCCAACAAACTGCAGATCAGAACTGAATATCCACCTCTACCCTCTCCATTTCTCCTATAAATACCTGCACTCAAAGGCAAAAGGGACACCAATGCAGAGTTAGGATCTTAGACTAGTTTTTCTATTTTGTAGTTTAGTTTTTACTTTTATGTAACTTGTATGTAGCTTAGGGTAGAAGAAGATTCATGTAAGTAAGAGAGAGGGGCTGATGTTGAGAGTGACACCGACGATGTACCCTACTCCTTTCTTTCATTGTCTCAGCAAGTAATAAAGGTAAATGCTTTGTTTGTTTTCTATTCTGCTTTACTTTACATTTGTTTTTGCTTCTCTCTTCCTCTTCTACTTTACCTTGGTTGTTGTTGAAGTGTACAAGTGAATTCCAAAGCAAGTCTAACTAAGCTACGTGAGAGCCAGCGATAGTTCATGAAGACGTTCTCCTCTTCCAAGCTCCGCATCACTTCGTTCTTCTTATGCTTGACGATATAATGTGCACGAGGACCGAGCTCAAGTTTATGATCTATGCGTTGAACGCCTCCGAAGCAAAAAGGTAGAACTTGCAAAAAGGTTTCCAAGTAAGTCATCAATCAACCTAGGTAAGTATCTCTTTACTTCTTTTCTTTTCTTTCTTAGTTTAGATCACCAACCACTTCTTCCAAATCGTTTTCATTCTTCTCCACTTCATTGTACATAGTCGCTTTTCATCGTTTTCTGATTTTCCACCTTCTTCATCCTTCGCTTTCTTCTTAACTTTAACCTTTAACTTTCTTTTTCTTTTTCTTAACTTTAAAAATAGAGAAGAACTCTCGTTTGGTTTTTATAACGATTTCAATAAAACTGTAAACGCTTCCATCGCAAACCCTCCTTGTGGATCACGACCTGCATAGCCACTTGCTATAGCGGAAGTATTGAGCACTTGCACATTCCTTTCTTAAGTTCTATAATCTCGTATTTTTTGTGCAGGTTTCGCCTCAATCAGTTTCGCCCAAACATCATGGAAGCTATTGAAGCCGAAGTTCACAAGCTCATTGCATGTGGCTTCATCTGGGAGGAACAACATCCAGATTGGGTAGCCAACATCGTCCCCGTCCTCAAGAAGAACGGGAAAATGCGGATCTGCATTGACTATCGTGATCTCAACACGGCCTGTCCTAAAGACGAATTCCCACTGCCCATCACCGACGTCATGATTGATAACACATGCGGGTTCGAAAGGATGTCTTTTATGGACGGCTTTTCAGGATACAACCAGATTAAGATGTACCCCGATGACGAGAAGCATACTTCGTTCCGAACACCATTGGGGGTATACTGCTACACTGTAATGCCCTTCGGACTGAAGAACGCCGGAGCAACCTACCAGCGGGCAATGTGTATGATCTTCCGCGATCATCTCTGAAAAATCGTAGAATGCTATGTCGACGACATTGCTGTCAAAAGCTGCAGCAAAAATGACCATCTTCATGACTTGAGAACGATGTTCGACATAATGCGGGCTCATCAACTGAAAATGAACCCGACAAAATCCTTCTTGGGAGTGTCAAGTGGCAAGTTCCTTGGGTTTATTGTCACATCAAAAGGGATTCATCTTGACCCAGACAAAGTCAAAGCCATCCAGGGCATGCATCCACCAAGGAACCTCAAAGAGCTCAGGGGCTTGCAAGGCAGGCTGGCTTATATCAGAAGATTCATTGCAAATCTCTCAGGCCGCTGTCAACCGTTCACCCGACTCATGAAAAAGGGTGCTTCCTTCGTATGGGATCAAGCTTGCCAGGAAGCTTATGAAGACATCAAGAGGTACCTCACAAAACCTCCAGTCTTGGTGGCCCCTACATCAGGGAAACCATTTTTGCTTTATGTAAAAGCTCTGGACTACTCCCTCGGTGCCCTCCTCGCTCAAAAGGACGACAACGGCCACGAGCAGGCCATTTATTATCTAAGCAGAACTCTCATAGGAGCAGAATCTCGCTACAACCCTATCGAGAAAGAGTGTTTAGCTCTCGTCTTCGCTGTTCAGAAGCACGGCATTATTTGGTCGGCCAGACCATACATGTCATCTCCAGAGTAAACCCATTGCGTCTTCTTATGACGAAGCCAGGATCATTGAATTCAAGATTGGCTAAGTGGGCACTTTTATTGTCTCAATGCGACATGATCTTCACCCCTCAGAAGGCGGTTAAAGGCCAGGCCCTTGCAGAGTTCTTGGCTGCTCATCCAATTCCGGAACATTCAAAACTTCACGAAGATATCCCTGATAAAGTCTTCGAGTCTTATGCAACCTCAGAGGAGGAAGTGTGGCAGATGTTCTTCGATGGAGCATCGCGAATGGGCCCTAAAGGCAAGATCATTGCCGGAGTGGGGTTGTGTTTATCTCCCCACAGAATCATGTCCTTCCCAGAGCATTTTCTCTGACAGAATCGTGCTCCAACAATGTAGCAGAATATAATGCCCTGCTCATTGGTCTTCAACTCGCCCATGGAATGGGGGTACGCTACCTCGAAGCTTATGGCGATTCAAAACTGATTATCAATCAGGTTAAAGGCGAATACGAGGTCCGCCATGAAGACTTGGTACCTTATTACCATACAGCCATCGAATTGGCTAACCTATTTGAAGGCTTCTACATCGGGCACGTGTCTCGATCTCAAAATACCAAGGCAGATGCTCTTGCTGCATTAGCTACAACACTAGCCTTGCCAGCCGACACCGAGTATCACCTCACAGTGGCAACTCGACATCTTGTATGCTCCAAGCATATGTTGAGAACCAGAGAGGTCTATAATATCTCAACGGATCTTGAGCCGAGAGATTGGCGATTTCCTCTCATCGACTATGCCTTACATGGTCTGCTGCCAGACGATCCTACAGAAGCGGCATCTATCAGACGAAGGTCTCTCCGTTTCTACTACGATCCAACCCTGAAGACACTTTACCGTCGTTCATATGACGGTGTCCTCCTCCGTTGCCTTTCCAATTCAAAGGCACAGGAAGTGCTTAAAGAAGCACACGACGGCACTTGCGGAGCTCATCAGCCAGGTCCAAAGCTTAAAGACAGATTGCATAGGCTTGGATATTATTGGCCAACCATGATAGCCGATGCCATCCAATATGCACGAAGGTGTAAAGCATGCCAAGTTCATGCGGACTTCATACACCAGCCTTCGGAGTTGCTCCACCAACTGCTGCTTCATGGCCATTTGAAGCATGGGGAATCGACGTCGTAGGGCCAATTAGTCCCTCTTTGACGAAAGGTCACCGGTTCATCCTTGCAATAACCGACTACTTTTCAAAGTGGGCGGAGGCTATACCATTAACTGAAGTCAAGACCTCTAATGTGGTTAACTTCATCAAACACCATGTCCTCTATCGATTTGGTGTCCCTAGGCGGATCATCCACGACAACGGTCCCCAATTCATAAGCCAAATATTCTATCGGTTCTGCGATAAATACCGAATTCAGAATGTGGCTTCAACCGCCTATAATCCTGCCGCCAATGGTTTAGCGGAAGCATTTAACAAGACGATCATCAAGCTACTCAAGAAATTCGTCTCCTCGAACAAGCGAGATTGGGACGAACAGCTTGGCAAATGTCTTTGGGCCTACCGGACCACGGTTCGAACACCGACAGGTAATACGCCTTTTTTCTTGGTATATGGGTGCGAAGCAGTCATCCCATTGGAAATCCAGATGCCGTCGTTACTGTAGGCTGTCCAAAAGTTACTGGAGGACAAGCCATTGAAAAGCAAAGTTTCAAGCTCTAGACGCGAGGGACTCCCGCGTCTCAGCATCAAGGCGTGTTGGCTCGACACCCGCGTCTCAGCATCAAGGCGCGTTGGCTCGACACCCACGTCTCAGCATCAAGGCGCGTTGACTCGACACCCGCGTCTCAGCATCAAGGCGCGTTGGCTCGACACCCGCGTCTCAGCATCAAGGCGCGTTGGCTCGACACCCGCGTCTCAGCATCAAGGCGCGTTGGCTCGACTCCCGCGTCTCAGCATCAAGGCGCGTTGGCTCGACACCCGCGTCTCAGCATCAAGGCGCGTTGGCTCGACACCCGCGTCTCAGCATCAAGGCGCGTTGGCTCGACACCCGCGTCTCAGCATCAAGGCGCGTTGGCTCGACACCCGCGTCTCAGCATCAAGGCGCGTCGGCTCGACACCCGCGTCTCAGCCTCAAGACGCAAAGGTTTAAAACCCGCGTCTCAGTTATAACCGCCTTGGTTAAGGGACCAATCACTGCCTACACGTAAGGGAAATCAGCCCCCATCGTGGCGTGTCTTTAGCAGGCATGTGGGTTAGTTACCGCCCATGTAGCGGAGAAGTGGCCCCTCATTGTGGAGCGTTTTCAGGGGGCACGTTCACCCCTGGTACCTCTATAAATAGCCCTGTTTGCTATGAAGGGGGGATCGGCAATCTGAAGGCGATAAGGCATAAAACACACAGAGAGAGGAGATCAGAGAATCAATCGGACGAAGAGAGACAGATGGCGACACAGAGAGAAAAGAAGCAGATCAACTCTTCAGCAAGTTCGCTGCGTACGAGCTAGCTTTCGCCTACCTTCTCTTTTAGAGTTTTGGTAGACAGAGCTGTGTCACTCTTTCTACCGGCCGAAGAGGAGATCCCTGAAGGACGGTCATCTGGTCAACGGAGAACAAGATTCACTCTCCACCGCCACACGAAGAACCCAGCCTTAAACAAAGGGGGGATTCAAGATTCAACATCCTCCCTCCCTTATAACCGGAAGGAACAGTTTTTATTGTAATCCTTTTCATTTGATTCAAGGAAAACTTTTACAGCAATTCTTGTCTTCTCCTTTTCCGGGTCATACAAGAGATGACGACTCTGCTGGGGACTACTTTCGTCACTGACGAACAGATCGTGGCGCAGGATGACGTCCTCCGTAACAGGAAGATGGTCGAATCGCTCATTGTCGAGTTCGACCAGGCGAAATATGAAGAGTTTCTCTATTCTGGCTCCAAGAGCCCAAAGACCCGCGTCTGTCGCAGGGTCTCGGCGGGGAATGGCCCCGAAGCCCGACCTGAAGCTCTCTTGGGCGCCGCTGCTGCTGCCCACTGTGCCCAGCAAAGTTCACGCGTCAACGCCTCTCAGAAGGCCCGCGTGATCCCAAGCACAGTTGCTGTTGCTACCAACTCCGCCGCACAGAAGACCCGCGTCAACGTCTCTCAGGAGACCCGCGTGGTTAAAATCCCTGATGTTCAACATCAGGATGTTGTTGGTTTCTCTCCACCTCCTCGACGCAATCGAAACGCTGAGCGTCGATAGAGGAGACGTGCGCGTCAGCTGCAAGTTGGAACCGTTGGTTGTCCAACTGAGGCTGGACGCGACGTACAATCTCGCGCCTTGCCCGCGTCACGTCCAGTACGTGAAATCCGCGTTTGGCGCCCCAAACGCGAGATTCCTTCAGTTAGGTCCTCTGAGGACCAACTCACCAAACGCCAAGGTGAGACCTCTGCGCCTCGTCAAGCGCAAGAGGCACGAGCCCATAGGCGTGGGGCCCAGCAGCCCATCCTCTCTCAAGTGTCTCTGCCCAGACGCACCAGGCAGCAACGCGAGACTCGCGTTTTGTCTCAGCAGAGACGCCAGACGCGCGTTACACAGCCGCGTCGCGAGAACCGCGTCCCTGATGCCCGCGTCCAGGCTGTACAGCACATGGATGCCTCCCGTCTTCAACGTTGCGAGGCTAATCCTTTCAATCCCCCTCCCATGGATTTGAGGGATTACTTGACAAAGAAAAGAAGTGCCAATCAGGTCACTTCGTCATGCTGCTGCCAATGGCTTATCTCCATACTCTCTGGATGCCATTGCGAGTCAGGCGTGAACCAGCAGTCTTTGATCAGACAGCTGACCCTGATTCCCCCGTCAGCTAAAAGAAGACGCTCCCACAGAAGGAGAACCTTTTCTGACGTTGAGTACCCGGAGCTCACTGCGAATATGACAAGCAGGAGCAAGGGAAAACAACTTGCAGTCAGCTCAAATGAGTCCGAGTCTGACTCTGAACCGGAAGGAGTGTATCGACACACTCGCACCCGGACGGGGGCCATTCCCCCAATTGATTATAATGCCTTAGCCTGTGGCGTTGAAGTGAACGATTCTCACTCTGCCGTAGCGGAATCTAGGGCTTCGAACTCTTCCGTCGAGAAGGAGACCTCCGCCTACATGACAGGCACTCCTGAGGAGACGGCTAGACGTTTAGAGCAGATCCAGAAGGCCCAAATGGATATGATTCTTTCTCAGTAAGAATCTATCAACTCCCTCAAGCAGGCAATTGCACAGCTGCTCGAAGACAAGAGGAAATCTCCTCCTAAAAAGTCAAAGGGTAAAAGGAAAGAGGGAGAAAGCTCATCTTCCGAACCTTCTGAGGAGACGCGGCGATCTGTTGCGGATTCGCCCAAATCCTCGTCGCAAGTAAAAGGCGACCAAGACCCGGGGAAGGCTCATGCTAAAAGAATGAGTCAACTGGAGCGACGCCTCGAGGCCCTTGCCAATCGCAAAGACCTCCAAGAAGTAGGAGTGGTCCGGCCCTATCCGGCTGAGTGGGACTTAGTTCCATACCCTCCTAAGTTCAAAGCTCCGACCCTCCAAGCATTCGACGGGAAGGGGTCACCCAACCAACACATCTACTACTTCAAATCCCAAACCGGGAATGTAGTAGACAACGATGCTATCCTGGCGCGTCTGTTCATCGGCACCCTGAAAGGGTTGGCCTTTGAATGGTTCATGAAGCTCCCAGAAGGTTCTATCAAGAACTGGGGCGATTTGGAGAAGCTGTTCTTAACACGCTTCTTCGAAGATGACTCCGAAGTCACAATGCCCACCCTTTTGGCTAACAAACAGCGGAAAGGGGAGTCCGTCAAATCTTTCGTGGAAAGATTTCGGAACATGGCACTCCGGTGTCCAAGCGGTATGACCCAGGCCACCCTAGTGGAAACATGCCGCCACAATCTCCAAACCTCACTCCTTGCTCAAATAGGAGTTGCTGAAAGCCGCACCTGGAAACAATTAGTCCAACAAGGTGAACAGGCTGAGGAGATTGTCGCCCGCGTCAGAGCGGAGGAAGGTAAGCCTAGGCCGGAAAGGTCGACAAGGCGTGCGCCAGACACATCCCTCCAAACAAAGCGGAAGGATAATTTGGCAACGGAGACCAAATCTCCCGCCAAACCTCAATCAGGCAAGGCGAGTGGCTCTTCAAGTCAGCCTCGCGCCAATAAGTAATATTCCTTTAAGGAGGAACATGTCGATTCACTCTTCAAACTACTTAACAAGAGCAATCGACTGAAACTCCCTGAAGCTAGGCGCCCAGAGGAAGTCGGCAAGACCGACAATCCCAACTACTGTCTATACCACAGAATGTTGGGACACCCCACCAAAAGCTGCTACGTCTTCAAGGACGTCCTTCAAGCTCTGATTGACGCGGAGGTGTTAAAGCTCCGATCAGAGCAGAAGAAGGTGACGGCTAATGTGACGTCGGTTCTCCAGTTCGGAAGACAACCCCTAACGCCTGCGGGGGTAACTCCTGTTCCAAGAGGAGAGCTGAGAATAGTCAACACAGACCCTCACCAGCAGCAAGAGAAAGGCTTGGTACCCGTCCCTACACCTCAAGGGGAAATCATGTGGGTCCACCCTGACCTTGTCGATGCACGGCAATGGACTACTGTGACCAATAGGAAATCCAAATGCAAGGCAAAAGCCTCGTCTTGCAACGTGGTATGCGCCTCTTCCCGAGAATCGGAGACTGATATCCCTTCACTGACCGACTCAGAGGAGGAAACGATAGTCTTGGCCGCAGAGCCCAACCAACCAATGGCGGGAACCCGTTCAGGACAGGCGTACTTGAAACAGTACGGCGAGACGGCAGTAGCCCCTCCACAACCAACTGCGGAGCCAGTCAGGCCCTCCACAAAGCCACCTGTGGAGAAGCAGAAGGAGACTCGATTTTCTCGAGCCCTTCAAAAGGGCATCGCGGAAGGATCTACGGCACCTTACCGCTTTGATGTCCTGGCTCAGTTGGCCAACATTCCGGCACGCATTACCTTGTATGAACTTCTTAGACTATCAAAGTCTACCAGGGAAGCTCTGCAAGAAGCCTGGCAAATGCTGAGGTCTTTATGACCCAGGTGCCGAAGGAGGAAGATGTAGAGGATTGCCTCCACACCTCCCAGAATGCCCCCTGCATCACCTTCACGGCAGATGATATGCAGGTTAAAGGGAAGCATGATCGACCCCTGTACTTCACAGGGTATATTGGATCGTCTGAGGTGAACCGCATCCAGGTAGATCCAGGGTCCGCGTTGAGCATTATGCCTCGCCGGGTCATGCAACATCTCGGCATTCCTACCCATCGTTTGAGCCCTACCCAGACGACTATCTATGGGTTCAATGCCAGCCAGACCCGTCCGATGGGAAAAATCAAGCTCCGGTGTCAGATTGGAAGCCTCAAGTCGGAAGTGACATGCTACATCATCGACGCCGACACTTCCTACAATCTATTGCTGGGACGACCGTGGATTCACCGCAACTCCATCGTTCCTTCCACTCTCCACCAAGTCATGAAATACATTGATGGGAGTGGAAATGTGCAGACGTTGATCGCCGAAAGGTATCCGTTCAAAGGGGTCGAGAATTATTTCACCGACTCTTTGCTGTACCAAGATCCGGTGGAGACGGATAAAGCCCCACAACCAGAGGAGCCAGACTCTGGTAATGAGGCTGACACTGAACTTGAGAAAGAAGAGTGCCTGTGGGAGTTAGAACCACTTGTAACAGGCACTAATAAGCCCGATGTCGATAATACCACCGATGATGTAGGCGGTTGGTATATTAATGAAGATTTAGATTTTGCGTATTATTCTGTGTGTGCTTCTGATTCAATACCGTCAGATACTAGCACTGATATAGATGACGATCCCTGGTCGGCAGTAGATGCTCTGACATCGTTGCATGTACCAGTGAAGTCGTCTTTCGAGACATACCAAGACAATGGTAATGCGCAAGAATCTATATTCATGGTTCCAGCCAGACGAAAAGGCCAAAAACCAATTCTTTTTGGGAGAATCTCGTCTGAGCCAATGCCCCGCGAAGACTCGGAAAGTGAGGAGGAATCCCCTCAGCTCAGTCATTATGAACCAAAAGCGCTCAAAATGATGAAGTGCATGGGGTACGATCTAACCAACAGACCCGGGTTGAACTTCGGCAAAGGAAGGAGAACGTTACTTCGATCCTTTGTGCCGAAAGGGAAGGCCCCCGATTATTATCATCGGACGCGCCGGGGGTTGGGCTACGTATCAACTCCGGTCCCATCAGCCTCCGATCCTCAAGAATCGTCGAGCAACGATTACTCTTCAGACACATCATCTTGGGAATCAGATGTCAGTGTCGGCAATATCTTCAAGGAACTTTCAGTGAACATGGTTTCGACAAGCCACCTGGAAGATGGAAATGAAGAAATGATCCAATCTGATATAGATCCTTGGATCAAACATTTAAATGCTCTTTGGGATACCCGCTTTGAACAGCGCGAGCCACCCACAGAAGACAAGGTTGTTCAGATCAACTTAGGAGATGAGGCTAACCCTAAGCCCATCTTCATAAGTGACGGCCTGTCACCTTCGGAGAAGAAGGATCTAATATCTCTTGTACAAGAGTATATAGACGTCTTCGCCTGGAATTATGAGGACATGCCAGGACTTGATCCTCAAGTGGCCATGCACTGTCTCAACATCAATCCGGACGTAAAGCCTGTCAAACAACAGCAGCGACAGTTTCGCCCAGAAATAATGGAGGCAATTCAATCAGAAGTCAGAAAACTTATTGATTCTGGCTTCATCAGGGAAGAACAACATCCCGACTGGGTAGCCAACATCGTCCCCGTCTTCAAGAAGAACGGGAAGATCCGGATTTGCATCGACTTCCGCGATCTAAACGAGGCCTGCCCCAAGGACGAATTCCCATTGCCGATCACAGATGTCATGATTGACAATACTTATGGATTCGAACGAATGTCCTTCATGGACGGATTCTCAGGATACAATCAAATCAAAATGTATCCTGATGACGAAAAGCATACCTCCTTCAGAACACCTCTAGGGGTATATTGCTACACCGTCATGCCCTTCGGACTGAAAAATGCAGGGGCAACATATCAAAGGGCCATGAACGCCATTTTCCATCAGCAGATACGCAAAACGGTGGAATGTTATGTTGATGACATCGCGGTAAAAAGCCGCACTAAAGGTGATCACATAGCGGACCTGAAGGTGGTCTTCGACATCATGCGGGCTCATCAATTGAAGATGAATCCCACAAAGTCCTTCCTGGGGGTGGCCAGTGGCAAATTCCTAGGATTTGTTGTAACTTCCACAGG
The DNA here is from genome assembly GCA_038442645.1 of Agave tequilana. Taxonomy (NCBI): domain Eukaryota; kingdom Viridiplantae; phylum Streptophyta; class Magnoliopsida; order Asparagales; family Asparagaceae; genus Agave; species Agave tequilana. The sequence goes on along the minus strand of JAVJIF010001664.1, from coordinate 77,122 downwards.
AATCCATTTGGACCCGGAAAAAATCCGCGCTATCCAGGAGATGCAACCCCCGAGAAGCCTCAAGGAGCTCAGGGGATTGCAAGGACGATTGGCGTACATCCGCAGGTTCATCTCAAACCTCTCCGGGAGATGCCAGCCCTTCGCCAAATTGATGAAAAAGGGTGTCTCATTCATTTGGGACGACGCTTGTCAACAAGCATTCGAGGAAATCAAGCAATACCTCACCCAACCACCAGTCCTTGCAGCTCCGGTATCCGGAAAGCCTTTCCTGGTATACGTCCGGGCAATGGATCATTCTTTAGGAGCTCTACTAGCTCAGAATGATGATCGAGGACAAGAGCAAGCAATCTACTATCTGAGTAGAACAATGATCGGAGCCGAACATCGGTATAACCCGATCGAGAAGGAATGTTTGGCACTGGTGTTCGCTATCCAGAAAATGCGACACTATCTGGTAGGCCAAACTATAAACGTCATATCAAAGTCAACCCCCTGAGGTTACTTATGACTAAACCTTCATCGCTAAATGGCCGACTGGCAAAATGGGCCATATTGCTCTCCCAATATGAGATGCGCTTTTTACCACAAAAGGCCATTAAGGGACAAGCAGTCGCGGATTTCCTAGCTGAGCACCCAGATCCGAGGGCAGCCAAACTCTACGAGGATCTCCCAGATGAAGTTGCTGAAGTCTGCCTGACTCAGACATCGTTCGAAAGTCAAGTGTGGCAACTCTTCTTTGACGGTGAATCCAGAACAAGCCCAAAAGGATACATAGTAGCAGGGGTAGGAGTAGTACTCGTCTCCCCACAAAATTATGTGATTCCCCGAGCTGTCTCACTGACCGAGCCTTGTTCCAACAACGTGGCGGAATACAACGCTCTCTTGATCGGGATGCAATTCGCCGATGAGATTGGTATTAAAAATCTTGAGGCATACGGCGACTCTAAACTCATCGTCAGCCAAGTTCGCGGGGAGTACGAAGTCAGACATGAAGACTTAATACCTTACCACAACGCAACTATCTGCATGGCCGAGGGGTTTACAAGCTTCTACATCGACCATGTACCGCGCAGGCAAAATGCGCACGCAGATGCACTCGCATCCCTGGCTGCCTCCTTAGCTCTTCCAGCTGGAGCAATGGAGAAGGTATTCGTCTACAGCCATGACCTGTATTGCCTAAGAACTGCTCTCGAGGATTATCAGGAGTCAACGGGAGGTCGTCACCGCGAAGAAGCACTTGAAGCATCAACCGGTCCAGAGCTTAGAGACTGGCGATTCCCCTACATTGATTTCGTCTTATACGGCATTCTGCCTGAAGACACCAGAGAGGCGGCTGCCATTCGAAGGAAAGCCCCTAAATTTTACTACAATGCGATTATACGAACATTGTATCGTCGATCGCATGACGGGATCTTGCTCCGGTGCCTCTCACCAAAGGAGGCTCAAGAGGTATTGAGAGAAGCCCATGACGGTATGTGTGGAGCCCATCAACCTGGCCCGAAACTGGCACATCGACTTCAAAGATTGGGTTATTATTGGCCCAAGATGATTGCTGACGCCGTCACCTATGCTAAAAGGTGTCACGCTTGCCAAGTGCATGGGGATTTCATCCATCAAGCACCAGGATACCTCCACTCTACGACCTCTACTTGGCCATTTGAAATGTGGGGGATGGATGTGGTTGGCCCTATCAGCCCACCATCATCAAAAGGACATCGGTTTATTTTGGCAATAACCGATTACTTCTCTAAATGGGCCGAAGCCATCCCTTTGAAGGAGGTCAAATCGTCGAACGTGATCAAGTTCGTGAAACATCACGTTATTTACCGTTTCGGTGTACCTCGGCGAATTGTCCATGATAATGGACCCCAGTTCATCAGCCAGGCTTTCCAGAGATTCTGTGCCAAGTTCAGAATCCAGAGTGTGTCCTCAACGGCATACTATCCACCCGCTAACGGCCTTGCAGAAGCTTTCAACAAGACTATTGGCAAGCTTCTTAAGAAGTTCGTCTCAAAAAGTCAACGTGATTGGGACGACAAGCTGGGTGAATGCTTGTGGGCTTACCGCACAACTGTGCGAACCCCAACTAAGGCTACGCCATTTTCTTTGGTATACGGGTGCGAAGCCGTCCTTCCACTCGAAATCCAAATTCCATCTCTACGCGTCGCCTTGACAGCGGAGATGACGACCGAGGAGAAGCATCGACAGCGACTCCAGGAATTGGAGGCCTTAGACGGTAAGCGTCTGCAGGCCCAACAGCAAATCGAGCTCTACCAGGCTCGAATTACCAAAGCCTTCAACAAGAAAGTTAAAGTGCGAACTTTCAAGAAAGGCGACCTAGTCTTAGCCGTCAGAAGACCCATGGTGATGACGCACAAGACAAAAGGAAAATTCCAACCCAAATGGGAAGGACCATTCGTAGTAGAGTCAGTCTACTCAAATGGATCGTATCGCCTCATAACTTCAAATGGCGATACACTCATGATGCCGATCAATGGCAGGTTCCTGAAGAAATACTATCCTTAGATGGTATTCTTCCGCTGATCAAGTTAAAAGTACACCTCTGATCAAAACAAGAAGAGCTTCTTCATTAATATCCAACGCCTCCGACGGCTAAGGATAGAGGAAAATGTTGGCTTCCAAGCCCAACATAAGTCTTCGACAACTCATCATGCTGAGGGGAATAGCATGGCTAGCCCAACTCAAACGGTAGTTGGTAAAGGCACTTCAAACCCGTTGACAGCTGAGGGTTTGCTAAAAATCCTAAGGGACACGTTCCCATTTGATCCGACGCCTCCGACGGCTAAGGATAGAGGAAAATGTTGGCTTCCAAGCCCAACATAAGTCTTCGACAACTCATCATGCTGAGGGGAATAGCATGGCTAGCCCAACTCAAACGGTAGTTGGTAAAGGCACCTCAAATCCGTTGACAGCTGAGGGTTTGCTAAAAATCCTAAAGTGGACTTGGCTCCACTCCTTCCTCCAAAATCCCCTACCAATTCTCATCCACAGAATGGTAGGTCTACAAAATACAACCATTACTAAGTTAACACTATACCTCTGGTAATGAAAACTTTTCAATATTCCTTGTCGAGTACAATTTTGGTTTGTCAACTCTACACGGAGTACCAAATTTTCCAAATTGCCAAGTTAACACTACACCTCTGGCACTTCAAAATTTTCACTTGTCAATTCTCACCAATAGAATGATAGGTCCTCAAAATTGCTCTTATCATGAGGCAATCATTGTCAAGTTAATATCACACCTCTGACAAATTACTGTTAAAGTTTAACACCACACCTCTAAACAGTAATCAAGTTTATGCCAGGTTTAATATTACACCTCTGACAGTCACTTTTCTTCAGACTTCCATATCGAAGCTGAAATGGATGATGCTAAGTTAACACCACACCTCTAGCATCCAAGTCATTGCTAAGTTCAACAATACACCTATGGCTTTGACCTTTTCCTCGACTTCCTTATCCAAGCCGAGATGACCAATGCTAAGTTCAACATTACACCTCTAGCATTACCCTCACTGTCAAGTTAAACATTACACCTATGACAGTGACATTTCTGAGTTAAGTTAATATCACACCTCTGACTCACATCCTTGTCAAGTTAACATTACACTTCAGACAAGACCACTTTCAACCCGTTAAGTTAATATCACACCTCTAACGGTAACAAATTTTCCTAGACCCCTCACGAGTCTAGTCTCACTTGTTATTCTCTTCAACAGAATAACAAATCTACCTAAAAACATTGTTAGGTTAATACTACACCATCAACATTGTTTCCATCAAATCCCCAGTTGAGCTCAATCAAGTTAATCCCAAACACTTGATAAAAGTTGACCCTCCCTGGGGGTACCAATTCTACTTGTCACTTTCTCTTATAAAAGTGACAGGTCTATCAAAAATTTATCTCTGTCAAGTTAATATTACACTTCTGACAGTATCGTGAGAGTTCCTGAAATAGGATCTTTCTCCACAAAGTTTGACTTATTAAAATTATCATCATAATTTTAACAAAGTCAAAGATTCTTTGCTTCTATGAGTCTAAGACAAAAAGTTCAAGACAATGAAAGAGGCAAAAAGAAAAGTGTCACTTTTATTTCCAAACATATGAAAGTGATACAAAACGCTCTCTTATACAATAAGATGGAGTGTTACAGTAAAAACGCTCTCTTATACAATAAGATTGAGTGTTACAATTAAGGAGTACAAAGAAGTCCCTCTCTCTCTCAGAGGTTGCACTCACTCCTTAAAGCCGCGTCTAATTCCAAGTGCGTGATGTTTTGTAGCTACAATAGAAGCTGGTTACACCATGATGCATGATGTAAACATCGAAAGAGCCCTAGCTGACTAAGCTAAGAGCAATGGTGTTCTTGAGGTCTGGTGGCAGCAGAAAGTCCTGCAACCCTTCGTTCATGAACATCTCTTTCCCCAGCAGACCATCCAGCAGACATGAGGAGTCCTCGATGTTACTTCTGGGGTGGGAGAGGAAGAGGATCCTATCTGCCACCGTATCCACCGTAGCCCCCTCGCCGCCATACTTACCATGACCATCTCTTGCCAGCAGGCATGACTGGTGCAGTGGATCTGAAGAGACCTTGGCGAGGGTCGAGTCCTCGTCAGGGATATAAAATATTCCCTTGTGGACGACGAGGACCATAATATATTCCCTTATGGACGAACATCGAACAAGTCCGCCGGCTGAGATATTCTTCCAGGGGCCAGCGAACCTGAAAAAGGACAATCAAGCCTACCTGCAAAGAATAAACAAGGGGGTTAGAAAATCTAGAACTTAGTGTACTTCAACAAAAGAAAACTAAGTGACAGACGCGGCTATTGTCAAAGGCTGCAGACGCGGGAATGAGCCCACACAGTCAATTAAAATACCGCGCCAACAGAGACAGACACGAATCAGAACTGTGGAACACACAGGATTCAAATGCAGCCTCATCTTACGCCCGCGCCTAAAAGCACAAGACGCGAAAAACTTCAAACGCTGAAAACTGCCATCTCTCTGTTGAATAAACAGGAGTTGCAAGATTCGGGTCTGAAAATTTCAGCCCAATTTGGAATTCATCCAAGTCAATGGCCTTAAAACGCGAGCTTCATGAGCGAAGCCCGCGCCAAGTGCCAAGGATTTCAGCACTCGCGTCCAGAAGAGGAAGTTGGCGGCGCAAATTCCAGGAGGAATGCACCAACTCAGACTTCATGAGAAAACCCAGATGACCATCTCTGCAAGAGATGCCAGGATGCAAGCCTGGGTGAACTACAAGTATTATGGCAGGTCGGGACGGCATACCCGCAGAGGCCTCCGTCAAGAGCAGAACTCTCTGCCTCAGAACGAAGACATGAAAGGTGCTTTCTCCTGAAGAGACCAAACAGAAGCATAAAAGCTCTGGGTCATCTTCATCCACAGAATCATCTTCATCCATGGAGACAGAACCCCTTTTTGAAACTCTGAAGGAGGCGAGACTTCTCAGAGCAAACCAAAGAAAGAACAGTCCAAGGTCTGGATTGTTGAAAAGGGAGAGGGTGCGTCCTATTTATAGGCAGCCCCTAATAACTGTCATTAATGGTGCGCTAATCGGAACCGTTGCCTTGGTGGCCGCACGACTGCCAAAGTCCAATGAGAGACTGACGCGTGGAGCATCGCTTTGGGAACCGTCGCAGACACTGGTCTCCAACCGCCAGCGCCGGTTTTGCATTAAAGCGCATTAACGTCTAAGTTCAATAAAGAACCGACGCGTGGACAACTGCTTCGGGGAACAACGGATGACCCAGTTTCCCAATCGTCAGTGAAGATTTGACGTTCAAAGATCTCCTAAAATCTTTTAAGTCAGGCTGCATTAAACGCAGATAGGAAAGTCGCGTCCAAAGAACCGCGTCTCCTTTCTCAGATTGAAAGACATCCACCCGCGTTCCAGAAGAATGTCTGCGTCGCGTCCCTTCAGCAAACAATGCTGCGTCCCTCGCGTCTGCTCTATCTGCGTCTTTCTCAGCAAGACAAATTCGCGTTTCACTCTGTGATTGACGCTGCGTCTCATCAAAAGGACTTAGTGAAATCTGAGTTCCTATGGAATGATGACCGCGTCTCACCCTGTGATTGACGCTGCGTCTCATCAAAAGGACTTAGTGAAATCTAAGTTCCTATGGAATGATGACCGCGTCTCACCCTGTGATTGACGCCGCGTCTCATTAAAAGGACTTAGTGAAATCTAAGTTCCTATGGAATGATGACCGCGTCTCACCCTGTGATTGACGCCGCGTCTCATCAAAAGGACTTAGTTCTATCTAAGCTCCTATGGACGGATGACCGCGTCTCACTCTATGGATCAATGCTGCATCTCATCAAGAAGACTTAGAGTCGACGCCGCGTCTCATTGAAAGAACTTAGTCTTACCTAAGTTCAGTATTCACAGCCAGTGATCAGGGAGTTGAATTCATCCACAGCTAAACAAAGAAGATGGAACAAAAACTTCAAAAACTTTTATTATATCGAAAATAGTAAAAGTGGATACAAACACTCTAATTGAGTGTCCTCTTCTTTACAAAAAAAAGGGGAAGAAGGGGAAAAGGCTAAAAGTCTTGATCCGGCAAAGAACGGATACGCTCCCTGAGACGATGCATCTCGTGCTGACGTGCCTTCTCAGCCTCCATCATGGCTTGGACCCGCAGCTCCTCTTCAGATAAAAAGGTTTTGCAGCCAGCTGTGCTCGCAGAGATTCCAACCTGGAGGAATGAATGGTCTGGCTTTCTTCAGCTCGTGCCTTCGCGGCTTGTTGCTCCTCCAGCCTCTTCCGGACGGTGGCAAGCGTCCTCTCATTATCCGCGATCATGGCTTCCGCCTTAGCGATGGCAGACTGAGCATTGGTAATGGCGAGCTCTGCGTTTTGCCGGATGAACTCGAATTCCATTGAATCGTCAGCCAGTTTCTGACATTCAGCTTGGGAACGCTCGAGATTGCGGACCTCTTCAGCAACTTGTGCTTCCACCTCCTGTCGCTCTTGTTCCTGGGTGGCTAGGAGCCTAGTCAAGATGACCTGGGCTTCTTGAGAAGAACTAGCATTGTCCAAAGACTTCAGCTCTTTCAGGTCACTTCCCAATCGCTCCACCAACAGCATACATGACTTGGCAAGCGAGGAGCCTCCGGTTAATTCGATGTTACCGGCCATGTTTCCAAGAAACGTCCGGGCAAAGTCAAAAGAGCTACGCCCAGACAGGATAAAATTGATGCACGATCGCATCGCGTCAAGGAACTGCTGCACCGTTTTGCGTGTCAGGAAATCCATGGTATCATCACCCGAGGTACTCCCCGACCCCCTTTCTATCATGAGGAAAGGGGTGCAAGCCGGCTCTTTTTGCGCGAGAGTCGTGCTGACCGTCGATACGGCAAGAGCGAGACTGGCCACTGGCGCTTCCGGAGGTGTTATCTCTGCAGGAACCTCCACAGCTAATGATGGAGTAGTAAGCGCAACCTCCTCAGAAGCTTCAACCGAGACCTGAGCTGTGTGACCTTTTGGAAGAGTACCGACCGTCGGACTCTCCACCTGAGCCCCCTCAGTTCCCTCTGCAAGTTATCGCGACATTAGCCACAAAGGAGAAAAGCGAAACATTTAAAATATCAGAACTTCCTTACCATTTGGGAGGTCCAGAGATGTCGAATCCTTGGGCGAATCCTGCGGAGTGGAAGTCTCCCTGGCTTCAATGGTAACCTCTTCACCCTGCAGAGTGGGTTCTTCCCCAGCCTTAGGAGTTGCCTCCTCTTCCGGCAAAATGGAAGGCTCCCCAATTTCAGTAGTCGCCCTCTCTGGAGTTATCTCAGCAACTGAAGCCTCGACTCCTTCGGACTGGGTCAGCTCTTTTACCGTCTCCTCGATATGCGAGGAGATTACAGCTTCAATGTCCCCGGCCAACCCTGTAGCATAAAAGAAGAATGTTAAAACATCCTCTTCAAAATGAAAAGGGAAATTAGGTCAAAAGGTGAGAAGAGTACCTTCAGCGGGAATAATCGCCAGCTGTGATACCGTTGATGGCTCACCCCTGTATATTTCTTCCTCTGAGATGTGGGAGAACTTACTAGGATCAGGAAGAGCGGGTTCATCGCCGTAGTCGACCTCGTCTTCAAAATCGCTTTCCCCTGAGAGTGAGGAAGACGATAGTGCCACGCGCGAGACTTCTGCAGCCGGAGCCTTGCCACCAATTACCCCAGTGGTAGGACTGGGGTCAACTGTCCGAGGACTGGAGATGAAGACACAAGGCGACCCAGGTTGCTGTGCCTCATCTCTCCCTTCATGAGCAAGTAAAAACCCGGGTTGAACTGAAATCCTCGGAATATCGACATCTCCTCCACTCATGATGTCAACCTCTAGCTGCTCATCCTCGTCAGCAGTGGTGCTCTGTCAATGAGCTCCCCTTCCTCCGCGGACCTACGGTCTCTGCTGCTCGACCTAGGGGCACAGACTAAATGAACATCCTCTTCAGCTATATCTTCTTCCCTCGGTACCTCAACGACAGCAGGGATGTCTTCGGATCGGGAGACTTCGGTTGTCAAGTCTCTCCGAACCTTCTTGGGAGCAGGTTCAGCAGTTGAAGCAGAGCGTTGACGACGCTTGCTTACCACTTGTCGAGTCTTTGTTGCTCGTGGCTCCGCCCTTGCTGCTTGCGGCTCCTCCCTTGTTGGTCGCGGCTCCGCCCTTATTGCTCGTGGCTCCCTTCCCGATCTTCTCCCGACCTCCTTCTGGGCCTTCAGGTACTGGTCGGTGAGTTTCGAGTGTTTACCAGACTCTGACCTTGCCTCGAGATTTGCATTGATGCTCTCAATACATGAAGACGCCGGAACAAAGTCCGGTGACTGGTTAACCTGAGAGTACCAGGTACAGAAGGTGAAGCTGGTGCGGCATTTTGGCCCCTCGATAGGCAAGCAGAAGGTTGCTTCTGTCCCTCCGGCCACACTGTAGTACCAAGCCCGAGCACCTTCGAACAAGTTCCCTTCGAAGGCGAGTCGAGCATTGGGATTCCCGACGTAGAGTTGATCGTAGCCGAACTGTCGAGCGAAACGATTCGGCATGTACGGCTCGATGGTGCATGAAGTCCCTTGCCGGAAAAGCACATATCCGGGCCGAATATTGATCAACCACCAGAAGACTCCCGCGGACAACCTCGTGAAGCCATCTGGGCCCGCGGAATCAGTAAATAGATCCCCGAAAGATGCACCAGAGATCTCGGGGAAGCAGCGATTGAGCTGGTAATTCGCAGAATCTGAAAGTCGCTTCCGGACGTAATATATATAAAGATCACGCCAGCTCGAATCCTCCAACCGCTGTACAAAAGGGACGGAACTCTCCCTCCAACGCACCACCGTCATCAGAGAAGGGCAGTGCATCACGTACCAAGCCATGAGGTACGTATAAGGCAGCTCGATCCGAGGGTTGGGGCGCTTCACCGTCGGATTCCCCTCTGAGTCAACATACGGCTTGCCGTGGGAGTCGACAGTTTTCGGCGCCTCGCAGAAACTCTTGGTTAGCGCCCGCAACCCGCTCTGAATGCCAGCCGCCATGGCCGGGAGAAGGGCTATAGGGTTGCCATGAGCCAGGAGCACCGCCGGGTACACCACGTCAGCAACAATAGCTTCATGTGGCAGCGTGGGCACCACACAACGCTTCAGCCACAGCATCAAGAAGCCCGCCAACAGTGCCCTATCGGAGATAGGGGTCCAGGCTTGATGGTGAAAGCTTTCAAAAATCAGGTCAGGGTCGAAACCGTCCTCGTTCGAAACCGTGGTGTAGAAGCCTTCAGAAGCCTTGTCGATCCTGTCTTCAATCTCCCTGTCGGAACTGGGAGCCAGTCGAATTATTGGATGGTCCTTCTTATTGACATTGTTGAACAAGTAACTGGCCCAAGACAGCTGCTTGATTCCTCCCGACCTCCAAGTGGTTATCTGACCGCAAATATGGAAGTGACACATCACTTCCCAGTAAGTCTCGTACACCCGAGGAAACTCTTTCTTCAAGAGGTGGAGCTCCTCAGTGGTCGGGACATATTCCTCATAGGGAATGTCCCCTGTTGCCAGCCCCGAGACCTCATGTAGCTCGTGTAGTGGAAGGCCCATCTCTCCGACCGGGGTAAAGAATGTCCCCGTCAGAGGATTGTAGCGCTCCAGGATCCCGAAAAAGTTATGAGAGCCTGGTGGGATACCCCACTGTACGGCCCTGACCGCTGGGTACAGTCCCACACGCTTTAGCAGATCCCCAAGATCGGTGAGGATGAAACCCACCATCCTGCCCCACCAGTAGTTCTCCGTGGAATGGACCCACCCGGGCGAACGGAACCCGACCGGATAATCACCCTCCGCTTCCATGAACGTGTTGAGGAAGGTAGTGCCAAGTTGTGGTATCTCTCCAACCGGAACCTCAGACTTGCGTGACCCAGGGAATAGGCCGAGAACCGACCTGTCATGGCTATCATGACGGTGTACTTTATGGGAACCCAAATCACCGAGAGTAATCTCAGGGACATATCGAGAAATGTCCCATTCCATCTTCCGAGGGACGGACATGTGCTGGAAGTAGGACAGCGGGAACATCCTCTCCATGTCCGGAAGAAAGAATCTTCCACCCTTTATCTGATGGAGCCATTTATAAGTTCCGTCATACGCACGATAGCCGCCATCGTTGATACGATCTCCGAAGAAGAAGGCAGGCTTCTCCAGCTTGACGTGAGCATCCGTTGTGAATGCTGCATCGGTCATAAGTACCCGAAGAGTTCTCATGTCAACATTAGAGAGCCTCTCCCTGCGATCCTGCGACTGGTCAGCAGTCACAGGGACAGTCCTTCGTAGCACAAAGGTCAAGTCCCGGTCAGCACCACCTACATGTCCAAAGTGGCGCGTCTTGGCGAGTGAGGCAGAAGGGTGTGGCACTGCAAAAGGAAAAGACACTTGATTAGACATCTTGTCAGAAAAGAAAAAAAATGCTAAGTGTTCATAACCCAGACGCAGAAGAGATACTGGACGCAGGAATTATCAAATCCGCGTCCAGACCTGCGAAACCGCGTCCAAACGCAGAAGAGATACTGGACGCAGGAATTATCAAATCCGCGTCCAGACCTGCGAAACCGCGTCCAAACGCAGAAGAGATACTGGACGCAGGAATTATCAAATCCGCGTCCAGACCTGCGAAACCGCGTCCAAACGCAGAAGAGATACTGGACACAGGAATTATCAAACCCGCGTCCAGACCTGCAGGATCCGCGTCTCCACCACCAGAAGGTCATGGAATGTCCTTGATGTCACTTCTGGGATGCGAAAAGAAGGGAGTTATCCACCTTAACCCTTCCATCACCACAAACGCCAGAAGTTAAGGAGGGTAACTCCCTTCCTTTCACACCCCCAGATTTCTAAGTGCTTGGACTCAGGTGCCAGATTCATCAAAATAGGCAATTGATGAAACAGAACGCAAGGATCAAATCCGCGTTCTGCAAACCAAGTCCGCGTCTGAACCCTTCACAATTAGAAATATTCTAAGTGAAGAATCCGAAATACAGGACCCAATGGCGCGAGGGTCCAAACCCGCGCCTCGGTTATCAACTCAAAGACTGCGTCTGAGACCGCGTCTGAGAATCAAACACGAGTTATATTTTGTGTTAAGGATTCTTAGGGTTCTATGAGCTTCCGTTAATGGCAAAATCCACGCCTAAAAGGCATTATACCTGGGAAAGCGACATCCTGCGCAGAGGAAGCGACCCTCCGGACCTCATCGACGGTCGCCCGTGAAGAAGATGCGGTTGGCTTGGTCTTGGGTGCCATCGTTAATCAAGAATCTGATGTGAGGATGAACAGGGAAAGAAGAACTCTGTTTCTTAAAACCCTAAAATAAAACGCTCGGAGAAGAAGAGGTATCTCTCCAACTGTGGCCTTTTATAGGCCCAAGGATTCGCGAAGATACGCGGCGTGTGGCCCGATAAATTCTGCAGCGAATCACCGCTTGACGCGTGGCATCAAATCATTTTTGAACAGGGAAGATCATGCACCACGGCTCCGCAGCGAGTCATCATTCGACACGTGGAACAGTTCATTTAATGAACCGGGAAGTCCGCGCGCCAAAAGGTGAAATCCTGCCGGTTCCCCAGGCCAGCTGGCAGCGTAATCATGACACGGCACAGATTCGCACCCAAGGGACGCACCTCTTCGATGGACATGCCCCGTCAGCATCTCCATAAATGCATTCGGAAGGTCGCGTCTCTCTACAAAGTCCGCGTCCGACCCAGCGGGCCCAACATCACGTCTGCCTCATGGAAGATCGGGCGCGTTTCCATTGCCAAAGGACGCACCCTACAGAAGTCGCGTCTTTAAAGCAGTACCATCTCGGCTTTTCGAAAAGAACCTGCATTCGGCCTCCTGCTTCTGCAAAATCAGTTCAACAGTACACTGACGCAAGCAGACGACCAACCACTCCTGGCTTAAAGCACACTCGTGACAGACTAAAAGCGATCGGGGAGGTTTAGACTGTGCATCTAGACACTCAACATGATTAACTCTGGTGGCTTCAAAGAGTTCAAACAGTACACTCACGAAGACCAACTCCAGATAAAATCAAACTCGGAGCACTAACAGTCCAGTCATGAAAGCAAATATGGCTAAAATCCAAAGTATTTCGAAATCCGTCCCAGTTAACTGCGGAATATCGAAAACTTTGGAGGGGGTTCTGTAGGCTGTCCAAAAGTTACTGGAGGACAAGCCATTGAAAAGCAAAGTTTCAAGCTCGAGACGCGAGGGACTCCCTCGTCTCAGCATCAAGGCGCGTTGGCTCGACACCCGCGTCTCAGCATCAAGGCGCGTAGACTCGACACCCGCGTCTCAGCATCAAGGCGCGTTGCCTCGACACCCGCGTCTCAGCATCAAGGCGCGTTGGCTCGACACCCGCGTCTCAGCATCAAGGCGCGTTGGCTCGACTCCCGCGTCTCAGCATCAAGACGCGTTGGCTCGACACCCGCATCTCAGCATCAAGGCGCGTTGACTCGACACCCGCGTCTCAGCATCAAGTCTCAGCATCAAGGCGTTGGCTCGACACCCGCGTCTCAGCATCAAGGCGCGTTGGCTCGACACCCGCGTCTCAGCATCAAGGCGCGTTGGCTCGACACCCGCGTCTCAGCATCAAGGCGCGTCGGCCTGACACCCGCGTCTCAGCCTCAAGACGCAAAGGTCTAAAACCCGCGTCTTAGTTATAACCGCCTTGGTTAAGGGACCAATCACTGCCTACACGTAAGGGAAATCAGCCCCCATCGTGGCGTGTCTTTAGCAGGCACGCGGGTTAGTTACCGCCCATGTAGCGGAGAAGTGGCCCCTCATTGTGGAGCGTTTTCAGGGGGCACGTTCACCCCTGGTACCTCTATAAATAGCCATGTTTGCTATGAAGGGGGGATCGGCAATCTGAAGGTGATAAGGCATAAAACACACAGAGAGAGGAGATCAGAGAATCAATCGGACGAAGAGAGACAGAGGGCGACACAGAGAGAAAAGAAGCAGATCAACTCTTCAGCAAGTTCGCTGCGTACGAGCTAGCTTTCGCCTACCTTCTCTTTTAGAGTTTTGGTAGACAGAGCTGTGTCACTCTTTCTACCGGCCGAAGAGGAGATCCCTGAAGGACGGTCATCTGGTCAACGGAGAACAAGATTCATTCTCCACCGCCACACGAAGAACCCAGCCTTAAACAAAGGGGGGATTCAAGATTCAACATCCTCCCTCCCTTGTAACCGGAAGGAACAGTTTTTGTTGTAATCCTTTTCATTTGATTCAAGGAAAACTTTTACAGCAATTCTTGTCTTCTCCTTTTCCGGGTCATACAGTTACGAGTCGCTCTAATGACTAAGATCACATCAGAAGACAATGTCGCCTGCGCCTTCAAGAGCTCGAAGCCCTAGATGAGAAGCGACTTCAAGCCCAGCAACATATTGAGCTATACAAGCTCGAATCTCAAAGGCCTTCAATAAGAAGGTCAAACAGAGGGTCTTCCAGAAAGGAGACCTGGTTTTAGCCGTCAGACGACCGATGATTATGACGCATAAGACCAAAGGCAAATATCAGCCTAAATGGGAAGGACCGTTTGTGATAGAAACAGTCTATTCAAACGGAGCATACCGCCTTATGACTTCAGATGGCGACCTACTCATGATGCCGATCAATGGCAAGTTCTTAAAGAAGTATTATCCTTAATCAAGGATCCTTCTCATGATCAAGTTAACATTACACCTCTGATCAAGATCTTTGTGTCCAAAGTACACACAAAGAGAGCCTTTCTCTTCCTCCAAGTGAGATAATACAACCGTAAACCAGTAGGAACCTGGTCACGCATTGGCTGTCCCGAAAGAGAATCGAGGTTATGCATATATTAACCAGATAATCCGACATCCTTAACGATTAAGGATAGAGGAAAATGTTGGCCTGTAAGCCCAACATAAGTCCTCGACAACTCATCATGCTGAGGGAAATAGCATGGCTAGCCGTAAGTTGGTAAAAGGCATATCAAACCCGTTGACAGCTGGGGATTTGCTAAAAATCCTAAGGGACCAGTTCCCATTTGATTCCCTCTCCAAAATCACTTATCAATTCTCATCCATAGAATGGTAAGACCACATATGCATTTCGCTGTTACGTTAACATTAAACCTATGACAGTGATTCCCTCGTTTCTCCCTGTGAAAACGAGATCTCCAAAATCACTTACCAATTCTCGTCCATAGAATGGTAAGACCACATATGCATTTCGCTGTTACGTTAACATTAAACCTATGACAGTGATTCCCTCGTTTCTCCCTGTGAAAACGAGATCTCTAAAATCACTTACCAATTCTCGTCCATAGAATGGTAAGACCACATATACATTTCGCTGTTACGTTAACATTAAACCTATGACAGTGATTCCCTCGTTTCTCCCCGTGAAAACGAGACCTTTTTCCAAATTCCATTACAACCTTGAGCTTGGTGGCGTCTTATTCGGTTATGTCATTGCGACCTCTGAACCAGTAGACAGCTAAGTCTCAACCTTGAGCCCTGTTGACATTTACAAAAGAAAGGTCTCGATGCTTGTTGACATTTACAAAAGACAAGTATCACCAATCTTGAGCTTGGTGGCGTCTCATTCGGTTATGTCATTGCGACCTCTGAACCAGCAGACAGCTAAGTTTCAACTTGAGCCCTATTGACATTTACAAAAGACAGGTCTCGATACTCGTTGACATTTACAAAAGATGAGTATTACCAATTCTGAGCCTGTTGACATTTACAAAAGACAGGTCTCGATGCTTATTGACATTTACAAAAGATAAGTATCACCAACCTTGAGCTTGGTGGCGTCTCATTCGGTTATATCATTGCGACCTCTGAACCAGCAGACAGCTAAGTCTCAACCTTGAGCCCTGTTGACATTTACAAAAGACAGGTCTCGATACTCGTTGACATTTACAAAAGACGAGTATTACCAATTCTGAGCCTGTTGACATTTACAAAAGACAGGTCTCGATGCTTATTGACATTTACAAAAGATAAGTATCACCAACCTTGAGCTTGATGGCGTCTCATTCGGTTATGTCATTGCAACCTCTGAACCAGCAGACAGCTAAGTCTCAACCTTGAGCCCTGTTGACATTTACAAAAGACAGGTCTCGATACTTGTTGACATTTACAAAAGACAAGTATCACCAACTTTGAAGCTTGGTGGCTCCTCAACCAGTTATGTCATCGCGACCTCTGAACTGACAGACTGCCAAGTCTCAGCATTCAATCCAGCAAAGGACTATTCTCTCGAATGGCACCAATATAATTTGGAACCGACAATTCAGAAAGTGGAACAATTTGAAGATTCGACAGGGAATCAAAACAAAAATTATTATTTTAATTGATTCCAAAAGGATGGGATACATGGAGGCATATATATACAACGACCTACAGTCGTACGTTGTAAGATATGATCCGCTCTCCAAGGGAAGCCAGCCTCGTCCTCCTGTCATCAGCAGCCTGGGCAAGCGCCTGCGACTTCAGCTCAGCCTCATCGAAATCCATTGCCTGGGCCAAACGAGCTTCGACTTCCACCAAAGTTGCCCTCTGCGACGATCCCTGCTGCGAGAGGTCGTCACTTTGAGCCTTGAGCTGCTCAAGCCGCGCGGCTTCTTCAAGACGCACCGGTTCAGCGTTGGACAAGAGAAGGTTCCCCTTCCTAATCATCTCCTTGGCCTTCGCAATCCTATCTTCAGCATCAAGAAGAGCACTGGTGGAGGCATCGATGGCATTTCCAACCTCTGCTTGCCTTGTTTCCAAAGATTTCAAATCAGAGGAAATAGCCTCGGTGGCTTTTTGAGCGGTAAGACGGGCCTCATGCTTTTGAGCAACAAGGCGCGCAAACCGCTCACTAACCAAAGGCTCTAGGTCTGAGAGGCTAAGTCGGCGCCATTCCTCTACGTCCCTCTCAAATTGATCTACCAAGAGTTCCAAGGCAGTGGCCTGGTGATACCCTTCAAGGTCCCGAATACTTTCAATATTGCGGAAGAGGACCACCTTCAAAGTCGAGAATGGCATAGTCGAACCTTTCAAGACCAGGTCAATGCATCACCCTAAGCCTTTGTAAAAACTATCGACTATGTCGCCTATAAAATCGTTTTCAACTTCGGCCACCTCCGGTAGACGGGCAACTTCAGAAAAGTCCACCAGCCCGGTCGATACCACCGAGGAAGGAGCAACAGGAACACTAACAGCAGTAAGACAGGCCGTCGGTGATCTTGGCGGAGTCTTCATGAAAATCAGTACACTAGCCACCGCGGAGGTAGGACTAGTGATCACCTCTTGAACAGCAGGCTCAACCACCAGGGTTGGAGAGGTAGGGCTGGTAATCACCCTCAACTCCGCACTTGGAAAAATTGTCGGCACCTCACTCGTTGATAAAGTTGGGAGTGAGGACACCTCCGGGACTACCACCCCTTCAACCTCTGTTCTTTTGGCTAGCTCAGGCCGATAAGAGGGCAGGTCTCCATATAGCGCATCCAACACAGCAGCATCCGCCGCGGTCGAAGTGCTCATATCACCCCTGGACTCCCCAAGAAGATCAGCCGGCTCCCTTGAAGCTAATGCACCTTGAGGCCGAACACCTGTAACAAAACTGTGTTTAGACAGGACACAACAAGCAATAAAAGCCAAGAGGTCAGGACAGTACCATAAGATGACGTCGCCTCAAACATCTCGGCAGCCGCATCAGTCTCCATGGGCTCCATCGGAAAATTCTTGGCGGAATCAGCACGAATGGCCGGCCCGCTTTCGCTTGCCGAGTCTCCCGTAGACCATCCAATAGAGCTTGACGCTACAGGACTTCCTTTGGAAGTCCCAGCGCCCGAAGGACCAATGTCAGCCGCATCACCTCCGGACTCCTCCGGGAGGGTAAAAGAACCAGCCTCAGTTCTATAAGTAAATAGGGGATCATAATGTTCCCCTTGCTCTCCAGCTGCCTCAGCTCCTACAATCAAGAAGAATTGATAATAAATCATTTGGAACACACAAAAGACCTATTATACGGACGGAGTTGATCTTACCCAGATCCGGAGCAAATTCACCGGTAGTCGGTTCAGCAACCGACGGGTCCGTTACTAACGGGATAGCAGAAGGGAACGCTGCTGAGGGTTCGCCCTCTACGACAACCGTGGGAGCCTGGCGACGGGGCTTCTTCGCCAATGACTTCCTACGAGATCTACTCTCCCGCTTTCTTTTGAAGTGGACATCAGAATCCTCTTCCTCCACTTCTTCTACACGATGAGGGGGAACGGTCCCCATCACACCAGAGCCAGTCGTAGAAGTCTCAGCCCCCGCTCCTGCTTCGAAGCGAGGACTTCCTGCATCTGAGGCCTCGCTGTCATGAACAGCGACGAATTCCTCTACGCCCGGAACGCGGACCCTTTTGCCTTCCCTCTTCTCAGAAGCCTTCCGTTTCAACCGCTGAGAAATTAACTTCACACCAGAGCTGTTGGCCTTGAAATCGAGGGGTGTGGAGTTGGAAGTTGTGTACCACTGGTAGAAGCACAGGGTCATTCGAAGGTCGGGACTATTCAACGGCGTACGCAGCCGCGCCCCAGTACCGCCTGCAGTAAAGAATCGCCAGGCACGGGCCCCGTCAATAAGACTCCCCATGAAGGCCAAATCAGGATTGGGGTTGCCCACATACAGCTGGTCGTACCCAAACTGCCGAGCAAACCGGCTGGGGACATAAGGTTCCAAATAGCAGGTATCCCCGCTTCTGTACAGTAAGTGTGAAGGCCGGATGCTGACCAGCCACTCAAAAACTCCCCGGCTCAGGGAAGACCGCCTTTCCCCCGCATCTCGGAACTCCTCATCGTATCCTGCGCCCCGAATACGGGGAAAACAGCGGAAGAGGCTGTAAACGTCATATCGACGCACCAATTTACGGGCCTCAGCCATGATTTCTTCAGCCACGAACGTCCTTCGAATCGGCGGAGGAGCGCCATTCGAACACTTTGCGGAGGGTCCTCTCCAGCTCCAATCAGCGAAGGACAATGTAAGGCGAACCACGCCATCAGATAGGTGTAGGGCAGACCTATCCTAGGATTGGGTCCGTCACAAGGCAAAATGGCTCCCTTTCCACGCTTCGTTGCTGGCGGCCTGCAAAAAGCCTCCGTTAATGCATGGAGGCCTCTTTGAATGCAGCACACCATGGCCGGGAGAAGACCCAGACGGCGACCATGGACCAAACGAACGGCGGGCAGCAAAACATTCGGATGAACGATGTCACCCGAAGAAGATGGCACTACGCATTTCTTCAGCCAGACGGTTAAGAAACCGGCCAGCAGTGCCTCCCGAGACATAGGCTGACGAGCCTGATGATGGAAGCTCCGAAGGACATCACCCTTCTCATAGGGACCATCGTCTTCAGTTATGACAAGATCCCTTTGAAGGTGCATCTGCATCCGTTCAAAGATATCCCCATCAGCAACTCCGCAATGTGCTGCTTCAGGAGCATTCCTCATATCCGGGAACAAGTAATTCCCCCAGCTCTTCAAGTTACAGAAGTGCCCTTGCTGCCACCATGGATGCCGGAACAAATGTGCAAGTGGCACATTAACTCCTGATAAGTCTCGAATAAGGCAGGCTCTTGCTTCTCCAGAAGAGCCAACTCCGCCTCGCACGAAAAGTATTCTTCATAAGCGAGAGACCCGAAAGGCAAAGCAGAGATTTCCCACATCTCATGCAAGGCCATGCCCAACTCGCCGACAGGGGTAAAGAAAGTCCCTAAAGCTCGGCAATATAATTCAAAGATGGCGTAAAAGCACGCCACATTCATCTCAATGCCGTGGCAGGTCGCCCTGACGGCCTCATAGAGGTTCAGCCTCTCCAAATCCTCCTCGAAATGAGCAAGGATGTAGGTAGTCAAATCCACCCACCACGTCTTCGGAGGGTGAATCCAGCCGGAGTCCTGAAGTCAGTGGCCGGGTAGTTCCCATTGACCTTGCAGAATTGGTTGCCAAAGGTCAGCGCTACTGCGGGATTTTCTCCCACTGGAATCTCTCGCGACACATTCCCAGGATGTAAACCCATTATGCTATGAGGAGGCCCCGCTCTTGCATAACCAGGAGATTGAAGCATCAATTTTCCTATGTGGACGGAGTCCGTATTTCGGCTCACATCCTATGCCATCTTCCGAGCCTGCGTCACACACTGGAAGGAAGACAAAGAAAAATGTCGTCTGTTGGATGGAAGGTAAAACTTCTCATCACCCAACTGGAAGATCCATTGCCCTTCTCCGGCCTGTAGTTGGTGATCAGGATCTGATGCGGCATCCCCGAACATGAAATCGGGCTTCCTATAAGTTCGACGGTCGACATCTTCAAGGGGAGTCGTAGTCAGAATACTCCTCGTGGTGTGCTGGTCACCTCCGTGAATAAGCGTGTCTCGGACGACAGAACTCTGCTCACTAAACAAAGAAGCTTGCCCTTGAAATTGCAAGCTGATATTGCCATCAACTCCCCTGGTCGTCCCGAATAGGTTGTTTGAAGGACCAGGAGTATAGTGCACTGCAGAACAAAATGAACTATGATTAGTTCACCAGCCAAGCGAACATGAAGACATAAATTTCACCAAGGCATAGTCTCGCCCAGTGAGCAAAGCCAGCAAGGCGATAGCTTCAACAAAGCTTAATCTCGCGGACAAGTCTGCATTTTGCAGAAAATGCCCAAGTATTAACTTCGCTTAAGCAAAGTGGTATAGCCCTAAAGGCTGACGTCATCAAAAGGGCATTATGGTCAAAAAACATTCTTGACGGCCATGATCGAAGGGACAGACCCGTATCCTGTTCCTCAACAGGACGAAGACAGCCCAAGCAATAGCTTCGTACGGAAGCTTAGACAAGAACTGTTCAGTTCTTAGTTCCCCGTCCAAGAAAATAAGGGAAATTCACGGAAATGGATTCCCTAACAATAACAGATCATGCTCGATCGTTCTGGATTCATCCAAAGATAGCCAAATATCGGCTTTGAAATAGAGACGGCAGTCTCTAATCAAAAGGGAAAGTCCCTTACCGGCAATTGGTCGTTCGATGACCGAAGGAGGAGAAGGACCCTCCGCTGCAGAAGTGGCCACTTCTTTTCCCGCTCGTCTCTTGGGCGCCATTGAAGAGCTACTGAAGCTTTCAAACTTTCTAAATGGAGAGGAAAGAGGAAGAAGAAGAGTCAAAGGTCTCTAAAAATTTCAAGTAAAGAGATCTGCTCTTTCTCAGCCCGATCGGGCTTTTATAGGCCAAACAGCGCCTGAAACGATGCCTTGTAAACAGTACAGGCTGTCGTTTCAAATTAATTCGAAACGCCGCCTAAAGTTCCTTCACGAGAAGTGCTGCTTCAGCGACTAAGGCTTAACCTCGCCAATGAGCCAAAGTGCGGACTTCGCACAAGTGTTGGCCCAAAGGCCCATCACTCTAGTTTTGATGATGATCAACTCATGAAGTTATGATTACTAATGATCTTGTGTTTAATTAGTGACAGATTCATTATCAAGATCTTAGTAGGTGCATAGCTCAACAAAGGATAAAATGTCAAGATTTGGAGCTAGCACGGTGTGATCCAAGGAGCTTTTGGATCAAGCTTGGACCAAGTCAAGAAGATGAGAAGCCTTCAAGTGAAGACTTCAAGAAGTTGAAGACTTGTGTCTAGGTATAAGATTTTGTTTTTGTTTTTAGATAAAAATGTAAAGGATAGAATAGTTGGTGGATTGCTCAAGTATAGATCACACACACACTCTTGATAGTTATGTTTTCATAAAAGATTTTCTTTTGTTTAGAAAAGATTTTTCACTTGACAAAATATCGTTTTGGTGATTTCTTATATACACATCTTTCAACCAAAACAAGTTTAGTGCTTTATGTCAAAAACTAGATATTTCATCTTAATTGTGTAGTGGATCATATCCATACACACTATGCTTTAAAAGTATATCTTGTTTTTGTATTTGATGAAAATTTGGAAAAATATTGTTTTGGAAAAACAGTTTTTATCATGAGCCAAATATTTCCTAGTTACAAAAATAGTCCAATCTTTTATAACATGCCTTGATTTTGTGCAAGCATGTTTGTATATCAAAGTATATTGGTTAAACTATTTTTGTAGATTTTTAAGTATTTTATGGGATTTTATATGAGCCAAAAAGACTAACTTTTTGATCCCAGAAAATTGTTTCAGGCTTCGGATAAGTCGACTTGCCAACTCTTATAGTCGACTAATCCTGAAGTCGGTCGACCGGCCCGGTCGACCGGCCCGGTCGACCGGCGTGCACAGATGTGCACGCCTTTGTGCACTGGAGGACGGCCGACCGTGCCGGTCGACCGCTCCAGAGAGCTTGCTCTCTGGAAATCCCGGCCGACCGCACGGGTCGACCGACAGAGAATTGATTCTCTGCTCCAGGTGCTCGGTCGACCGGGCGGTCGACCGTGGCTCCAACGGTCAGAAATCCGACCGTTGGCGGTCGACCGGCCCGGTCGACCGGAAGCTCTGACAGACCCCAACGGCTATATTTTTCTGGCCTATAAATTTGGGGGTTTGGTCATTGTTTTGAGCCAAGATTTTGGAGACCTTTAGAGCCAGTTTTTTCCATTCTTTCAGAAGAGTTTTTCTCCACAAAATAGAGTGCTAATACTTCCAATCAAAAGGGAAGATTTTATAAGAGTGTTAAAAGTGATTTCTTGAGTTTTTCACCATAGCTTTCATCCTTGATTTCTCACACAAACACTTGAGCATCCATTGATCTATTCATCCTATAGGAGTGTTCTTGTGAGATAGTTTTTAGGTGATCAAAGTATTGTGATCACCAAAGACTTGTTCTTTGTACTTTGAGGAGACGGGCAAGTGTGCTCGTGGTAGTTTAGAGTTCTTGTGTGAACTCGATGGTTTGAGGTGCGGCCTCGGCGAGCCGGTGGGCTTGCGTTATATACGGGACTAGGGAGTCCGAGGGCTTGTAGGTGTTGCGGCACCGGGGAGAGATCTATTGGGATCTTGCATAGTGGAAATCCTTCGTGTGTCGAAGGCGGGGATGTAGAGCAAGTGTGCTCGAACCTCGAAACATACCCTTGTGTTTGCGATTGCCATTTCTCTCTCTCTCTTTATCTCTTTTATATCTTGCATGCTATTACTTGTCTTATCTTTACATGCTTGATATACATTGTGCTTCATAGATATATATATACTTGCGTGGGATTGTTGCTAACACTTGTATTCAACCAAGAGAGCCAACGCGGCACCTCAACCCATTCAAGGGGAATCTAGAGGAGTTTGTCCAGAGCCCTTCACGGGGAATTCGGCAACACTCTTTGGTTATACGTGGTGTTTAGTGTAAAAGATTTAATTTGGTCATAATTGCTTTAGCTTCCGCATCATTTGGCATTAAGTGACCATTAGATTAGCCATCACCTATTCACCCCCCCTCTAGGTGAACTTACAATTGGTATCAGAGCCAAGTGCTCTTGATATTGGGTCTAACAACCTAGAGTTAAAGATTCTCTTTTTAGGCTAATCACAAGATTTGTACACACACCATGGACTTCATGTCACCACCCACCTTTGACATTCTTAACATCCAAATTTGGAAGGTTAAGATGTCATTGTACCTCAAGGCCTTAGGCATTCATGTATATCTTGCCATATCTAATGATTCATATTGTTCAAATGGTAAGAATTTTGAGGCTAATGCAAAAGCCCTTCATGCTATCAAGTCTACCCTAGATGATGTTTATTTATTTTGAGTTGCTAATATTGATTCGGCTTTTGTAGTATGGAACACCCTCACCTCCCTTGGCGAAAAGGATCTATAATATGCTGGGAGCGATTCGGACGTTGGAAGCGACACCTCCAACGCGTGCTATATGGTCCAAGGGGATAACCCCCTTGAGGTAACTACCGAATCCGAGGATGAGGATGTTAATATGTCATATGAAGAGCTTTCTACATTTTGTCAATTATTGCTTGAAAAATATGACATGATTAAGAAAGAAAATAAAAATTTAAAAAGGAATATTGATTGCATGCATGAAGAACATGATTCATTTAGAATAATATTGCATGTTTAGAAAAAGAAAATGAAGATTTGAAAAATGAGAATGTTTCCCTTATGTCTAAATTAAATGATCTTTGTGAAGGAAACACTAGTTTGAAAAATAAAATTGCTTTGGTGGAAAAACAAAAGGAAATTGTTTTTCAAGAAAACTCTAATTTAAAAAGAAAAATTGTTGAAAAAGAAAAAGATTTTGTTTCTCAAAAGAAAAAGAAAAATGATTCTTTATCTCATCATGCTTTACATGCCACCACTAATGAGATTAAAGATTTGAAAAATAAGATGAATAATTTGAGTTCAACCTTGAACTCTTGTGCATTCAATCATTCTAAGTTGGAGTCTATGTTTTCAAAGAAACAAGCTCCACATGTTCATGCACATCATAATCATGCATTTGCTTATGTTGCACATCACAATTATACATATTCACATAAGCATACTAAGGTGTACGTTTGTACACATTGTGGCCGCAAAGGCCATTTAGCAAAATTTTGTTATGACAAGTTGCATCATTTTAATTTTGCTAATAAAAATTTTTGGGTTCCTTACAAGACTAACCCCAAAGAACCCAAGAAAATATGGGTACCAAAACCCCCACCCCATGTTTTTGATGTAGGTGAGGGATCTCTCAAGACGTGAGAGATTTGGTGCCTTGATAGTGGATGCAAATGGACTTGATGGACACACATTTGGAGCACCGCTATCAAGGAGGTTTTGGTGGGACAACCACCATGGTTGGAGCTTTGGAGTTAGTAACAATCTCTAAACTCCTACTTTTTATGTACATGCCTTTTACATATATCATATTCATAGCATGTTCATGTTTTGTGTTTTTATGTGCTTCATGAGGTAATAACATGCTTAGATGTAGTTTTTATCAAAACTTGTATACATGTACAAATAGTGAGCTACATTTATTTTATATATATTTGCACTTCATGCTCATTTGTACCCACTATATGCACATGTATAGACTAGTTTTGATGATTCTCTTTTATACATGTTTTGCCAATTTTTTTTGATTTTACTTCATGTATATGCATTTTTATTCAAATCTAATAAATATACATGTATACCTGTGAGTCTCTTGCCTTCATGTAAATTATTTAATAGACTCTTTTATGTTTGGGATATGTATGTGTATTGTTAGTTTTGGATAAATCATACATATACCATGAAGATTAATGTTTTTATGAAAAATGATTTTTCATGATTTGTTTGATAAAATAGGATTCTTGATCATTTTGAGCCTCAATGTCTATTTTCATGAAAATGCTATTTACATGACTTTTGACCACTCACACTTTATTTATTTTGTCATGACTTAGTTTCATGGACATATTTTTGTGCTTTATAGACTATGAGTGTAAATTGTGTGTACTTAGTTTTGTTTCATGGAAAACATATGATTCATTGTATTTTGAAGGATCTTTAACTAGTTTTTCAAAAATTATCTTTAACTAGTTAATTATTCTTCTTTTGGTAGTGATTTTCAATGCTAAAATATTTTCAAACCTATTTTTGAAAACCCCTACCTTCTATGGGCGGATGGATGGGCGTGTATGCCTTGTAAGCTTAATTGACAAATCTTTTACCTTGTGCATATCAAGGGATGGTAGGTTTTGAGTTATATACATGATTTACATTATTATTTTCAATTGGTATCATTGGATCTTTTCAATTGGTATCTAAATTGAAATTTTTGTATATACTCATATTTTTTTTATATATATGTATGCCTTCAATGACAATCTCTATTATCATACATATAAATGATATTTTAGTGCTTACTTTACAATTGGTATTCATATTTAAAAGCACAATGTTTATGAAAAATAAAAAAAAATTGATC
Source organism: Agave tequilana (assembly GCA_038442645.1). Taxonomy (NCBI): domain Eukaryota; kingdom Viridiplantae; phylum Streptophyta; class Magnoliopsida; order Asparagales; family Asparagaceae; genus Agave; species Agave tequilana. The sequence goes on along the minus strand of JAVJIF010001664.1, from coordinate 51,672 downwards.
ATTATTTTAAATTGGTATCAATATGCTTCAATTTCAAAAATGTTATAAATTTACAATTGGTATCAACATGTTTTTACAATAATGATTATTTACGTTTGGTATCTTAAAAAAATTGATTGTTTTACAAGAGCTCTAATACCTTTAAAATTTTGTTATATGATATCTTAAATTTGGTTTACTAAGATATCTCAAAATTTGTTTTATTAAGAAAATTTCAAAAGTTTGAAAGTTCAAAATTTTTGATTTGTATTGCCTATATGTGATTGGTAGTGAAAAGTGCATTTTTATCATCATATTTACCATCACATTTTCATATTTATTCATTTAATTCTGCACATTTATTAATAATTTGTAATTTATTGTGTGCAGGCCTCGAATTCTTATTTTTATAATAAATAAAGCTTAATGAAGCCCAAAAGCCCACAGTTGAAGCCCAGGTGTAAAAGTGCAAATATCAATTGTCAAAGTGCAAATACACAAAGGGCTAAAGTTGCAAATATCAAAGATGAGGGAAGGATAGACTTCTACCCAACCCTAAACTCTTGCAGATGAGAATGAAAAGAGTGCAGAGATAAGGAAATTCGTTCAAAAGAGATTGGGAGAATTCAAAATCTAGGTAACTTGATTATCAAGTTATCTCGAAATCCCAATATGAAGAGCCAGGATCATACTTCCAGAAGCAGGCGCCCACATGGACGGACCAGGTGAGGCCACGCGCCAAAGCGCGTGGCCAGATTCCACAAAAATGCCGCAAATCCGCGGCAAAATCCAAGATTCCGTGGCAAAGTGGATGAGTTAGAATCCCAGATTTCGTGGGCAAGTTCATCCAGGACTCCTCGGCCTTCTGCACCTATAAATACCCTCTGCAGTGCAACGTACAGGGTCGTCCAGCGTCCAGCAAAGGGCCAAAAGCTAGGGTTTAGGTTTTTCTTTTAGGTTAGATTTTATTTCCACCTTTGTAAATTTTATTTTCTTCTTGTGAAAGTTGAGAGGAGATGTTGCATTCATGGAGGAAGGGATCCTCTTGTACCGATGGTGACAGCCGGTGTAAGTTGTAAATTTTCCTCCATTGTTTAAATCAAATCAAAGCTTGTTTTGTTCTTTTTATGTTTTATTGTGTCTCTATCTTTGTCTATCATTGTTTTTCTATTTTTGGTTTATGACATTATTTCTTTCTCTAATGTCTTGCCCACCATGAGATCCAACTGCTTCGAGAATACCTAGCCGAAGCAGGAACCTTGACGGCCCATGGCGATGAACAGGTCTTCATAGCTTGTTTTTCATTTCGTAGAGTAGATTAAGAAGGCGGACGATCCCATAAGCCGTGCTTGTACGCCTTCCAAGAAAAGGTAAATCATCGCAACGGTTCAAACGGTAAGCAGACTAAAGAGGTAAGTTTCTTTTCTTTTCTTTTCTTTTTGTAGATTAAATCACAACTTCTCCATATTCTTTTCTACCACCCATTGTAAATACCACTACTTAATAATAAAAAGATAATTTTTAGAGATAACTTGCTTAACGCTTCCATCGCAGTCCCTCCTTGAGGATCACGACCCGCATAGCCCTGCTACCGCGGATTAGAACTGAGACTTGCACATCATATTCTAAAATACTATATTTTTGTGTGCAGGAAAATTCAGTCAACAAATTGGCGCCGTTGCCGGGGAGGGACGGTAAGTTATTCTCTAATAAAAAATTTTTTTTAACTAATTCTTTATTCTTTTCTGTTGCAGGTACAGAGAACAGGAAACAAAAACAGAGCAGCAGCAAGGACATACAGCAATCCAGTGCCTCTGCCCTCGAAGGCAGAGCACCTGAACCTACTAATTTGCCGCGGATCCGCGGCAAAAGCCGCGATTCCGCGGCAATAGTAGTGAACTACTAACCTGCTTTTCTGCAGGTTGCTCTGCATTGCAAAATTCTGATTTCTGCTGTGATTATATTTCTCTGTGATCACTCTGCAACTGCTAATTAATTCAACAGTAAACTATTCGTTGTTTATTAAAAATTGATTAGACATTTGCATATTAGGCACGTGTCTTTTTAATTATTTTTATTTACTGTTGAAGAGTGCTGGCGACAAGGTACGTTTGCATAGCATATAGATTAGGAAACACTCTTGGTTGTTTACTGCTTTCTTGAGTGATTACTTTTCTACAGCTTTACACGTACACTAATTCATCTTAAGGACATAACCAATAAATAAGATAAGGTGGGGATTTCATCACCCTTCCTTAGCCCAAAAATCATATCCAAAGCACTCACTAACCCAAGCCTAACTTAAAAATTAGTAGACGTTGGCCCTAGGGACACTCGGACTCAATTAGGAGATTATCCTAAGGGGGAACGGTGTTGGAAGTTGACTCCTGCCAAATCAGTGTCTAGGAAGGGGATTGAGGGCCGAAAGCCCGAAGTGTGGTGGTTATTTAATTAAGGAACGTCTTTGACGGAAAACCTCCCACCACTCTTGCCCCGACCTGGCTGATTAACTTGTGGTCAAAGTCTACACCCTACCTCCCGTGGACAGTCTAACCAGTTAGGAGTTGTCTAGGTCTAGGTCTACCCTAACTTAGGTTAGAAATTTTCTTTTTTTTTGTTTGTTTTTTTTCTTTTGGTTGCTTTGTGTGATATGGCCTATAACAATAATTTTTTCAATTTTAATGAGGATCCATATTATACACCAACCTCTTTTTCGGATATTACCAACCCGGCATATCATAACTCTAACCAACCTAGTGTGCCAGATTGGTCTTATCCGAATCATTACATGCCCCAGTCCCAATACTATGAACAAGATTGGAATAATCATCACTACTCTTCACAGAGTCAATGGGGATTCAACACCCCTGAGCCATATGGTCAACCACCTGTTCAACCATTATCTTCGTACACGTCTTTTCCCACATCATCAAGGTTTCAGTCCTCCATTGATCTATTCGATGGGTTAGAAGAAAAAGTGAATCGGTTGCAAGATACAATGAATGATCAAATTTCTAGACTTTCAAACATTCTTGAGCATCTTGATAGGAACCAAGAATCATTCTGTTTAGAAGACCTTGATCAAAATTCAATTTCATCACATCAATATGAACTTGCTCAATCCCAATCCTTGGACAAATTGGCTAGTTTTAATTTCAATGAGATTGAATTAGATTATGAATGTGAACCCGATCCCCAACTTTGCGATTCAGTTTCCATCTTCGAATCTATGTTGACTCCAGTATCCTTACCCAATTTGGACCAATTTTCTGAGCCAACATTTATTCCCATACCCATAGATCATGAAATTGAATCACCCATTTTTGATGATCATATTGAACTTGACCAATTGTGCAATTTTGAAAGTCCCATGGAAAAATTGGCAAGTTCCCATTTTTATGAGATTGAAACTAATGAGATATGTGACCTAGATTCCCAAATCTATGATCAAGTTCAAATTTTCGAATCATTATTGACTCATGTTTTGTTACCCGACTTAGGTAATATTTTAGAGTCAGTTTTGATTCCCACACCTATCATTCCTGATCTTGAATCACCAACATTGAGTCACATTCCATTGTGGGAAAATGATTGTGGACTTGAGTTTCCATTTCTTGACTTGGACCCACTTCTTGAACCATGCTCGACTCCTGAACCCTTACTTGATTTAAGTTTCTTTCCTGAGTCGGTATTAGTTCCTGAACCTATCATTCTTGAGTCCAAATCAACCATTCTACCAAGTCACATTCTTTTGTTGGACATAAGTATAGACCATGACTCTGTGATGATTTTCCAGGACTGGTCATGTAAAGGGAGTAAGTTTCATGAGAGGATCTTCTATGATCCTATTCATACTGGGGACTGTAAATATGTAAATAAAAAAGAGGTCAATAAAGGTAGGTCCCGTGAACTACCACGTTATCTTGTTTGGGCCGCATTTCGTGGACCAATTAGACCACCTCCGGAACCACCACCCTAAGGTAACTTCCGCCTTCCCTTGTTCTGTTTCATGCATATATGCATTCATTCATACATTGAGGACAATGCATGAGATAAGTGTGGGGGTGGGCTTTACTAACATACTAACATAGTTAGAAACTAACAAAAATTTGCTAATAAAAAAAAATATAAAAAAAAAATGTTATAAAAAGACAGTATTTTGACTTATTTTTTGAAAGAAATCTAAGTTAGTTTTAAGGATTAGGAAAATCATGATTAAGATTTCTAAAAACTTGGTCAAAATAAATAAATTGTTGAATTTTTAAGTATATGAAAAGAATTGAATAATTAATTAGTCTTGATTTTTACCTTAATGAAATATGCATACCAAATGCATATCTAGGATTCTAAGACAAAGACCTTGCGCCTCATTAAAAAAAAAAAAAGAAAAAAGAAAAAAAAATCACCAATTAAGCTGATACATGTGCCTCAAGAAGCATAAGTATTCATGCCTAAAGGTGAGTAAATAAAATAAAGTCCTTAGTTTTGGGGCCTAGTTCACTCGAATTTGAGTCCGCGGGGTGTTTTCTCACCTGGTGCCCTAAAGCCAACCGGTTTGGGAGTCATCGACTTTAAGTTCGTTACATGGGTGGATTAGAAAGCCTAAGGAAATTAAGGAAAAATTACTTATATATGTATTAACACATCTAATAGTCAATTAGTTAGGTATGAGGGCCTCAAGAAGCCTTAATGCTTATACGAAAGAAAATTAGATGCGTTATACATATTAAAAAAAAAAAGAGAAAAAATATATATAAAGAGGCATGAGAGTCCAAGTTAAAGAATTCCTAGTAAAAACATAAGGATGCATATGATTTTTGGTAACGAAAAAGACTATATTAGAAATTCAATTTTAATTCTTACCTAAAATGGAAAACAATTAACTTTATTAAGACTAAGTTTAAAGAATGAATAAAAATGAGGATCCTAAAACTTATAGACTACTTAGTCTCTTCAATAATAATTCAAATATTTTCTTTTTATAGATTTTGTGGGTGCAATCCGCTGAAAACCATCACGAGACAACACTCGTCCTCTAGGGTAACCTAGAGGTTTAACGGCTTGTTGCACGTGCTAAGTGCAATCGTGATTCCTACGAAAGTGAGTTAGGTTAGATTAACTTTTCATTTCTTTTTCTTTTTCTTTGTTTTTACTCGAGGACGAGCAAAAAGATAAGTGTGGGGGTGTGATTGGTAGTGAAAAGTGCATTTTTATCATCATATTTACCATCACATTTTCATATTTATTCATTTAATTCTGCACATTTATTAATAATTTGTAATTTATTGTGTGCAGGCCTCGAATTCTTATTTTTATAATAAATAAAGCTTAATGAAGCCCAAAAGCACACAGTTGAAGCCCAGGTGTAAAAGTGCAAATATCAATTGTCAAAGTGCAAATACACAAAGGGCTAAAGTTGCAAATATCAAAGATGAGGGAAGGATAGACTTCTACCCAACCCTAAACTCTTGCAGATGAGAATGAAAAGAGTGCAGAGATAAGGAAATTCGTTCAAAAGAGATTGGGAGAATTCAAAATCTAGGTAACTTGATTATCAAGTTATCTCGAAATCCCAATATGAAGAGCCAGGATCATACTTCCAGAAGCAGGCGCCCACATGGACGGACCAGGTGAGGCCACGCGCCAAAGCGCGTGGCCAGATTCCACAAAAATGCCGCAAATCCGCGGCAAAATCCAAGATTCCGCGGCAAAGTGGAAAGATTTCGTGGGCAAGTTCATCCAGGACTCCTCGACCTTCTGCACCTATAAATCCCCCCTGCAGTGTAACGTACAGGGTCGTCCAGCGTCCAGCAAAGGGCCAAAAGCTAGGGTTTAGGTTTTTCTTTTAGGTTAGATTTTATTTCCACCTTTGTAAATTTTATTTTCTTCTTGTGAAAGTTGAGAGGAGATGTTGCATTCATGGAGGAAGGGATCCTCTTGTACCGATGGTGACAGCCGGTGTAAGTTGTAAATTTTTCTCCATTGTTTAAATCAAATCAAAGCTTGTTTTGTTCTTTTTATGTTTTATTGTATCTCTATCTTTGTCTATCATTGTTTTTCTATTTTTGGTTTATGACATTGTTTCTTTCTCTAATGTCTTGCCCACCATGAGATCCAACTGCTTCGAGAATACCTAGCCGAAGAAGGAACCTTGACGGCCCATGGCGATGAACAGGTCTTCATAGCTTGTTTTTCATTTCGTAGAGTAGATTAAGAAGGCGGACGATCCCATAAGCCGTGCTTGTACGCCTTCCAAGAAAAGGTAAATCATCGCAACGGTTCAAACGGTAAGCAGACTAAAGAGGTAAGTTTCTTTTCTTTTCTTTTCTTTTTGTAGATTAAATCACAACTTCTCCATATTCTTTTCTACCACCCATTGTAAATACCACTACTTAATAATAAAAAGATAATTTTTAGAGATAACTTGCTTAACGCTTCCATCGCAGTCCCTCCTTGAGGATCACGACCCGCATAGCCCTGCTACCGCGGATTAGAACTGAGACTTGCACATCATATTCTAAAATACTATATTTTTGTGTGCAGGAAAATTCAGTCAACAATATGCAAGGAGTGCTTAACATCTCTTCTACATATAGATTCATGTTGAGTGTATTGTATATTGAGGAGCTTGACAACTCTTCTTTATGTGATACACGTGTGTAGGGGGAGCTTCACATCTCCTCTTATGCATTACATATTATACGTTATGTGAATTAGGGCTTGTCATCCCTCTTTCATGTAATGTATATGTGTAGGGAAGCTAACTTAGCGTCTTCCTCTTCATGAATGTATATCGCATATAACCTATTATTGATTGTTTTCCTTTAACCCTTTTTGATCTCTTTGTTTATGACAAAATGGGGGAGAAAATTTTGATGATTTTGTTTTTACCCCTTTGTTGATGATTGACAAAAAGGGGAAGAAGAATTTGAGGTTTATATGCATGTTGAGTAATATTTATGTTTATGCATATATGTTTTGTTTGTTTTGCAATTAGGAGCAAAAGATTTGATTTGTTTTATCTCCATTTGCATGCATGTCTATGAGCTTTATTGCATATCTATTCATTTATTTGTTATGCATGAGTTAAGGGGGAGCTTCTTTGAAGCTTTACTTTAATCCATGCATATATAACTTCATGAGTTTTGTCATCATCAAAAAGGGGGAGATTGTTGGCCCAAAGGCCCATCACTCTAGTTTTGATGATGATCAACTCATGAAGTTATGATTACTAATGATCTTGTGTTTAATTAGTGACAGATTCATTATCAAGATCTTAGTAGGTGCATAGCTCAACAAAGGATAAAATGTCAAGATTTGGAGCTAGCACGGTGTGATCCAAGGAGCTTTTGGATCAAGCTTGGACCAAGTCAAGAAGATGAGAAGCCTTCAAGTGAAGACTTCAAGAAGTTGAAGACTTGTGTCTAGGTATAAGATTTTGTTTTTGTTTTTAGATAAAAATGTAAAGGATAGAATAGTTGGTGGATTGCTCAAGTATAGATCACACACACACTCTTGATAGTTATGTTTTCATAAAAGATTTTCTTTTGTTTAGAAAAGATTTTTCACTTGACAAAATATCGTTTTGGTGATTTCTTATATACACATCTTTCAACCAAAACAAGTTTAGTGCTTTATGTCAAAAACTAGATATTTCATCCAAATTGTGTAGTGGATCATATCCATACACACTATGCTTTAAAAGTATATCTTGTTTTTGTATTTGATGAAAATTTGGAAAAATATTGTTTTGGAAAAACAGTTTTTATCATGAGCCAAATATTTCCTAGTTACAAAAATAGTTCAATCTTTTATAACATGCCTTGATTTTGTGCAAGCATGTTTGTATATCAAAGTATATTGGTTAAACTATTTTTGTAGATTTTTAAGTATTTTATGGGATTTTATATGAGCCAAAAAGACTAACTTTTTGATCCCAGAAAATTGTTTCAGGCTTCGGATAAGTCGACTTGCCAACTCTTATAGTCGACTAATCCTGAAGTCGGTCGACCGGCCCGGTCGACCGACGTGCACAGATGTGCACGCCTTTGTGCACTGGAGGACGGCCGACCGTGCCGGTCGACCGCTCCAGAGAGCTTGCTCTCTGGAAATCCCGGCCGACCGCACGGGTCGACCGACAGAGAATTGATTCTCTGCTCCAGGTGCTCGGTCGACCCGGGCGGTCGACCGTGGCTCCTACGGTCAGAAATCCGACCGTTGGCGGTCGACCGGCCCGGTCGACCGGAAGCTCTGACAGACCCCAACGGCTATATTTTTCTGGCCTATAAATTTGGGGGTTTGGTCATTGTTTTGAGCCAAGATTTTGGAGACCTTTAGAGCCAGTTTTTCCCATTCTTTCAGAAGAGTTTTTCTCCACAAAATAGAGTGCTAATACTTCCAATCAAAAGGGAAGATTTTATAAGAGTGTTAAAAGTGATTTCTTGAGTTTTTCACCATAGCTTTCATCCTTGATTTCTCACACAAACACTTGAGCATCCATTGATCTATTTATCCTATAGGAGTGTTCTTGTGAGATAGTTTTTAGGTGATCAAAGTATTGTGATCACCAAAGACTTGTTCTTTGTACTTTGAGGAGACGGGCAAGTGTGCTCGTGGTGGTTTAGAGTTCTTGTGTGAACTCGGTGGTTTGAGGTGCGGCCTCGGCGAGCCGGTGGGCTTGCGTTATGTACGGGGCTAGGGAGTCCGAGGGCTTGTAGGTGTTGCGACACCGGGGAGAGATCCATTGGGATCTTGCATAGTGGAAATCCTTCGTGTGTCGAAGGCGGGGATGTAGAGCAAGTGTGCTCGAATCTCGAAACATACCCTTGTGTTTGCGATTGCCATTTCTCTCTCTCTTTGTCTCTTTTATATCTTGCATGCTATTACTTGTCTTATCTTTACATGCTTGATATACATTGTGCTTCATAGATATATATATATACTTGCGTGGGATTGTTGCTAACACTTGTATTCAACCAAGAGAGCCAACGCGGCACCTCAACCCATTCATGGGGAATCTAGAGGAGTTTGTCCAGAGCCCTTCACGGGGAATTCGGCAACACTCTTTGGTTATACGTGGTGTTTAGTGTAAAAGATTTAATTTGGTCATAATTGCTTTAGCTTCCGCATCATTTGGCATTAAGTGACCATTAGATTAGCCATCACCTATTCACCCCCCCTCTAGGTGAACTTACAACAAGTTCATCAAGAACTTCGCCAAAAAGATTGCCTTAGCCCACTAAAGGCACAGTTCGCCGACATGCCAGTTTCGCGCGAAGCTCATTCAAAAAGGACCCTGTCCTTAACTCTGCACAAAGTTTAGCCCCGCTATGGCCAAAATTCTCAATGAAGGCAGGCAAAAATCGGATGAGCAGAAAATGAACTTTCATTGATTTAAGAGGAAAGGTACATTGATACTACATCAAAGTTGTATTTCATACAACAGATTCAGTTGCTCAACAGGATCATTTGCGCAAAAGGCATACAAGTGGTTTTATCGGCTTCCAAGCCAGACCAACTGGACACGAAAGGCCTTCCTCCTGCACAAGGCCGTAACCAGTTGTGCCACGAGGACAGGGCCATAATTTTTCACATAATGGCAGATTTTGCCACCAGGAAGCTGGATCACCTTTGATGAAAATTGGCAATGAACTTATCGCCGCCAACACGATAGATCACCTATAATGGGAATTGGCAGTGATGTCAGTGATCTCACAGGTGTGACGTCTGCTTTCCCGAAGTGGATCATCTCGGATAAGCGGCCACTAGCCTCACCTCAGAACGAATCATCTCGGATAAAAGGCTGCCAACAGCCTCTGGGACACACATCAGCTGCCCCAGGTTGTTCCTCCTGCTTAAAAGTAAAGCTTCAACCGGGGAAGCATAAGGCAACTTTTCGGTCTCTTTCATTAAGACACAAGATCGGCGAACATAGCTCACTGCAATGCAAAATTGGAGCAGATTAGTAGTTAAACAAAGAAGACACTGCAAAAGCGCTAAAGCCGAATCCTTTGGGGCGAAGCGATCCAATTTCAGTTAAAGCAGAGGATAAGCCTCGCTTGCACAGCAGTGATGGGCTAGCTCAGCAAACGCCAAGTCCTAGCCTCGCCTATATGGCTAAGCCAGACTGATCCTGGGGGATACAGTCTTAGCCTCACCTATATGGCAAGACTGGCTCAACCTTGAAGATACCAGGTCCCAAGTTCTGCCTATGTAGCGGACTTAACATACAATGATCTTTCTGTGATCAAGTCAGAATGATAGCTTCGTTGGGGAAGCTATATCAAAATCCTTCTCTGCAGACCAGTCAATTGCAAAATGAAGAACAAGGAAAACTAATCCCTGAAGCAGCTGTTAAAGCTGAATTAAGGGAGATGAATTCCCTAAAATCTGTGAAGTCGTTGAATGATCAAGACTTACCGGTCCTTGGCCGGGTAATAACCAGAGTGGGCATTCCCACTAATTCAGAGATCTGAGTATCTCTCTCAACCAAGAGAAGAGAAGAAGAGCAGATCACTTCTCTTCAGAGGACCTCAAGTGTCCTATTTATAGGCCCCATGGCCTGAGCGCTGCCGCCTCAAGCGTGGAAGCACGAGCGCATTTAAGGCATTTACTGCGCCTTGAGAAAAGGGACGGTTTCCCTTGAAACCATGCAAAGGGAGAAATGTCCCCCTCATAAAAGCACTTATTGCGCCTTGAAGAAAGGGAATATCCTCCCTCGGAAACGTGTAAATCAGAGAATATCTCCCTCGATCAGCACGAAGAAAGGAGTAGTCCTCCTCGTAACTGGCCCACGACAGTTGGCCTCGGGAAAGAGACAAACGCTCCAGGGCGAACGTATCTCCAGAAGCGCAGATGCGGAGCTACCTAGCCACGAAGCTACCCAGACGCGAGTCTACATGATTCCTCGGCGAATCTACATCCCAAAGCAGGATTCAAAGCGAAGCTGAACTCAACCATCATGGCGACGTTCATACTCCACACTCCACCGATCAAAGCAGTTCAAAGTATTTCGAAGTCTGAGCCATTGCAGACTTTCGAAAACTTTGAAGGGGGTCTTGTTGACACTTAAAAAAGACAAGATTCTTACTGATCTGAACAATGTCGAAACTTGTTGACATTTACAAAAGACAAGTGACAGACAAGCTGACGACCAGTTTTCACCCATCTCCAAGGGACAAGGAAGCAACTTGGACTCCACCGATCCAGCAAGCAGACAGTGAACCCGGATTGTTTCTAAACAGACCTCAGCAGGTCTAAGGTGCTAGCACTTAGCATCGCCTGAGCCCAAAGGGATAGCCTCGCTTGAGAGGCTAATATCACTCGACTTCGCCTCGAAGCCATTTGAAGCCTCGCCAGGAAGCTAACTCGCAACATCGCCACAGAGGACTTCCAGCTCCGCCAAAGGGTTTCTTTCGAACTTCGCCAGAAGCTGCCTCTAGCTCCGCTACGAGTTCAATGCGGGCAGCTCCGCCATTGGTCTGCTATGGTCAACCTTTGACCAATCAAATCTCCGGATGAGATCCGATCCAATCAGATCGAATCCAATTAAGATCAAATCAGAGATCAAATTTGGCAGTTGATTGCCACAATCTCTTGACTCTCCTAAAATGAGTAAGAAGATCAGGAAAAATCCTCCAACGATATGGAAAGGATCAAGAAGATCAACCGACCTGCCAATTCTAGCTTCGCAGAAGCTGATCTTAGCCTCGCAGCAAGGCTACTTTTCGGATTCAAACAGATTCGATTCAATCTGTTTCTATATTTTCAAGGGACGATTATACCCTTGCTCTCCCTATAAATAGCCCATCAGGGGTACAAGGGAAGGAGGCCGATTTTCTGAGACGACGAAAAGGCTTAGACCAGGCACAGACGCACAAGAGGACTCCACAAGCAGAGATTTCTTCATAATGCACCGTGCGCTCTCGAATTCAGAGATCTTTTAGAGAATTGCTTTCTCTATCCAGGGTGTTGATACCCTAACATCGTCCTTCCTCTCAAGGAATCTCCGGAACCAGGCGAGAAGGAATTCCTAATTGAAGGCGGTTTTGAGAAGCAGCAAGAGGGTTCTACCAACCTTCTATTCTCTGATTCCCCGAACCAGGCGAGAAGGGAATCTCATCGCTCGCATCGTCAAAGGGACAAAGTGGTCGCGCGCTGACAGACTCCTGTCGGCACACTTCTCCAGAATCTCTGAGGAGATCTACTTGTAATCTTTTTAAGAATACTTATAATTTAGCTCCTCAAACTCTTTTATTGTAAGTTTTTCCCCTTTTGCAAATATAATGGAAAACAGTTGCCTGTGCGGGAGGTCCTGTGTGGACATAGTAGAAATCCTTCTGTGTGAAGGCAAAGACGTAGAGCAGTGGCTCGAACCTCGAAACATATCTTAGTGTTTGCATTTGATCCACTATCTCTAAACTCTATCACTCTTATATCTTACATTGCTTTATATTGTTCTTATCACTTATATGCTTGGTATTGTTTGTGTGCCCATACTTATGTTGAACCAAAAGAGCTTCATATAGCAACTCAACTCTTATTTAGAGGAATCTCGAGGAGATAGTTCAGAGCCCTTCACGGGGAATTCGGCTACACTCTTTGGTTACACATAGAGTGTTGCAATTAGTTTTTAATTCCGCACATTTATCAATAGATTAGCTAATACACCTATTCACCCCCTCTAGGTGTATTTTCACAAGGTTAGTTTGGGAAAAAATATATTAAGTAATGTCATATTTCTGAAAATAATTTTAATGTATCAAACAAAAAAATAGTTTATTAACTAAAATATCTTAATTATAGCAAACATGGTAATGCAATATTACTAGAAATTTTGTTCCTAAGAGGTAGGAATATTACATCCTATGCACCAAACACAGCATAAAAGTGACTTAAAGAGTAAAATGCAAAAAACAAGGAGATTTTAGTAGAAGCTATAATAATGTGGTTCAACTATGTAAAAGTTGGAGGTGTTAACTGTAGTTTAACTGGCCTCTTAAACTTTCTCAAGATGCATACATGTCGGGCTGTCAAGTTTCAATTCACCCAAATTTTTACTATTAAAATGATCTATCAACTAATACCAAATTTTCTCAAATTGAACTATAACATGCTCAAGAAAGATAAAAAGGTCAAATACTATAGCGGAAGAAACCGTGGCATTTTTGGCTGAAATTAAATTTTTGATGGAGCTAAGAATCATTTGGGCCAAAGTGTTTGCCTTCATTGTCAGGAATTGTATTGGGCTAACCCACTTTTTCTAGTTGTAAACAATTAGTCGAGTTATTATGTAATTTGATAGGAGCCCAAAATCATTTGGGCTAAGGTAGGAGTTTCATTTGTTAGAAATTGAGTGAGCAACCCACTTCTCTGCTTTTTTTGGCCAACTAATCGAGTTAATATGATTCTTAGTGAGTCTATAAATCCAAATATGAGGAGATCAAACTCATAATTTTTCATAAGAGAAGGAAGTGTTCTATCACTTGAGCTATAATCAATTGGAAACAATGAATAATCAGTGAGAATAGTCAACAATGAAGACTAATAACTGACAAATTTACCTTACACACTTAAGAGAGGGTGAATAAAGCCTTTTCTAGTTTCTAAAACTAAAATAATTATATTTATACTAGATATTCATTAAAATAAAATATTAATGAATATCAATAAGGTTAAACTATTTATGCAATCATCCTATCTACAATACATGTATGATCCTCTTTCACAATCATCCTACTTAGAATTAAAATTGTTTCTTTATGCACGAACACGTATGATCCTTTCTTACAAAGTCATTATGAGGTGTTTTAGATTCGTTCAAGTTGATTTTTCAAATGATATTAGCCCAATAAATTATTCTATATTTTGTTTGCTGAAAATTTTGATAGATAAATAAGTTATCATATGAATAAAATAATGGACATGCTTTAACTATTTTACAATTTTTTGACACTATTAGTTATCTAATATATCTAATATCACTTTTGAAAATTTCTAATAAACTTTTCATTTTATATCTTTGAAATAAATAGCACCGAACTTATAAGTACTAATTTGATCTTGTTATTATTACTTTCTTATCTTTTCCTTACTCTGAAAGAAGTTTTAGTAAAGAAATATGAATTCTAGTAATTTATAAATGGGGAATAACATGATCAGGGTTTTAAAAATCTAAATATTCATTGTTAGGTTCAAAACCTATCAAGTCAAAACAAGGAATATAACCATTAGATAAGATAATCATGAAATTTGAAATTTTAATTCAGAATTAAAGATTTTTAAATCTTAACTTTTACAAAGTTTCATACTTTGTTATCTATTTGAACACTCACCTAAAAATATTATGAATTGTGCTTTTTTCTAAATTTCACTGAGAGTCACGTATTTTTTCTAGAATCCAAACGTGTGCTAAATGTAATTTTGTTTTTTATTATTCTTTTACAAGTGTTGTTTTCAACTTGCATTGCACTTGATATACTAGCTGAAATTTGAAAACAAAGAGGATCTCTTTTAGTTATCAAACTCACTTTTAGGTTAGACTTTCGATTCCAATCTGATTTGATTGGATTCCTATTTATATAGAGAAGAAGAACATCCCTTCATATATTTCTCACAAATCTCTTGAATATCAACTAGAACCAGAGAAAGAAAAAGATGCGTACGCGGCTGAGGAAAAAGGGGAAGAATATGATCTAAATTGGTAAAAGTTTACAAGCTGTACTCATTCTCCATGTCCCTTTTTTTTTCAAATCTCCATGTTAATTTGGTGTAATCAACTCAAGTCCATGATTCTTCTGCCTTCTCTAGAACACATATTTGAATAGAACTCATATTCATTAAACTATATTATTGATGTAAATATAGAAGAAAATCTATATTGTCATATCATCACCAATCTTGATATAAAGTTATTTATTTTCATTATTGTTTATTAGGCCAAAGTAACTGCACTATGAATTAATTATTATATATGTCTGTGTTTGGAGAAGTTTGATTAGGCTTTTGGCAATAACTTTCCATTATCTCCTTAATCACCATCAAGGCATAAATTCTAACCAATTTTTTCTGAAATAGGGGAAGAAAAAAGAAATAAATAACAATGCATGCAATAGCTTTCAATGATATATTACCATCATGATGGTGAATTTTATTATTCCTTCTTTTTATTGGCTTCATATATATCTCATATTTAATTTTCGTAAGTTGTATGAATGTTTGCCAAACATTATTAGGACTAGAAGATGGTCCAGATGAATTGGATGCCCATCAGTGGTTGGAGAGTATAATTCAATTTTTTTCCTTTTTATTTTTTCTTTTCTTATTTATTGCTTAATGATTATTTGTGATTTCAAAGGATTTGTTTTAGTTAAGAAGTCTCTTTTGTACCAAAAAAGAAAAAAAAAAGATTTAGTTTAGGGGTTATTTGGTTTGATGTACTTGGAAGTGAATATGCAACTTTGTAAAAGTTTAAGGGTTTAAACAAAGTGAATAGAGAATCAAAGTGTAAAATTTATTTACTTATTCTCCTTATAGTTTTGCCTTAGTTTGGACTTAATTGCAAAATAGTCAAAAACTCTAGACTATAAATAGCAACGTACAGACCAGAATTTTGGCTGCCCAGTCTTTGACCAGTTTTTTTCAGAATTCTTAATTGAAAATTATTTTACGGTGGCTTCTGGTTCTTCTATTGCTTTTGATCTGCACAGCTACACATTCCTTTAGCCTCAGTGCACGCGCGCGAAAAAGTTCTCGCTCCCCTTCATCATCTTGTAGCTTGAATTGGAGGTGGGGCCCGTGATAAGGAGGTCCTACAGCAAGAGGAGGACATTTCCTCATCATCTGTAAGTTGAATTTGAGCTGGGGCCCACGACAAGGTGGTTTTGGAGCACGTTTATTTTGTGCACACAAGAGTACTTTAAAATTAGCACCATTTTGCTCACCGTGTTTTTTTTCATCACAGCGGTCACCCATCAAAGCCATTCAGCCAGCTGGAAGTGATGGATCCTATCCAGGAGCCTATCAGAATTAACAGCCGAGCCAGATACGGTGAAGGCTGTGACGAAAAATGCGGTGAGCAAAAAAATTTTCCTATAGCAAACAAGGGGCCATGCACTCTCTTTTTGTCATCACAGGCGATCGTCAGTGTGTGGGGTCCAAACAACGCTGGTGGCAGCTGCCGGTAAGTATTTAATTTTTTTATTAATTTAGTAAATTAGTAATATGGAATGGTTAGTTATTAATTAGTTGTTTATTAATTTATTTAAATTAGTTTAGTTATTTAATTACTCAAAATTAATTATGCTTTGTTCAGTGGATCATCATATTACTGATTTAGTCATGTGTAACTATTTTTTTTTCTAGTACCAAGAAGAGATGAACTTAAGCTAGTTGTTCAAGTGGTCAAACTTAAATCTCTCATCTCGAGTTATATCATTCATTAATTGACGACCACTTTTAGGAATTGATTTCTAGAATTTCTAGATATTTGATAGGTTATGTATCAAGAGTTAATGGCCCATTCTTCGGGTTTTACTTCTTTCCTACTTTTAATTAATTCAGTCATTTTATTTGCCTTTGATTGATCATGTAATAGAGATAATATCTTGTCCTTAGATCTATTGTTTAGACATAATTTTTCTGTTAGAAATAAGAATTTAGTGTTTGATATCAGAATGGTAAAGAGACCAAAATTAACCACCTGGTGCTAGTTTAGGGGGATTCGATCCTAAGTGCTTGACTTGATTTTTTTCTAGATTAATTTTTAGTTTAAAAATCCAACTCACAAATTTTAGACCAATTCGCCTAGAAAGTGTTGAAGCCAAAAGAAATATCTGCTCTTATGGTTGACCCTTAAGTGCTACATCGAACGACCTTAAATAAGCGGTAATTTTGACAGGAGAGAGAAATCTCCACATCAGTATTGAGATGTGAGATTTTATTTTACTTTTATAAAAAAGGTGATTTTCGTCGCTCTTGTAGTCATATGCAAAAGTCTTGTTTTAGAAAAGCAAATAGTAAGTAAAAAATAGATAATTTGGGGAAAACAATGTTCACTTACAACTTAAGTAAAAAATATATTTCATAAAATAATTGTATGATCTAATGTATTTATCTGAGGTTATTTTTTTGGTGAAAAAATAAAGATTAATCGGAATAAAAAATTTTGTCATGTTCGCTTGCATATTTTAATTGATCGCATAGTCATGTCATCATATTGGCTATTTATGAAGATTACGCAGCATGAATAACTTTGAAATATTTTATTTATTATTTATCTAAGTAATAAATTTTGTCTTATTATATTATTTTATTTTTAATAATTATTTTGAATAATTTAATTTTATCTATCTGTTATCAATAGTTATGAAACCTAAAGAGTCAGTAAGTAATTTCAAATAAAAATAGAGATGTGATATTCAGTTTGAGATACATTTGGAATAAGGGGAGAGATAAAGAAAGGGAAAATTTTGCTACAACCACCTATTTCACTTCATACTTCGGGGAAAAAAACTCAACTTCATAATTTTGTATGCTACAGTCTCATCCACATCAGCATAAACTTATTTCTCCTAACCGCTACTTCTTTATATATTTTTATTTTCTCTTTTATGTTGGCCTAAAGGCCCATCACTCTAGTTTTGATGATGATTAATTCATGTAGTTATAGTACTAATAATCTTGTGTTTAATAAGTTTCAGATATTTGATTAAAATCTTAGACGGCGTTTATCTTTAACGAAAGATTCAAAGTCAAGTTTTGAAGCTAGTACGTGTTGATTCAAGAGTTCGCGCTTCAAGATCGTATCAAGTACTCAAAGAGGAGTCTAGCTATGGATCAAGGTTTAGACTAAGTTAAGATGGAGAAGAAGATTTTAAGACTTGAGTCTGAGTTTGTAAGTTTAAGATTTTTAATTCAGAATAAAATGTATGTGATAGATTAGTTATGGATTACTAAGTTCATATACATACACACAAAATATTTTATAATTTTCATGTTAAATAGTTTTTGAAAAATGCCGGTTTTGATTTAAGTTTTAAAGTTTATGCCTCAAAATAGTTCACATGTTTGTAATATGTGTTGATTTTTGATCACACATATTTGTACTTCAAAGTATTTTAATGAACTTATTTTTGTGAATTTTATGAAGATTTTATGGAATTTAAGATGTATTTTTAAAAGTTGTTAAAACTATTTTTTGGGTTGCTGGCGGTCGACCGACCGGTCAACCGAAGCAAGGCTCTGTTGACCGAAAGTGCACAAGATGTACACAAGTCCATGTGACTTGAGCTTGCTCGGCTGACCGGTCAATCACAGTAGAGATTGGCCGATCGACCGGTCGACTAACTGAGTTTGTAGAGCTCTCACGTTTTCTCGGTCGACCGAGCGGTCGACCGTTCTACTGATCTGCTCATTACCATTATAGTTCTTTGCCATAACTTTTTATTCTTATGTTCAATAAATATGATTTAAATAGCATTTCAAAGATAACTTTTATGGCTACATTTCTTAATCAATAGTCATTTTCTGATTCAAATGCTAAAAATGTCAAATATTGGGTTGAAGTCTGTTCTTTTCTGAAAAACAGTTTACAGTTTCTGATTTGACACCATGAAGTATTTTATTGATATCTTTCTACTCCAATAAGATATTGGTTTGATTTAAATCTCATTAGAAAGAAGGCTTAAAGATCTATAAATTCTTCCTAATATACTTATTTCCAAATTTTGATGTTTTAGGCCTCAAAACTGTAACCTCAATTCCAATCGCTGGCATTTTTTACTACAGGTTGCATGGTATAAATACCTATTCTGGTGGTCTAAACTAAATCTACTTTAATTCTAATAAAAGTTTCTAATATTTCAGATTTTTCTTTATTTTTTCAAAATTTTTCGAAATTAATTTAAGATTCTCGAAATTTGTGACCATTATGTGTCACTTTACGACTTTCAGTTTTTTTATTTGCAACCGGGGATGAATTTTATGAATCTGATTTCTCAATAATACTTAAAATAATATTTTTTATTTTTAAGAATTTTTAGGAATTTTCTGAATTAAATAGGAATTTAATTGAGTTAAGAAAAGGTAAAAATAAAAATAAATATAAATAAGAAATGAATAAATAAAAAATATTAAAAAATAAACCCCTATAATAATTCTTCCAAGTTTCGAACCCCTGACCTCTCATTATTATGCCAAATTGGCGTGTGGTCTTGAAACCCAAGCCTATTTATTTAAACCTCCCTTTTACTTCCTTCATCCTCTCCAACTTCATCCACTCTTTCTAACTTCTCCCTCACTTTTTCCCCTCATTCTCACTCACCCAAACTGCACCGACTACTCCTTCTACGTAGCCTAACTCTCAAGGGTGGCTTAGGGGTGTGTGTGGTGCCTATAAAAGGGGTATCTCATCATCTCAAGTTAAATGAAAAATCTAAACCTCTCTTCCTTTTTCACTACACTCTCTTTATCTTTCAAACTTAGCAAGATTATGAAGTGCT
Source organism: Agave tequilana (assembly GCA_038442645.1). Classification (NCBI taxonomy): domain Eukaryota; kingdom Viridiplantae; phylum Streptophyta; class Magnoliopsida; order Asparagales; family Asparagaceae; genus Agave; species Agave tequilana. The sequence continues at coordinate 32,194 of JAVJIF010001664.1, read as the reverse complement.
AGATGAGAGAAAAAAGATTCAGACTGAAAGGAAGCATTACAGGTATTTTATTTTGCATTTTCATAGAATTTAGTTCATTGTGGCATTTCATTGAACACGTAGTACACATTACATTTTAGCTATAATTTCACCTTAAAAAACTTATGCTAAAATTACAATAAAATTATATAGTACACCTAAGATGTGCCTTGTATTTATCATAATTTTTTTAGGATTTTATCCATTTTATTTAGAGGAAAAAAAGAGAGATAGAGGTGCACTACGTTGTACTCTGTGCACAGCATAATACACTCGGCCGAGCTAGGCCCAGCCTGGCCTGGTCGAGCCAGACCTAGTTTGGGTCTGTAATCTACAGACCCGGGTTCGGGTCCCTGACCCAATTTAAAAAAAAAAGTGAAAAAGAAAGAAAGGAAAAAAAGAAAAAGGAAAATAAATAGAAAATAAATAAATAAAATATAATAAAAATATGTAGAAAATTTACTGTAGCAGACCCAGACCCAAACCCGCTACTGTAGCAAACAGATCCATTAAGCCTTTTATTGATTTTTATTGATTTTTATTGATTTTTAGTTCAGAAAATTCACAAAAAATTTCAGAAAATTCATAGAAAATCACAAACTAAATTTGAGACTCTATATATTTTGATTGTAATATTACTTAGAATAATATGAAATTAAATATTTTTTTGTAATTATATTTAATGATCATTTATTTAAAAATTGCCAATAAATTTCTAAATATTATAAAATTCATAATTCAGTAAAATATAAACATTATACCTCAATTTATTAGTTTATGCATGTATTTTATCATGAAATATATTTTTAATGGTTGCTAAAATTCAGAAAATGAATTATTTGAAAATATTAACCAACCAAAATTATAATAAATAGTAAAAATTATTTGCTCATTCAACTTATCACTGAATAAATAACATGGTAAGTTTTTTATTAATTCACACAATATTTAGGTCGCGAATTTTACCCAGAGCTGGTTGCAATTACGGGAATTAAGATTCCAATGACATCAGGCAAGTACACATACTCTTTCTGCTCTGTGTTCCTTTGTTAGTTTATAAATTCCTTTTCAATCTCGATTCCCATATCCTTCCCTGATCATATGTATTGTACGGCATGTATGTATAGGATGTTTGTTACATAAATGATCATTCAAGTATAACTATATATTAGTAAATATTATACAAGTTAAGTTTACGTCACCCTGATTGGTCGCTAATATTGCACATTCATTATCACATCTCATACTTATTATAGAATAAACTCTACTTTTTCCTAATTAATGTTTAATTTATTTGCAGGCCCATTCCTAAAGAAGAGGGAAGAGAAATGAGCCCAAAAGCCCATCAAATTCTGATTTAAATCAGAATTAATTCGAAGTCAGTAAATCAGGGTAGATCAGGTCGGTTCAGATCGGCTGAAAATCAGTTAGAACAAATCCCTACATATTAATCGGTTGAAGCTAAAGATTAAAAACCATTTCGTCAGAATCTCAGACTTTAACTGCAAATCTAGCTGAAGATAAAAGCAAGTAGCGAAGCCAGGGACTACCACCAACAGGGCGTGGCCACCTGGACACATCTTCGCCGCGAAAACGCGGCCAAAGCCGCACTTTTGCGGCTTTGTTATTGAATTAGGGGGAGCGTTTGCTCCCCTTATCTTCTCATGCTTCTCCCCTCTGGGTTTTTGCCTATAAAATGCAGGTTTTTCACTGTATATAGGGACGACCATGCAGAGATAGAATTTAGTCCACGTTTTCATTCTTTTTAGTGTCTGTTTTATTTTCTTTTCATGTAATTTTTCTTTCTTTGTAAGTATAGTTTAGACTGAGATTCATGTAAATAAGAGAGAGACTTATGTTGAGAGTGACACCGATGTACTTCCTCCTTTCTTCCATCATTTCTGTAACCAATAAAAGGTAATTTTTTTTTTATGTTTGTCGTTACTTTTATTTTCTTCTTCTTCTTTCTACTTTTTCTCTTTTGGTTATGATGAGCATTCAAGTGAATCTAGAAGCATCAATATAGTCATGTTTATGTGAGTGCCAACGATATTACATGATGATGATCTCCTCCTCAAGATTTCGTATCATTTCATTCTTGTTCGTCTTGATGATGTAATGCGAATGGGGACTAAGGTCGATCTTATGTTTTATGCGTTGAACGCCTCTGAAGTAAGGTAGAACATGTAAGGGTTCAAGGTAAGTCATCAACTAGAGGAGGTAAGTATTTCTTTAATCTTTTTTTCTTCTTTTATTTCTTTAGTTTAGATCACCAAACCAACAACACCCAACTTTTTCATCACTCATTTCGATTTCTTTGTATATGTCTATTTTCTGTTTTTCTCCACCTTCTCATTCTACCACTTTCTTTCTAACTCAACTTTAACTCAATTTTTCCTTTTTCTTTTAAAAAACTAAAGAAGAACTTTAACCATTAATTGTAGCCTAAAAGAGAACTTACTAAAAAGCTTCCATCGCTAGTCCATCCTTGTGGATCACGACCGCATAGCCACTTGCTATTGCGGTAGAATTGAGCACTGGCACATCTCTATTTTAAAAGTTCTGAAATTCTTTATTTTTGTGCAGGTTCAAACTCAATCAAATTTTGACGCCGTTGCCGGAGAGAGACGGTAAGTAATTTGTCGTTGTCGTTGACACGTGTGTGCACATCCTTATTTTAAAAAAAAGAGGTGGTTGAAGCGAATAAAATTATGCGAGTAAGTATTTTTCTAATTACGGTTTAACTTAAGTGGATGAAATAAAATCCCCGTAAAGAAACACTAATTCGTCATGATATAAAAGAAAGAAAAATAAATATTTATTTAGAGATTACAGATGAGAAAGAGAAATAGAGTGGCCATATTCAATAACATCAAATAAGTAAAGAGAATACAACGCTCTTTAAAATATCAAATTCTTTTCTGACGGAACTCTCGATTTATAGTCTGGTTTGATTGGATTCTTTTAATTGTATAAAGAAGAAGTTCTTTTCTTTTATTTCACAAATCTCTTAGATCAACTAGAGCAAGAGTGAAAAAGATGTGGTCAAAGAATAAGAAAGTTATATTCAACTCTCCTTGTTTATTAATAACTTAATTTCACAGGTGTCCTACATATACTTTACATTTCAAATCTTTAAAATAAAACTTAGGATCATAAAATTGTCTTTTCTCTATTAAAATAATATATATAAGATAATTAATATTATCATATTATGAATAGTCTTGATATGATTAGTAAAAAAATATTTTACTTCCTTTTATATGTTATTATATCAAATAAACAATTAAGTTAAAATAATTATTATACATTTTGTTTATTTGTAGGAATCTGATCACTCACATAGCCAAAGAAAAGTCGAGAGTGGAGAAAAAAAGAGATGAGACGTCCGGATATAATTCATGCCCAATTGACTCGACTGGAAACTGACTTCTCAGTGGGTGATCGATCGCCTATCCAACTGACACCTATGACACAGACACACTGACTCTGACTCGACTCTACGGGTGATGACAAACTACTGACAACTACCGACTAATAAATACGACTCTGGACTCACTCTGGGGGGCAATGATTTCCTCTCAAAATGAAACCATGCGGGCCCCAACTAAGCATCATCATAAACATAACAACAGATATACTTGTGTGTGTAGGTGGGGGGTCGGGGGGAGGGACAGGCCTGAATTTTATCCGTTCAAATCATCTCAACGCCCCCAACTTGGGTGAGAGACCTGCGCTACCAAGCCCGGCAATGATGCGTCCGACATTTTCGTTCAAGAAGTAGATCGACGGTCAGTTGTAATTCCGATGCGGGACTAAATTGATCGATTCCAGTAATCAATGGCGGAAGCTAAATGCAAGAGGAAGCGAAGTTTGCTCTTGTTGTTGTTTGTTTCTCTTCTCTTATTCATTAAGAAAAAACTTACACAGAATTCAATTTTGGTACTTGTTATGAGAGCCCAGATGAGGGGCAAAGACACAAAGCCAAATTATCTAACAAGATACAAACTGAAGGAACTCCAGATCTCTCTCAACCCTCTCCATCTCCTCCCTCTCCAACCACAACCAAACCTCAATTCCCTCCCCATCTTTTGCATCAATCAATATGAAAACATCCTTCATGTCTCTAATCCCACACCCAATCCACACCGGCTCTCCCCACCCAAAATCACTCCCATACAAGCCCATCCTGCACCAGCTACTAAGTACCCAATCCACCCGCACACCCGCCCACCCTCCCCTCTCCCTCCCCCTCACATACCCCTCATCCACCCTCCTCACTACACTCCTCACACCCTCTCCCACGATCGCCACCGCCCTGGTCCACAGGTTCCCCATCGGACAGTCTGACACTGACAACCCCGGCGATGTCATCTTCCTTCGTATATTCACAGATGTCATCATGATGCCTGCAATGTTCCCGCGCACTCTGTTCAAACAACCCCACACCAATTCCGACACGGCCTCTACTCTTGTAGGACCCTGGCAGCACTTTCTCAGCCTCTCTATCGCGTGTGGTGCCGTGACAAACCTCTTGATAACCACGTTGCCGTTGCCATTGTCATTTCTGCATTACAACAAAAAACTGTTAATTAGAGGTAGCCAGTTGTGAGAATTATGATAATGGCCATGTTAGTAATGGTACCATACTTTTTCAGGCAGTGGTCAGTTTGCAAGCTTGCTCTGTGGTGGAAACACCTCTGCTGCATCAAACCGCGGGGTTTTGGACCGGATCAGGTCGTTCCCTCGAGCGATATCGGCCCAGCAGTTGAGGAACAAGGCGATGGACACGCCATCGGCGATCAGGTGAGACACTGAGATGCCGAGTGCCAGGCCTTTGCAGCTGAACACGCTGAGTTGCACTGCAAGAAGAGGGTCTTCTGCCCATCTGAACTCAGTTGCTTTGATGGGGAGGAGCTTGTCGAATTGGTCGATGGGAGGGTCAAGGAGGAACGAGGATATATCGGCTTCTGTTTGGGATTCTACGAACTCGATGCCCTCGTCGTTGCATTCCACATGGAGAGTGTTGGAGGAGGAGAGCTTGATTCTGCCGGCTAAAGGGTAGAAGTGTGTCAAGGTTTGTGAGAGGGAGGTTTTCAGTTTGTGAGGTATTGAATTGGTTACAGTATTGGGAGAGTAGAAGAGAATGATGTGAGTATAGATTTGAGGTGCAGCCTGATCAAGTGAGGATAGTTGAATGTTGTGCGAGTGTTGAGTGTAAGAATTAAACTTAATGATTTCATGAAGATCAAATTACCCAATAATAGATCTTAAATCCATACATCTCAAGATCAAATACACAAATAAATACATACCTGAAGCCATTAGAAAGATTGATGAAGGTGGATTGATGAAGATCAGTCCCTTTCTTTTTGTTCTTGCAAAAAACCCTAATCTGTAAACACTTTCTTCTCTCTGTCTCCTTTTTCTTTTCACACAACCCAAACCTGAAAATGATGGATCCTCAAAAAAGGGAGGTTTGTTTTCCTATAATGGAGGAGAGAAGAGGGTCTACGTTTGCAGGTAACCATATAGATAAAACCACCCATCATGGCCCTTAATATCCCATGTGATTATTAAACTTTATACAAATGTAACCTTTATATGGGCACTTATTATATATCAGTTAACTATTATTATGGAATCCAATTAATAAGTAAAAGGTTAGTGGGCCACTTAATGTGAGACTAACATTCTCCCACTTGGACCACTAGCCGATTACATTAAAACTTTAGAAAACAAACAAAAGAAAGACTCATTTTAAAAACATTTTGACTCCATTGGATTCCATACTGAAAAACTTTGACACGTGATTACGAATTTTGAAAATAATAACTGATAAGCCCAAATAATGATATACTGTAATACTGCAATTAGCTTGGACCACCAATGTGAGTCATAGTGGTTATACAACATCTATGTCATACTCCCTTCTACGTACCACAACATTTATAACCCTCACTAATAGAGTCTATAACCAAAACGACCCCTGTAATTTGTCATGTCAAGACCTTTCCTGTTTAACAAACATCCATACATAATATGTGCACACATAGTTGGATAACAGGAAATACAGAAACAAACTTTTATTGCACAATAGTGTCAATTACATAAGCACCAAAACATACATTACAGATTACTCAAAAGACCCATTCTAATAACATGTTCTTTGAATGTCTTTGGAGATAATCCCTTGGTCAATGGATCAGCAACCATAAGAGTGGTACTTATATTCTCAGTTGACACCCGTTGTTTCTGAACTCTTTCTCTAACGACTAAGTACTTAAGTTCCATGTGTCTGGAACCACTAGAGTACTTACCATTTTTAGAGAAGAAAACGGCTGCTGTATTATCACAAAATATCTTTAGCGGCCTGGCAATAGAATCAACTACACCAAGTGCTGAAATAAAATTGCGTAACCATAATGCATGATTCGTGGCCTCAAACATGCTACGAACTCAGCCTCCATCGTGGATGAAGCAGTGATAGACTGCTTTACGGTCTTCCACGAGATTGCCCCACCTGCTAGCATGAATATAAAGCATGAGGTAGACTTTCTGCTATCTGGGCAACCAGCAAAATCTGAATCCGAAAAACCGATCACTTCCAACTGATCTGATCTCCTATATGTGAGCATATAATCCTTCGTCCCTTGAAGATACCGCATCACTTTCTTTGCCAATTTCCAATGCTCCATTCGTAGATTACTCTGGTATCTTCCTAACATTCCAACAGCAAAGCTGATATCTGGCCTGGTACAAGTATGTGCATACATCAAGCTCCCAACTGCTGACACATATGGAACTTTCTGCATTTGTTCCTTTTCTAAGTCATTTCTAGGACACTGACTCCCACTTAATTTGTCACCCTTCATGATGGGTGCACAACTGGCTGAACATAGTTCCATGTGAAATCTTTCCAAGACTCGATTGATATAACCTTTCTGAGACAGTCCTAACAATCCTCGAGATCTATCCCTGAAGATCTCTATGCCAATGACATAAGCTGCCTCACCCATATCAACCATCTTAAAGTTCTTGGTAAGATAGTATTTGGTTTCATACAGTAAACCAACATCACTACTGGCTAACAAAATATCATCCACATACAGAACCAAAAAGATAAACTTGCTCCCACTGATCTTCAGATATATACACTGATCAACAGTGTTTTCTGTAAATCCGAATGAGGTAATGGTATCATTAAACGTTATATACCATTGTCTGGAAGCTTGTTTCAGTCCGTAGATGGATTTCTTTAATTTGCAAGCCAAGTGTTCTTTTCCTTTCTTTGCGAACCCTTCAGGTTGCTCCATGTATATTTCCTCATCCAAATTTCCATTCAGAAAAGTTGTTTTTACATCCATTTGATGTAACTCTAAGTCATAATGAGCTACAAGGGCCATAATGATTCTAAAAGAGTCCTTCTTTGATACTGGAGAGAAGGTTTCTCTATAATCAATGCCTTCTTTCTGAGTGAAACCTTTAGCCACAAGTCTGGCCTTATGTCGTTCGATATTGCCTTTGGCGTCGCGCTTGGTCTTAAAGACCCATTTACACCCGACTTTCTTACAGTTACTAGGCAATTCGACGAGATCCCAGACTTTATTTTGGTCCATAGATTTCAACTCTTCATTCATAGCATCAATCCATTTGCTAGAATCATTACTTTCAATGGCTTGTGAAAATGAAACTGGATCTTTATTAATCCCAATATCGAAATCTGATTCCTGTAGATACACCACATAATCATCTGAAATGGCAGATCTTCTTTCCCTTTGAGATCTCCTCAAAGCTGCCGGTTGTGGTGGTTCTACAACATTTTCAGTGGCGATATCCTCATGAAGTGGTGAACCATTATCATTATGTTGTTCTGGTGACTCAGCTTGATGATCAAGCTGAGGGACAACAATTTCTCTTGAAGGAAAGGGTATTGGGATATTTACCATTATCACCTCAAGATCCACCTTTCTTGGTTCATCACTCCCACTAATTTCACCATTCTCAAGGAATCTGGCATTACCAGTTTCAACAATTCTGGTACTATGGTTAGGACAATAGAATTTGTACCCTTTAGACTTATCTGGATAACCAATAAATACCCAGATATTGTCCTGGAGTCTAATTTCTTTTCATGTGGATTATATATTCTAACCTCTGCTGGACAACCCCAAACATGTAAATGTCTTAAACTAGGTTTCCTACCAGTCCACAACTCGAAAGGAGTTGTTGAGACTGCCTTACTAGGAACCCTGTTCAAGATATACATAGCAGTCTTTAAGGCTTCATTCCACAATGAATTAGGTACATTAGAGAAGCTCATCATGCTCCTAACCATATCCATAAGTGTCCAGTTTCTCCTTTCAGCAACTCCATTCTGCTGAGGCGTACCTGGCATTGTGTATTGAGCACAAATGTCATGCTTTTCTAGAAATTGGGCAAATGGGCCAGGATTCTGCCCTGACTCATCGTATCTTCCATAATACTCACCACCTCGGTTTGATCTCATGATTTTAACTTTTCTATCTAATTGTCTCTCGACTTCTGTAATGAACACCTCAAGGATGTCAACAGCCTGAGACTTTTCATGAATTAGATATACATAACCATAACGAGACAGATCGTCTATAAAGGTGATGAAGTATCTCTCTCCCGTAAAACATGGAATAGAGAGTGGTCCGCAAATGTCTGTATGAATAATCTCAAGAAGCTCTTTGCTTCTTGTGGCACCTTTCTTGGTGTGTTTGGTTTGCTTTCCTTTTATGCAATCCACACACACACCAAAATCAGTGAAGTCTAGGTTATCCAAAATCTCATTCTTCACTAATCTTTCAATTCTATCCCTAGAGATATGCCCCAGTCGTCTATGCCACAAGATAGAAGATTTTTCATCAATTAAGCCACGTTTAGAACCAACATTCGAATGCAGGGTTAAAAGAGATTGTGCAAACTCATAATTCAAGGAAATTTTATACAAACCATCACATAAAATTCCATGTCCAACTAAAATTGAATTAAACATCAAATTGAGTTTTTCACAACTAAATAAAACTGAATATCTAGCAACATCTAATTTGGATAAAGACATTAAATTCTTAGAAATCGAAGGTACATAAAAAGTGTCTACAAGATCCATCTGATGACCCGTCTCTAAGAGTAGTCGATAAGTTCCAACAGTCTCGACCTCCACTTTGAGACGGTTCCCCATAAAGACAAATTTTTCACTTTCCTTCGGTTTCCTGATTGTAAGGAATCCCTGCATTGAATTAGTTATATGAGTTGTGGCTCCAGAGTCAATCCACCAAGTATTAGAAGGAACTTCAGCAAGATTTGATTCATAACATACAAAAGAAAGATTCATACCTTTATTTTCGAACCATGCCTTTTCTTGTTGCAATCCTTCTTCACATGTCCTTTTCTGCCACAAAAGTAGCATTTGACAATGAAAATCTTTCCATGACCCTGGCTACTTTCCCCAGGTTCATTCCCTTTCTTTGGTGGAAACCTCTTACCTCTTCCATACTTTCCCTTCTTATGTATAGCTCCTTGAGTTACTGCCAATGTAGGCTGTCTAAAAATCACCAAGACAAGCCACCAAAACACAGAGATCCAAGATCCAGGCGAAAGGCTAAATGTGACAATCAAGACGCGAGAGATAGCCCGCGTCTCAGCATCAAGGCGCGTCAGCCCGAAGCCCGCGTCTCAGCATCAAGGCGCGTCAGCCCGAAGCCCGCGTCTCAGCATCAAGGCGCGTCAGCCCGAAGCCCGCGTCTCAGCATCAAGGCGCGTCGGCCCGAAGCCCGCGTCTCAGCATCAAGACGCGTCGGCTCGACACCCACGTCTCGGTTGCAACTACCCCGATTATGGCGCCATCCGCCGCCCATGTAGCGGGGAAGTTGGCCCTCATCGTGGAGCACTTTTAGGGGGCACGATCACCCCCTAAAAACCCTATAAATAGTCCCGTCACTATTGAAGGAGGGTCGAAAAAAAAAAGGACGAGAATTAAGTCGACAATTAAGACGACAATCAAAGGAAGAGAAACAACAACAACAAAGAGAGAGGACGTCGACGATTATCGGGCAAAGGAGAGATCATCGACAGAGAGAGAGAAAACCCTTCAGCGAGCTTACTGAGTACTAGCCGCTCTTCGCCTACCTCCTCTTCTAGAGTTTTGGTAGACGGAGCTGAGTTACTCCCTCTACCGACCGAAGAGAAGATCCCCGACGGTCCGAACAGTCATCTGGTCAACGGAGAACAAGATTCACTCTCCACCGCCACACGAAGAACCCAGCACTAAACAAAGGGGGAATTCAAGATTCAATATTCCCCCTCCCTTGTAACCGGAAGATTAAGCCGGCTGTAATCTTTTCCATCTGATTCCAGGAAACGTTACACCAGCCAACCCTCTCCGTGTCAAACAAGAGATGGCGACTCCGCTGGGGACTACTTTCGTCACTGACGAACAGATCGTGACGCAGGATGATGTTCTCCGTAAGGGGAAGATGGTCGAAACACTCGTTGTCGAGTTCGACCAGGCGAAGTATGAAGAGTTCCTCTCTTCTGGCTCCAAGAGCCCAAAGACCCGCGTCTGCCGCAGGGTCTCAACTGAGAAGCTACCCGAAGCCCAATCTGAGGCTCTGCCGGGTGCCGATGCCCACTGTGCCGAGACAAGTTCACGCGCCAACGCCTCCCAGAAGGCCCGCGTGACCTCAAGCACTGCTGTTGCGATCAACCGCGTCGCACAGAACACACGCGCCAACGCCTCCCAGAAGGCCCGCGTGGTCCCTGGCACCACTGCTGCTGCGATCAACTGCGTCGCGCAGAATACCCGCGTCAACGTCTCTCAGGAGACCCGCGTGGTGAACACTCTTGGTTCTATAAACCAGGATGTTGTTGGTTTCTCTCCACCTCCTCGACGCAACCGGAATGCTGAGCGTCGACAGAGGAGACGCGCGCGTCAACTCCAAGTCGGAACCGTTGGTTGTCTGACCGGGGGTAGACGCGGCGTACAATCTGATGCCTTGCCCGCACCTCGTCCAGTGCGTGAGATCCGCGTTTGGCGACCCAAACGCGAGACCCCTCAAGTTGAGTCCTCTGAGGACCAACTCATCAAACGCCAGGGTGAAACCTCCGCGTCATTTCAAACGCAGGAAGTACGCACTCATAGGCGTGGGGCCCAGCAGCCCACTCTCTCTCAAGCAACTCTGCCTAAACGCATCAGGCAGCAACGCGAGACTCGCGCGCGCGTCATACAGCCGCGTCATGAGAGCCGCGTCCCTGAAGTCCGCGTCCAGGCTGAACAGCACATGACTGTCTCCCGTCTTCGACGTCGCGAGACCAGTCTCTTTAATCCCCCTCCCACGGATTTGAGGGATTATTTGACAAGGAAAAGAAGTGCCAATCAAGCCACTTCGTCATGCTGCTGTCAACAACTCATCCATATGCTCTCTGGATGCCATTATGGATCAGGCGTGCACTAGCAGTCCTTAATCAGACAGCTGACCCTGATTCCCCCGTCAGCCAAAAGAAGACGCTCCCACAGGAGGAGAACCTTCTCAGATGTTGAATACCCGGAGCTTACTGCAAACATGACTAGCAGAAGTAAGGGAAAACAACCAATGGTCAACTCAGAGGAATCTGACTCTGAGCCGGAGGGGGTGTATCAACACACTCGCACCCGGACAGGGGCCATTCCCCCAATTGACTATAATGCCTTAGCCCGCGGCATTAGAATGGGTGGTTCTCACTCCGCTATAGTGGAGTCGCAGGCTTCAAACTCTTCCGTCGAGAAGGAGGCTTCCGCCTACATGGCAGGCACTCCTGAGGAGACGGCCAGGCGTTTAGAACAGACGCAGAAGCACCAGATGGATATAATCGCCTCTCAACAGAGATCCATTGACTCCCTCAAGCATATGCTTGAGAAATTGCTTGAAGAAAGAGCGAGATCTCCTCCTAGACGGCCGAAGGGGAAAGGGAGAAAAGGAGGAAGCCCACCCTCCGAATCTTCCGACGAGACACGACGATCTACCTCGGATGTGTCCAAGCCCTCGTCGCAGGCAAGAAGCGACCAAGACCAGGGGAAGACTCATGCTAAGAGGATGAGTCAATTGGAACGACGCCTCGAGGCCCTTGCCAATCGCAAGGACCTCCAAGAAGCTGGAGTGGTCCGGCCCTATCCGGCTGAGTGGGACTTAGTTCCATACCCTCCTAAGTTTAAGGCTCCAACCCTCCAAGCATTCGACGGGAAGGGGTCACCCAACTAGCACATCTACTACTTCAAATCCCAGACCGGGAATGTGGTAGATAATGACGCCATCCTGGCGCGACTGTTCATCGGCACCCTGAAAGGGTTGGCTTTTGAGTGGTTTATGAAGCTCCCGGAGGGTTCTATCAAGAACTGGGGGGATCTAGAGAAGCTGTTCTTGACACGCTTCTTCGAAGACGACTCCGAAGTCACAATGCCCACCCTTTTAGCTACCAAACAGCGGAGAGGGGAGTCCGTCAAATCTTTCGTGGAAAGATTTCGGAACACGGCACTCCGGTGCCCAAGCGGTATGACCCAGGCCACCCTGGTGGAAACATGCCGCCACAATCTCCAAACCTCACTCCTTGCTCAAATAGGAGTTGCTGAAAGCCGCACCTGGAAGCAGTTAGTCCAACAGGGTGAACAGGCAGAGGAGATTGTTGCCCGTGTTAAGGCAGAGGAAGGCAAGCTGCGGCCGGAAAGGTCGACAAGGCGTGCACCGGCACCAGACACCTCCCTCCAGATGAAGCGGAAGGATAATTTGGCGACGGAGACCAAATCTCCCACCAAACCTCAAACAGGCAGGGCAAGTGGCTCTTCAAGCCAGCCACGCCCCAACAAGCAGTATTCCTTCAAGGAGGAACACGTCGATTCGCTCTTCAAGCTACTCAACAAGAGCAATCGACTGAAGCTCCCTGAAATTAGACGCCCGGAGGAAGTCGGCAAGACCGACAATCTTAACTACTGCATGTACCACAGGATGTTGGGACATCCTACCAAAAGCTGCTACGTCTTCAAGGACATTCTTCAGGCTTTGATTGACGCGGAGGTGCTCAAGCTCCGACCAGAGCAGAAGAAGGTCACGACCAATGTAACGTCGGTTCTCCAGTTCGGGAGACAACCTCCAACGCCTGCGGGGGTAACTCCTATTCCAAGGGGAGAATTAAGAGTGGTCAACACAGACCCTCACCAGCAGCAGGAGAAGGGCTTGGTAGCCGTCCCTACACCTCAGGGGGAAACCATGTGGGTCCACCCTGACCTCGTCGATGAACAACAATGGACTACTGTAACCAACAGGAAGTCCAAAGGCAAGGCAAAGGCTTCGTCCTGCCATGTGGTATGTGCTTCCTCCCGAGAAGCAGAGGATGATGTTCCCTCGCTGACTGATTCAGAAGAGGAAACAATAGTCCTGGCCGCAGAGCCCAGCCAACCGATGGCAGGGACCCGTTCAGGACAGGCATACTTGAAGCAGTACGGCGAGACGGCAGCGGCTTCTCCGCAACCAGCCGTAGAATCAGCCAAGCCCTCCGCAAAGCCACCTGTGGCGAAGCAGAAGGAGACTCGATTCTCTCGAGCCCTTCCAAAAGGTGCAGCGGAAGGATCCTCGACACCTTACCACTTCGATGTCTTGGCTCAACTAGCCAACATCCCGGCACGCATCACCTTGTATGAACTCCTGAGGCTATCAAAGTGAACCAGAGAGGCTCTGCAAGAAGCTCTGGCGAATGCTGAGGCCTTCGTGACCCAGGTGCCGAAAGAGGAAGATGTAGAGAACTGCCTCCACACTTCCCAGAATGCCCCTGCATCACCTTCACGGCAGATGATATGCAGGTGAAAGGGAAACATGATCGACCCCTGTACTTCACAGGTTACATCGGATCATCTGAGGTGAACCGCATTCAGGTAGATCCAGGGTCCGCATTGAGCATTATGCCCCGCCGAGTCATGCAACACCTCGGCATCCCTACTCACCGTCTGAGCCCTACACAGACGACCATCTACAGGTTCAATGCCAACGGCACCCGTCCGATGGGGAAGATCAAGCTCAAGTGCCAGATTGGGAGCCTCAAGTCGGAGGTGACGTGTTACGTCATCGATGCCGACACTTCCTACAATCTGCTGCTAGGACGACCATGGATCCACCGCAACTCCATCGTTCCCTCCACTCTTCACCAAGTCATGAAATACATTGACGCGAGTGGAAAGGTGCAAACGTTGGTTGCCGAAAGGTATCCGTTCAAGGGAGTCGAGAATTATTTCACGGATTCCCTTTTATATCAGGATCCGGTGGACGAAACCCCGCAACTGGAGGCGCCAGACTCTGGTAATGAGGCTGACACTGAGCCCGAGCAAGAAAAGTGCCTGTGGGAGTTAAAACCACTTGTAAAGAGCACTAATAAGCTCGATGTTGATAATACCACCGACGATGCAGGCGGTTGGTATATTAATGAGAATCTAGACTTTGAATATTTTTCTGCGTGTGCATCCGATTCAATACCGTCGGATACTACTACCGACGTAGACGATGACATCTGGTCGGAATGGATGCTTTGACATCATTGCATGTACCAATAAAATCATCTTTCGGGACATACCAGGATAATGGCGATGCGCAGGAATCTATATTCTTGGTTCCGGCAAGACGAAAAGGCCAAAGACCAATACTTTTTGGGCGAATCTCGTCTGAACCAATGCCCCGGAAGAATCGGAAAGCGAGGAGGAATCCCCTCAGCTCGACCATTATGAATCGAAAGCACTCAGAATGATGAAGCAAATGGGGTACGATATAACCAACAAGCCAGGGTTGAACTTCGGCAAAGGAAGGAGGACGCTACTTCGATCCTTTGTGCCAAAAGGGAAGGCCCCCGATTATTATCATCGGACGCGCAGGGGGTTGGGCTATGTATCAACTCCGGTCCCATCAGCCTCTGATTCTCAAGAATCGTCGAGCAACGATTGCTCTTCAGACACGTCATCATGGGAGTCAGATGTCAGTGTCGGCAACATCTTCAAAGGGCTTTCAGTAAACATGGTTTCAACAGGCCATCTGGAAGATGAAGTTGAAGAAATGATCCAACCTGATACAGATCCTTGGATCAAACATTTGAATGCTCTTTGGGATATCCGCTTTGAACAGCGTGAGCCACCCACAGATGACAAGGTTGTTCAGATCAACCTAGGAGATGAGACCAACCCCAAGCCCATCTTCATAAGTGACGGCCTGTCGCCTCCAGAGAAGAAGGATCTAATATCTCTTGTACAAGAGTATATAGATGTCTTCGCCTGGAATTATGAGGACATGCCTGGACTTGATCCTCAAGTGGCTATGCATCGCCTCAACATCAATCCGGACATGAAGCCTGTTAAACAACAGCAGCGACGGTTCCGTCCAGAGATAATGGAGGCAATTCAATCAGAAGTCAGAAAGCTCATCGATTCTGGCTTCATCCGGGAAGAACAACATCCCGACTGGGTAGCCAACATCGTCCCCGTCGCCAAGAAGAACGGGAAGATCCGGATCTGCATCGACTTCCGTGATCTAAACGAGGCCTGCCCCAAAGACGAATTCCCATTACCAATCACAGATGTCATGATTGACAATACTTGTGGATTCGAGCGAATGTCCTTTATGGACGGGTTCTCAGGATACAATCAAATCAAGATGTATCCCGATGACGAAAAGCATACCTCCTTCAGGACTCCTCTAGGGGTATATTGTTACACCGTCATGCCCTTCGGACTGAAAAATGCAGGGGCAACATACCAAAGGGCCATGAACGCCATTTTCCATCAGCAAATGCGGAAAACGGTGGAATGCTATGTCGATGACATCGCGGTGAAGAGTCGCACTAAAGGTGATCACATAGCAGACCTGAAGGTGGTCTTCGACATCATGCGGGCTCATCAATTGAAGATGAACCCCACCAAATCCTTCCTGGGGGTAGCCAGTGGCAAATTCCTAGGATTTGTTGTGACTTCCAAAGGAATCTATTTGGATCCAGAGAAAGTCCGCGCTATCCAAGAGATGCAACCCCCCAGAAGCCTCAAGGAGCTCAGGGGATTACAAGGACGATTGGCGTACATCCGCAGGTTCATATCAAACCTTTCCGGGAGATGCCAACCCTTCGCCAAGCTGATGAAAAAGGGTGTTTCATTCATTTGGGACGACGCTTGTCAAAAAGCGTTTGAGGAGATCAAACACTACCTCACCCAACCACCAGTCCTTGCAGCTCCGGTGTCCGGAAAGCCTTTCCTGGTGTACGTCCGAGCAATGGATCATTCCTTGGGAGCTCTACTAGCTCAAATGATGAACAAGGACGAGAACAGGCAATCTACTATCTGAGTAGAACAATGATTGGGGCCGAACATCGGTACAACCCGATCGAGAAGGAATGTCTGGCACTAGTGTTCGCCATTCAGAAAATGCGACACTATCTGTAGGCCAGACTATAAATGTCATATCAAAAGTCAACCCTCTGAGGTTACTTATGACAAAGCCTTCTTCACTAAATGGCCGGCTGGCAAAATGGGCCATATTGCTATCACAATATGAGATGCATTTTCTGCCACAAAAGGCTATTAAGGGGCAAGCGGTGGCGGACTTCTTAGCTGAACACCCCGATCCGAGGGCAGCCAAACTCTATGAGGATCTCCCAGACGAGGCCGCCGAAGTCTGCCTGACTCAGACGTTGTTCGAAAGTCAAGTATGGCAACTTTTCTTCGACGGTGCATCAAGGACAAGCCCAAAGGGACACATAGTGGCGGGGGTAGGAGTGGTACTTGTCTCCCCACAAAATTATGTGATCCCCCGAGCTGTCTCGTTAACGGAGCCTTGTTCCAACAATGTGGCGGAATACAATGCTCTATTGATTGGGATGCAATTCGCCGATGAGATTGGCGTTAAAAATCTCGAGGCTTACGGTGACTCTAAACTCATCGTCAGTCAAGTTCGCGGAGAGTACGAGGCCAGACATGAAGATCTAGTACCCTACTACAACGCGACAATTCACATGGCCGAAAGGTTTTCAAACTTCTACATCGACCATGTACCGCGCAGGCAAAATGCACATGCGGATGCACTCGCATCCCTCGCTGCTTCCTTAGCTCTTCCAGCTGGAGCAATGGAAAAAGTATTCGTCTATAGCCACGACCTATACTGTCCAAAAATTCCCCTCGGAGACTACCCGGGGTCAGCGGAAGATCGTCGCGGTAAAGAAACACTTGAAGTGTCGACCGCTTCAGGGCTTAAAGACTGGCGATTCCCCTACATTGATTTTGTCTTATACGGCATTCTGCCCGAAGACACCAAGGAGGCGGCTGCCATTCGGAGGAAAGCCCCCAAATTCTACTATAATGCGATTTTGCGAACATTGTATCGTCGATCGCATGACGGGATCCTGCTCCGATGCCTCTCATCAAAAGAAGCCCAAGGAGTATTGAAAGAAGCCCACGATGGTACTTGTGGAGCTCATCAACCTGGCCGAAATTGGCACATCGACTCCAAAGGATGGGTTACTATTGGCCCAAGATGATTGCCGATGCTGTCGCTTATGCTAAGAGATGTTATGCCTGCCAAATACACGGCGATTTCATCCATCAAGCACCAGGGTACCTCCACTCAACGACCTCTACTTGGCCGTTTGAAATGTGGAGGATGGACGTAGTTGGCCCTATCAGCCCACCATCATCGAAAGGACATCGGTTCATTCTAGCGATAACCGATTACTTCTCTAAGTGGGCCGAAGCTATCCCTTTGAAAGAGGTGAAATCTTCTAACGTGATCAAGTTCGTGAAACATCACGTTATTTACCGCTTCGGTGTGCCTCGGCGTATCATCCATGACAATGGACCCCAGTTCATCAGCCAGGCTTTCCAGAGATTCTGCGCGAAGTTCAGAATCCAGAGTGTGTCCTCAACGGCATACTATCCTGCTGCTAACGGTCTTGCAGAAGCCTTCAACAAGACTATTGGCAAGCTTCTCAAAAAGTTCGTCTCAAAAAGTCAACGAGACTGGGACGACAAGCTGGGTGAATGCTTATGGGCCTACCGCACAACGGTGCGAACCCCAACTAAAGCCACGCCATTTTCCTTGGTATACGGATGCGAAGCCGTCCTTCCATTGGAAATACAAATTCCCTCTCTACGCGTCGCCTTGACAGCGGAAATGACAACTGAGGAGAAGCATCAGCAGCGACTCCAGGAGTTGGAAGCCTTAGACGACAAGCGTTTGCAGGCCCAACAACAAATCGAGCTTTACCAAGCTCGTATCACCAGAGCCTTCAACAAGAAAGTCAAAGCGCGAACTTTCAAGAAAGGCGACCTTGTCTTAGCTGTCCGAAGACCCATGGTCATGACGCACAAGACAAAAGGAAAATTTCAGCCCAAATGGGAGGGACCGTTTGTAGTAGAGTCAGTCTACTCAAATGGATCATATCGCCTCATAACTTCAAATGGCGATACACTCATGATGCCGATCAATGGCAAATTCTTGAAGAAGTACTATCCTTAATAGTACTCTTCTTCCGATCAAGTTAAAAGTACACCTCTGATCAAACATCCGACGCCCTCGACGGCTAAGGATAGAGGAAAATGTTGGCCTTTAAGCCCAACATAAGTCCTCGACAACTCACCATGCTGAGGGGAATAGCATGGCTAGCCCAACTCAAACGGTAGTTGGTAAAGGCATGCCAAACCCGTTGACAGCTGAGGATTTGCTAAAAATCCTAAGGGACACGTTCCCATTTGATCCGACGCCCTCGACGGCTAAGGATAGAGGAAAATGTTGGCCTTTAAGCCCAACATAAGTCCTCGACAACTCATCATGCTGAGGGGAATAGCATGGCTAGCCCAACTCAAACGGTAGTTGGTAAAGGCATATCAAATCCGTTGATAGCTGAGGGTTTGCTAAAAATCCTAAGTGGACTCGAGTCCACTCTTTCCTCCAAAATCCCTTACCAATTCTCATCCATAGAATGGTAGGACCACAAAGTGCAATCATTACTACGTTAACACTATACCTCTGGTAATGAATACCCTTTGTCGGGTATAAACTTTGCTTGTTAACTCTGCATAGAGTAACAAACTCTCAAATTTGCCAAGTTAACACTATACCTCTGGCATTTCAAATTCCACTTGTCAATTCTCATCAATAGAATGACAGGTCCTCAAATTGCTCTTATCACGAGCCAATTCTTGTCAAGTTAACATTACACCTCTGACAAACTACTGTTTAAGTTAACATTACACCTCTAAGCAGTACATCGAGTGCCTGTCAAGTTAATATCACACCTCTGATAGTCACCTTTCTTCAGACTTCCGTATCGAAGCTGAAATGGACGATGCCAAGTTAACACTACACTTCTAGCATCCGAGTCATCGCTAAGTTCAACAATACACCTATGGCCATGACCGTTCCTCGACTTCCTCGTCTAAGTCGAGATGACCAATGCTAAGTTCAACATCACACCTCTAGCATTACCTCACTGTTAAGTTAAACATTACACCTATGACAGTGACATTCTGAGTTAAGTTAATATCACACCTCTGACTCACATCCTTGTCGAGTTAACACCACACTTCTGACAAGACTATCTCCAACCTGTTAAGTTAATATCACACCTCTAACGGTAAAAGCTTTACTAGATTCCTCGCGGGTCTAGTTTCACTTGTTATTCTCTTCAACAGAATAACAGGTCCACCTAAAGACATTGTTAGGTTAACATTACACGCTGACAATGTTTTATCAAATTCCCCAGCTGACCTTGAATCAAGTCAATCCTAGACACTTGACAAAAGTTCACCTTCTCTGGGAGTACGCATTCCCCCTGTCACTTTCTTTTATAAAGTGGCGGGTCCACCAAAATCATTCTTTTGCTTCTAAAACAAAACATTCAAGACAACAGAAAGAGGCAAAAAGAAAAGTGTCACTTTTATTCATATCCAAACACATGAAAGTGATACAAAACGCTCTCTTATACAATAAGATTGAGTGTTACAATTAAGGAGTACAAAGAAGTCCCTCTCTCTCTCTGAGGCCGTACTCACTCCTTGAAGCCGCATCTGATCCTAAGTGCATGATGTCTGAAGAAGTGGCGACTGTTGGAACCGATTGCACTTTGATGCACGACGCCAACTTCGAAAGCGCCCTAGCTGACTAAGCTAAGAGCAATGGTGTTCTTGAGGTCCGGTGGCAACAGAAGGTCCTGCAACCCTTCGTTCAGGCGCGTCTCTTTCCCTAGCAGACCATCCAACAAACATGGAGTCACTTCGGGGGTGAGAGAGGAAGTTTAGGAGTCATCACAAAGGATGCTACCCCCCACTAGGTCCAGCGACAACAGAAGAGCCTGCAACCCTTCGTTCAAGAGTTGATCTTTCCCCCGCAGGCCATCCAAAGGACATGGACTGTCCTTGATGTTACTTCTGGGATGGGAGAGGAAGAGGATCCTCTCCGCCACCGCAACCGCCGGAACCTCCTCGCCGTCATACTTGACCTGACCATCTCTTGCCATCAGGCAAGAGTGGTGCAGGAGATCTGAAGAGACCTTGGCGAGATTTGGGTCCTCGTCAGAGATATAATTTACTCTCTTACAAACGACGAGGACCATAATTTACTCTCTTACAAACGAACATTGAGCAAGCTCGCCGGTTGAAGCACTCTTCCAGGAGACCAGCGAACCTGCAAAGAACAAATAAGAGAATCAGAAAATCTGGAACTTAGTATACTTTAAAAACTAAGTAACAGACGCGGCAGTCATTGAAGACTTCAGACGCGGAAATGATCTGCACAAGTCAAACCACCGCGTCAGCAGAAACAGACGCGAGTTAAAACTGTGCCACTCCCAGGATTCAAACGCGGTCTCAGTTCGCACCCGCGTCTAATGAACTAGACGCGAAAAACTTCAAACGCCGAAAATTGCCATCTCTCTGTTGGGTGAACAGGAGTTGCAAGATTCAGGTCTGAAACGCGCCAAGGCAATAGCCATGAGCAAAGCCAGCGTCAAGAGCCCGCGTTCAGAAAAGTTCAAGTCACCAGCACAAATTCCAGAATAGGAATGCACCAGAATTTCATTCGGATGCCTATGCCAAAATACAGGCTATGGACATCATCGGGGTGACATACCAGCAGAAACCTCTGTCCAGAGTTGACCTCTTTTGCATCCAAACGCGGGTGCGCAGGATGACATGAGAGAGGATTCCTTCTGAAGAGACCAAACAGAGGCATGAGAGCTCTGGGTCATCTTCATCCATGGGGTCACCTTCATCCATGAAGACGGTTCTCTGAAAGATAATTCAAGGCGAGACTTCTCTCGGAGCAAAACAAATGAAAACAGTCTAAGTTGGATTGTTAAAGAGGAAGAGGGTGCACTCTATTTATAGGCAGTCCCTAATAACTGTCATTAATGGGGCATCAATCGGAACCGTCGCGCACAACTGTCAAAGCCCAATCAAAAACGGACGCGTGGAGCGCTGCTTTGGAAACCGTCGAAATGCGCCGGTTTTTCAACCGCTAGCGTCGGTTCTGCATGCAAGAGCATTAACGCCTGAACCCAATAAGAGGCTGACGCGTGGATAACTGTCTTGGGAAGCAACGGATGACCCGGAACCCCAATCGACGGTGAAGACTTGACGTTCAAAGATCTCCTAAAAATCTTTTAAAGTCATGCTGCATTGAACGCAGATGGGAAAGTCGCTCGAGGCTGCGTATCCCGTGTCTGATCAATCCGCGTCTTTCTTAGCAACCGCGTTTCACTCTGTGATTGACGCTGCGTCTCACTCCATGGACTGACGACCGCGTCTCACTTTATGGATCAATGCTGCGTCTCATCAAGAAGACCGCGTTTCACTCTGTGATTGACGCTGCGTCTCACTCCATGGACTGACGACCGCGTCTCACTTTATAGATCAAAGCTGCGTCTCATCAAGAAGACCGCGTTTCACTCTGTGATTGACGCTGCGTCTCATCAAAAGGACTTAGTAAATCTAAGTTCCTGTGGACTGACGACCGCGTCTCACTTTATGGATCAATGTCGCGTCTCATTAAGAAGACTCAGAGTCAAGGCCGCGTTTCATTAACAGGACTTAGTCTTACCTAAGTGCCAGTTACCAAGGAGTTGGATTCGCCTACAGCTGAGCAAAGAAGATGGAGCAAAATTTTTCAAACTTTTATTATAAACAGTAAAAGTGGATACAAACACTCTAAACAGAGTGTCCTCTTCTTTACAAAAAAGGGGGAAAAGAAAAGAAGGCTAAATGTCCTGGTTCGCCAAGGTACGGATTTGTTCCCTAAGGCGGTGAATCTCGTGTTGGCGCGTCCTTTCAGCTTCCATAATAGCCCGGTCCCGCAGCTCCTCTTCGGATAAGAAATTTCTTGCGGCCAGCTGCGCTCGCAGAGATTCCACCCTGGAAGAATATAGAGACAGACTCTCTTCAGCTCGCGCCCTAGCAGCTTGTTGCTCCTCTAGCTGCTTCTTGATGATAGCAAGCTTTTCCTCATTGAGCGCAAGCACCACTTCTGCCTTGGCAATGGTGTCCCGAGCCCTGATGATGACTTGCTCTGTGCTCTGCATGACAAGCTCGGATTCCCTTGAATCGCCAGCTAGTTTCTGACATTCAGCCTGGGAATATTCGAGATTGCGGATCTCTGCAGCGATTTGTGCCTCCGCTTCCTGTCGCTCTCGTTCTTGAGCAGCTAGGAGCCTAGTCAGGGTGGCCTGGGCCTCACTAAAAGAGCCAGCATCTTCCAAAGACTCCAGCTCCTGCAGGTAGTCTCCCAGTTGCTCTACCACCCGTAGACACGCCTTGGCAAGTGAAGGGCCTCCGGTTAATTCGACGTTCACGACCAGATTTTTAAGAAGCGTCTGGGCAAATTGGAACGAGCTGTTTCCACGTAAGATGAGATCAATACATGATCCCATCGAAGCGAAGAATTGCTGCACCATCTGACGTGCCAGTTCCCCCATGTCTTCACCACCTAGGAAGCTTCCCGACCCCTTTTCTGTCACAGGATAGGGGATATAAGGCGGATCTTCTCGCACAAGAGTCGTGCTGGCCGTCGAGACAGCAAGAGCTGGACCGGCCGCTGACGCTTCCGGAGGTACTACCTCTGCAGGAGCCTCCACGACCAATGAGGGAGTAGTAAGCACGACCTCCTCAGAAACCTCCACCGAGACCTGAGCTGTATGGCCTTCTGGAAGGGTGCCAACCATCGGACCCTCCACCTGAACCCCCTCAGTCCTCTCTGCAAGTTATCGCGATGTTAGCCACAATGATAGAAGAGCTAAACATTTAAAGCATCAGAGCTGCCTTACCAGGTTGGAGGTCCGGAGACGTCAAATCCTGCGGAGCGGAAGTCTCCTTGGCTTCAGCAGTAACCTCCTCGCCTGGCAGAGTGAGAGCCTCCTCAGCCTCAGTGGTTACTTCCTCTTCTGGCAGAGTGGAAGGCTCCCCAGTTTCAACAGCTGCCCCCTTTGAGGATATCTCAGCAGCCGAGACCTCAATCCCCTCGGGCCGAGTCAACTCTTTCACCATCTCCTCGATACGCGAAGAGGTTGTAGCCTCAGCATCTTCGGTTGGCCCTGCAGCATAAAAGAAGAATGTTAGAACATCCTCTTCAATATGCAAAGAGAAAATTAGACAGAAGATGGAAAGAATACCTTCAGTAGGGATAATCGCCAGCGATGGTGCAGTCGATGGCTCACCCTCATGTATTTCCTCCTCCGAGATGTGGAAGAATTTGCTCTGATCAGGAAGAGCGGGTTCATCGCCATAGTCGGTCTCGTCTTCGAAGTCGCTTTCCCCCGATAACGAAGAAGACGACAGCGCAACATGAGGAAGCTCCGCAACAGGAGCCTTACCTCCAATTACCCCAGTGGTAGGACTAGGGTCGACTGCCCTAAGACTGGAAATGAAGATGCTAGGAGACCCCGGCTGCTGTGCCTCGTCTCTCCCATCATGAGCAGAAGAAGGCTCGGGTTGAGCTGAGAGGCCTGCAATCTCAACATCCCCTCCAGTCATTATGTCAACCTCCAGTGACTCGTCATCTTCGGCGGCGGTGGACTCTTCAACAAGCTCCCCTTCCTCCACGGTCTTGCTGCGCGACCTAGGAGCACGGACTAGGGTGGGGAAATCTTCATCTTCCGACGGTTCCTCAACCCTAACAGGGACGTCTTCAGGAGGAGCCTCGACTCCGGCAGAGATGTCTCCGGATTGAGAGACTTCAGCCGTTAAATCCCTCCGAGCCTTCTTGGGGGCAGGCTCAGCGATAGAAGCAGAGCGTCGATGACGCTTGCTCGCCAACTGCTTAGACCTCCTGGCCCGCGGCTCCTCCCTCCTGGCTGGTGGCTCCACCCTTGTCGCTGGTGGCTCTGCCCTTGCCGGTCGCGGCTCCGCCCTCACTGCTGGGGGCTCCCTCCTCGATCTTCGCCCGACCTCCTTTTGGGCCTTCAGGTACTGTTCTACGAGTTTCGTCGGTTTACTAGAATCAGTCCTGGCCTCGAGACTTGCATTGATGCTCTCAATGCATGAAGATGCCGGGAAAAAGTCTGGCGTTTGGATGGCTTGAGAGTACCAAGTACAGAAGCTGAAACTCGTACGGCACTTGGGCCCCTCGAGAGGTAGACGAAAAGATACTCCCGTCCCTCCAGCCACACTATAGTACCAGGCCCGAGCACCCTCGAACAGGTTCCCTTCGAAGGCAAGCCTAGCATTGGGGTTCCCGACATAGAGCTGATCATAGCCGAACTGTCGAGCGAAGCGACTCGGCATGTACGGCTCAATGGTACATGACGTCCCCTGCCGGAAAAGCACATATCCGGGCCGGATATTTAGCAACCACCAGAAGGCCCCCGCGGATAACCTCGTGAAGTCATCTGGGCCAACAGAATCAACAAGTAGATCCCCGAAAGATGCATCAGGGATCTGGAGAAGGCAGCGATTGAGCTGGTAGTTGCAGGGTCTGAAAGGCACTTCCGGACGTAATATATGTAAGGATCACGCCATTTTGAACCCTCCAACCGCTGTACGAAAGGGACAGAATTCTCCCTCCAACGCGCTGCCGTCATCAAAGAAGGGCAATGCATCACGTACCAAGCAATAAGGTACGTGTAAGGCAGCTCGACACGAGGGTTGGGACGCTTCACCGTCGGACTCCCCTCTGAGTCAACATACGGCTTTCCCTCAGAGTCTGCAGTTTTTGGTGGCTCGCAGAAACTCTTAGTGAGCGCCCGCAGCCCGCTCTGAATACCAGCCGCCACGGCCGGGAGAAGGGCTATGGGGTTCCCATGAGCCAGGAGCACCGCCGGGTACACCACGTCAGCAACAATGACTTCATGCGGCAGTGTGGGCACCACACAGCGCTTCAGCCACAGCATCAGAAAGCCCGCCAACAGCGCCCGATCGGAGATAGGAGTCCGGGCTTGATGGTGAAAGCTTTCAAAAACCAAGTCAGGGTCGAAACCGTCCTCGTTCGACTCCGTGGTGTAGAAGCTGTTCGGAGCCTGGTCGATCCTGTCTTCGATCTCCCTGTCAGAGCTGGGATCCAATCGGGTTATCCGATGGTCTTTGGTGTTGACATTATTGAACAAGTAACTGGCCCAAGACAGTTGCTTGACTCCCTGCGACCGCCATTTGGTTATCTGGCCGCAAATGTGGAAGTGACATAGCACTTCCCAGTAGGTCTCATATATGAGGAGAAACTCCTCCTTCACATAGCGAAGCTCCACAGCGGTCGGGACATATTCCTCATAGGGAATATCCCCTGTCGACAGCCCCGAGACCTCGTGCAGCTCGTGCAGAGCAAGGCCCATCTCTCCGACCGGAGTGAAGAACGTCCCCGTCGAAGGATTATAACGCTCTAGAATCCCGAAGAAGTTCTGAGAGCTTTGAGGGATCCCCCACTGCACGGCCCTGACTGCCGAGTACAGCCCCACGCGCTTTAGCAGGTCCCCGAGCTCGGTAAGGACAAAGCCGACCATCCTGCCCCACCAATAGTTCTCCGTGGAACGGACCCACCCCGGCGCACGGAACCCAACCGGGTAGTCACCCTCCGCCTCCATGAAGGCGTTGAGGAAGGTAGTGCCAAGTTGTGGTATCTCCCCGGCTGGAACCTCAGTCCTGCGCGACCCAGGGAAAAGGCCGATAACTGACCTGTCATGGCTATCATGACGGTATACTTTGTGGGAGCCCAAATCACCGAGAATGACCTCGGGAACATATCGAGCAAGGTCCCATTCCATCTTCCGAGGGACGGACATATGCTGGAAGTAGGACAGCGGGAACATCCTCTCCATGTCTGGAAGAAAGAATCTTCCACCCTTTATCTGACGGAGCCATTTGTAAGTCCCGTCATATACGCGATGGCCGCCATCGTGGATACGATCTCCGAAGAAGAAGGCAGGCTTCTCCAGTTTGATGCCAGCATCCGTTGCAAATGCTGCATCAGTCATGAGCACCCGAAGAGTCCTCATGTCAACATTTGAGAGCCTCTCTCTGCGATCCGGTGATTTGTCAGCAGTCACAGGAACAGTCCTTTGCAATACAAAAGTCAAATCCCGGTCAGCACCACCTACATGACCAAAGTGGCACTTCTTGGCGAGTGAAGTAGCAGGGCGTGGCGCTGCAAAAAGAAAAGGACACTTAGTTAGATACTCTATCAAAAGCATAGAAAAAAAATGCTAAGTGTTCATAATCCGAACGCAGAAGAGACACTGGACGCGGGAATTATCAAATTCGCGTCCAGACCTGCGCATCACGCAGAAGAGACACTGGACGCAGGAGTTATAAAATTCGCGTCCAGACCTGCGCATCCACGCAGAAGAGGCACTGGACGCAGGAATTATCAAATCCGCGTCCAGACCTATGGGATCGGCGTCTCCACAACATTCTCCTTGATGTCACTTCTGGGGTGCGAAAAGAAGGGAGTTATCCACCTTAACCTTTCCACTACCATAATCGCCAGAAGTTAAGGAGGGTAACCCCCTTCCTTTCACATCCCCAGATGTCGAAGTACTTGGACTCGGGTGCCAGATTCATCAAAATCAGCAGCTGATGAAACAGAACGCAAGGATCAAATCCGCGTTCTGTAAACTAAGTCCGCGTCTGAACCCTTCACAAATAGAAAATATTCCAAGTGAAGAATCTGAAGCGCAGGACTCAAGCGCGCGAGGGTCCAAACCCGCGCCTCGGTTATCATCCCAAAGACTGCGTCTGGGAATCAAACACGATTTGAAAATCACGTGTTAAGGGTTCTTAAAAGTTCTTTGAACTTTCTTTAATGGCGAAACTTCCGCCTAAGAGGCCTTTACCTTGGAGACCTGGGAGAACGACGCCCTGTGCAGAGGAGGAGCCGCCCCTCTGGGCCTCGGCGACGGTCGCCTTTGAGGACGATGCAGTTGGCTTAGTCTTGGGTGCCATTGATGTTCAGAAATTCGAGCAAGGAGATGAACAACTTCGAAGATGAACAGAGAAGGAAATTCTTTTTTTCAGCGAGTGCGTTCGGAGAAGAAGATGCATCTCTCCAACTGTTGCCTTTTATAGGCACAGGGATTCGCGAAGATACGCGGCGCGTGGCCCGGTAGACGCTGCAGCGAGTCGCCGCTTGACGCGTGTAACCAAATCATTTCTGAACGGAGAAGATCATGCGTCGCAACCCCGCCACGAATCAGCAGTCGACACGTGGAGCAGTTCATTTAATGAACCAGGAAATCCGCGCGCCAAAAGGCGAAATTTCGCCGGTTCCCTAGGCCAGCTGGCGGCGTAATCATGACATGGCACAGAATTCGCGCCCAAAGAACGCACCTCCTCGATGGACATGCCACGTCAGCCTCTCCATGAATGCATTTGGAAGGTCGCGTCTCTCTAAGAAATTCGCGTCCTTCCAGTCTGGCCAAATATCGCGTCTGCCTTCTGAAGATCAGTCGCGTCTCCATTGCCAAAGGGACGCACAATTACAGAAATCGCGCCTTTACAGCAGTACCATCTCTGCTTTTTGAAAAAGAACCTGCGTTTGGCCTCCTGCTTCTGCAAAATCAGTTCAACAGTACACTGACGCAAGCAGACGACCAACCACTCCTGGCTTAAAGCGCGCCAATGACAGACTAAAAGCAATCGGGGAGGTTTAGACTGTGCATCTAAACACTCAACATGATCAACTCTGGGGGCTTCAAAGAGTTCAACAGTACACTCACGAAGACCAACTCCAGATAAGATCAAACCCGGAGCATCAACAGTCTAGTCACGAAGGCGAACTCAGCTAGAGTCCAAAGTATTTCGAAATCCGTCCCAGTTAACTGCGGAATGTCGAAAACTTTGGAGGGGGTTCTGTAGACTGTCTAAAAATCACCAAGACAAGCCACCAAAACACAGAGATCCAAGATCCAGGCGCAAGGCTAAATGTGACAATCAAGACGCGAGAGATAGCCCGCGTCTCAGCATCAAGGCGCGTCAGCCCGAAGCCCGCGTCTCAGCATCAAGGCGCGTCAGCCCGAAGCCCGCGTCTCAGCATCAAGGCGCGTCGGCCCGAAGCCCGCGTCTCAGCATCAAGACGCGTCGGCTCGACACTCACGTCTCGGTTGCAACTACCCCGATTATGGCGCCATCCGCCGCCCATGTAGCGGGGAAGTTGGCCCTCATCGTGGAGCACTTTTAGGGGGCACGATCACCCCCTAAAAACCCTATAAATAGTCCCGTCACTATTGAAGGAGGGTCGAAAAAAAAAAAAAGGACGAGAATTAAGTCGACAATTAAGACGACAATCAAAGGAAGAGAAACAACAACAACAAAGAGAGAGGACGTCGACGATTATCGGGCAAAGGAGAGATCATCGACAGAGAGAGAGAAAACCCTTCAGCGAGCTTACTGAGTACTAGCCGCTCTTCGCCTACCTCCTCTTCTAGAGTTTTGGTAGACGGAGCTGAGTTACTCCCTCTACCGACCGAAGAGAAGATCCCCGACGGTCCGAACAGTCATCTGGTCAACGGAGAACAAGATTCACTCTCCACCGCCACACGAAGAACCCAGCACTAAACAAGGGGGAATTCAAGATTCAATATTCCCCCTCCCTTGTAACCGGAAGATTAAGCCGGCTGTAATCTTTTCCATCTGATTCTAGGAAACGTTACACCAGCCAACCCCTCTCCGTGTCAAACAGCCAACACCGAGTGATGTCCTTCTTGCCTCAGTCTCACTTCCTCTTGGATACACATATTAGTCAGTTCATTCAGATTCCAACTTATCCTATGAGTATTATAGTGAATCTTGAATGGTCCGAATTGAGGAGGAAGTGAGTGAGGATGAACTGTACCAAGAAGGATTCATCTACTTTCATTCCCAGTGTTCCTAACTTTGCAGCTTTATCAATCATATTGAGGATATGTTGTTGGACTCCTCTACTACCATTATATTTCATGGTAGTTAGCTATAGAGTGCCAGCCAAGACTTATCAGCAGATTTAAACGGTCTTTACATCAGTTAAAAGTTCTGAAGCGTTAGCAGTCTGAGGGAGTGATGTTTTGATATTATTGGCAATGGTCATTTTAATGAACATGAGACTGAGTCTGTTCGACCTTTCCCAGGCTTTAGCGTGACTAATCTGATCTGCTGTACTTTCAGCAGTGATTTCCTCAGGTTTCTCAACTAGTAGAGCCATGTCAAGATCCAGTACACCCAGTGTGAATTGAACATGTTCAAACCATTCAGAAAAGTTTGTACCATCCAGGGCTGGAATGCTAGATGCATGAGAGTGAAGGGAAGTGGGAACGTTCACTGAAACAAAATAGGACAATGCTCACATTAAGGCCTCGAATCAATACAAAAGCATTAAATTTTATAAAGATGAACTATTGATATCACCTTGATTTCTCCTTTGGGCGAAACCTAAGCATATCCAGTGTTCACTCTACAGGTGAGACCTTTTATCACCTATGTAGGTCTAATATAATTTATGCACTTAGACAGTAAGTCATGTTACCTTTGGGTATCCAATTCTACACCACTGAGTTGCATAAATTACACTACCCTACCCGCTTCGTAATTATTGAAAGAGACTTTCCTTTGGGCGAGTCCCAATCTCCTAACTAGAACTGCCATCGAGAATATTATTGACTTTAATGTCACCCTTATTGACAACATCTTTTATGTAGTTGTATATCATAAGGCTTACTAATGTAGGTCACTTTGGCAACTACTAAATCAATAAACCGTATGAATATAAAACTAACCAATAATTTCTCTAACCTTCATTTGAGTTATTCTATAATACTCCAATGTTGTCACTTGACCAATATCAATCAATATTAACACAATAACATAAATGTGTAACATACATTTATGATTAAATTAAACAAATATTAGTCGACTGGTCAAGGTAGTACTAGTCGACTAGGGACAAGACAAGTCGACTATAAAGGAAAGGACTAGTCGACTAGGGTCAAGTCAAGTCGACTATAAATTAAAGGTTAGTCGACTAAGGCAAAGCAAGTCGACTCCTGTTATGAAGGTTAGTCGACTGACAGAGAAACAGGAACACACATCTCTCGGGTCAACCTGTTAGTCGACTAGGGAAAGGGGTTAGTCGACTATACTAATTATTAGTCGACTAACCAAAAGATCAAGTCGACTAAACAGTAAAAAACAGAGAGCCTTAATTTTCTGGGAGGGGACCTAGTCGACTAGTGGTTCGGGCAAGTCGACTAACAGTCGATGAACCAGAAACCGTATACTGATAACTGTTTAATCGACTGAAGCCTTTTCAATAGGAAAATTAGGGTTTGTAATTCAACCAAAAATAATTCTAATCCAAGTGATTACACAATTAGAGGAATATTAATAGAATAATAGGATTTTGAAGAATAGCAACTAAAACTTCTTTAAAAATCTACAGTAGAATGATCAAAATTTACAAAACCTAATTTTCCATCTTGAAACAGTTAATCATGGCAAAACCTAAATTGTACATAATCTTAATTCTGAGATGCATAGATTCTTAACCTGGCTCTGATACCAAATGAAGAATTAAACTTAATGATTTCATGAAGATCAAATTACCCAATAATAGATCTTAAATCCATACATCTCAAGAACAAATACACAAATAAATACATACCTGAAGCCATTAGAAAGATTGATGAAGGTGGATTGATGAAGATCAGTCCCTTTCTTTTTGTTCTTGCAAAAAAACCCTAATCTGTAAACACTTTCTTCTCTCTGTCTCCTTTTCTTTCATACAACCCAAAACTGAAAAATGAGATCCTCAAAAAAGGGAGGTTTGTTTTCCTATAATGGAGGTGAGAAGAGGGTCTACGTTTGCAAGTAATCATATAGATAAAACCACCCATCATGACCCTTAATATCCCATATGATTATTAAACTTTATACAAATGTAACCTTTATATTGGGACTTATTATATATCAGTTAAACTATATTATGGAATCCAATTAATAAGTAAAAGGTTAGTGGGCCACTTAATGTGAGACTAACATTGAGGGGTTGAGGATGATGGCTTGATGATTTGTTGGAGATTGTTTGGACATCTAAAGACATGTTGGTGATCAATTGATAGTTGTGGCGATTAATTAGATACCTGATCTTTAATTTATAACGTATAAAGGGAGAGACCAATGAGGAAGAGAGGTCCAACTTGTTTCTCCTTGGGAAAAAGGAAAAAAAATGCGGATTGATTTGGACTTTGAAAGCCTTTCTGGCCTTGTGTCTCCCATATCATCTACTTGAATTCAACTTTCAACTGTCGTGCAGACAAAGTAACACAATTAAGGAGCAAAACCTTCTAGTGCACAAATAATGATGATTTAGCAATTTCATGGAAAAAAGTACTAATTCAATATTGTGCGCATATTGACTAATCTGAATTGATTCTCATACAAATAAAAGGTCATCAGCTAACCTAATATGGGAAGTAGAGTTGCTAACTCTACATTTTATGCGTTTAAATTCTATTAATATGTTAAACAAGTTATCCAAATTTTTATATCAGTTAGAACTAAATTATTAACTCATCTTTTATTTCTATGTCTGGCAAGTACTGGGCCTATTATTTAATCATTTACCAGATGACACCATAAAGAGGAGATGATGCGTTAAGTCAAAAGAATAGACATCATAAAAAGTTTGCAGTCCAACATTTTGCATAAAATTATTCG